>CM060835.1:110945254-111302754 GCA_030762175.1 Metallyticus violacea | reverse complement strand
TTGAACCATTTTGAAGAATACTGAAAAAAAATTAATATCAAAGATGAAAACATGAAACTAAAGTAAAGCTATTCCTTGTTCATATTTATTTGCACAAGCTTGTAATGATCCTTAACATGTGCTCACAGATAATAGTGTTTAGTTCCTAAGTGAAATGAAACACAGAACATGCTTGCCTTAAGCTAACGTAAAAGAAGATGCAAGTTCTTTAAATGGGCATTCTGGTTGCTATACACCCGTTGTCCCTGAAGGCCGTTTTCTTTTTCAAATTATACCCTTATGTATTTTCATCACACGCATGCCATACTGGTAGCATTAGCAGGGTTTTAAGGATGAACAAAATTAGACGTTAAGTATGTTTGTTTCTTTGAATTTTCTCTAATATTTCCACTACCAAATATATATATAAAATAAAAATAAAAATAAAGTAACACTATTAACAATGTAACATATTAACAGTAATTATAATAATACAAAAGGATAAAACACTAAGAAAAAGTCACACTTGAAATCGCTATATTTCGGACTCGTGGAGTCCTTCTATGGCAAGAAGACAAGTGACGGTGATAAAAGTAAATATTGAGTATCGAAGGTAACGTTATGCATGGAAACAGATGAAACTAGATATGAGAGTGTGGGGGGAAAAAATTAATCCGTAATATTTAAACTAGGCGGTATACGCGCATTATGTAAAAATATAGCTGCCATTTCTCTATCTCAGAGTAAACTTTCAGAGCATTGTGTAGGTAACGCATCAATAAGAGTTAGACTAAAAGCATCATCAAAATCCTTACAGTGAGATAAGGCATGTTGGGCAACCGGCAAGGTTTTAATGTCTATGATTGTTCATACGTAGCGAAACAACAGTAGAAGTTAAATCAATATAAAATGCTTTGCAAAGCTTACAAGATAACATACATACGACGTTCTTGGAAGAACAAGTAGCAAATGAAGAAATGTTATTTTCTCTGGATAAATTAGTCGGTCCTGGTGGTGTAGTGGTTACCATACTTTCCTCCTAAACCCAAGATCGCGGGTTCGAACTCGGCCAGGACCGATGGATTTTTTCGGGGCGTAAAAATCCTAAGTATGGCTTCCTTCGGAAGGGAAATAAAGCCGTGGATCCCGTGTCATACATTTACGGCACGAAAAAGAACCTCAAGCCTAAAAGAGAGGCCTCTGAGCAAACTTTGTCGGCCGTTTCACGCCCTGAGTTGAATGGGACGCTGATGATCTGAGCTGTTAAAGAGCGTCCATAAATAAATGATTAAAAAAAATCATTCTGGATAAATTAGGGCTGCGGAATGAATGGCACGGCATAATTAGCGCACAGGTTTTACATTTAGCCAGCAAAGGGACGTGGTAAATTCGGAGGAGATAGGTTTCGGCGAAATTAAAGTTAGGGGGTGATCTAAAAGTAAGGCGGGATACAAATTTAGAAAAATCATTTAAAGATGGATGCATTAACAAAGTATCATGATATTCTTTCAAAATAGGTCTGATGCTTTCAATTCCAGGCACGTAAGTAGTAACGAGGTTAATGAAGTTTTTGTTAGAAGTTTTAGGTTTGCATTGGAAAGTTTTGTGCGCTGGGATTATACGGCATTTTAAAAGATTTTTAAAAGAGAGGAAGGACAATTTTGGTGTTGGAACTTTTGAACTAGGTTTTTAATATACTTGTCAAGAGATGAAAATTTGTTACAAAGACGATGACCACGGATTGAAAGAGAAAAAGGAATAGTCTTTTGATATGCAAGGGATGACAGCTATCAAAATGAAGATACTGCTGTAAATTGGTAGGCTTAATTTGTACAGACGTAAGAAAAGAGTCATTGCATATATCTAGGAACGTAGCAGCATTGGGAGAGACAGAAGAAGTGAACTTAACTGAAAATTTGGAGTTAAGATTATATTTATATCAATATTTAATCGATGCACAGTTATTAATATATGTTTACTTTCTCCTCTATCTATATAAAATATAATTTCTTTCGACTGTTAGTGATTTTAGTGTCCGTTTACGTGAGTAAAATGTTTGCGCAATGGCAGCGAAACAAAGAGAACAGTTTTTAAAGAAAATATACGTACAAAGTACCTGTAGGACCTTCTCAGTAGTCAGGAATTGATGGTTGTTAAATCAGCTGCTGCTTTTACCTACTCTTATAGCGTAATTTAAGTTGCCTAGTGTGGTTAAAAGAAGAGGTGACAAGAGTTGTTGTACGCATCATCCCTCGCTTGACATAAAAAATCATGTTTATGTACAGGATGTATTTATAGCGAGACTTTTCTTGTGGCTGAATTCTTCAAACATGAACCCACGAGAATATGCATCAGGAAGGTATAGCCTTGGTCTATTTCTCTATGATCGTCATTTATTGGGCATGCTCATACGTGTGCGTTAACAGATTAGTTGCTCTCAAAGCCCAAATCTTTCTTTGAGGACACACAATGGCTTCCGCAACAGCGGACTCCTTGCCTCCAAGCTCATTGCAATTGTTTCTAGCTGAAACGTGTGAATCATCAGGGTTCCATGTTATCTTTTCATTTGACCACGCTTTATAAGGAACAAAGCTTATATCGATTTGCGAAAAGAGCATTGCTACATTCTGGTTAGCGTTTTTGTTTAATAAAATGATGTACTTCAATGGTTTAATGTGATATCTATTTGTAATGCAGCTATTCTATCTGACATATATCTCCATTTATTTTTCAAAATGGTCCTCTTTTGCTTTTACATGTGACCGAAGCATGTTTAGCTAGTACCTGCCACTTCTATCTCCGAGGATCGCTTGAGGCTCTCATGCTGAAGTACTTTTTTTTACAGGCCATACCATCAAGCACTGACTAGAGCTTGTTGTCCAGCGAGTTAATGTCGCGGTTGCTGAACGACCGTTGTTGATCAGAGACAAAATTAGGAATGTTCCTGAAGCCAGATCTAGTTCTGTGAGCTGTGCTGAATCGTACTACCAGCTTATTCTTGAAAAAGGCTGTTCTTGTCTTTCACTGCAGTAGTTTCTTTCTCATTGGCCGCTGCCTTTACCCTGTTTTGTTAGAAACGTAGCTTAGTAGTCCTTGGTAGCTCTCTCCCCACCAACTGGACGGTTATATCTCTGGATTCTCCAGAACCTCTCACAAATTATTTATAACCTTCAATAGGCATTTCATCTCCCTTGCTTCAAGCTTGAAGTTAAAAAATATCCAGTACTCCTACGAAAAATCTTCAAATCAATGTCTTCTCTGAGAGTTCCGGGGATTATTCTGGAGATGTTCATGGTCATGCCTCCTCCGGCACAAGCCAGGGGAGATGGTCATTCAAATTAACATTTTCATTGAAGCGGCGGACAATGCAGTATACAAGCAACCGACTAATTCGTATGGATTTGTGAAGTGTCAGGTGGCGACTTTTCAAAGGCAAGCACGACAGGGTTTCCTAATCAATATGCTTGACAACTAAACATTTAGCAAAGTACTCTTTTAGTGGATTCAGAAGGGATGTACCCATGAAAAGATGTTTTCAATTCTCCATCGATTCTACTTATTAGGCGCACTAAAAATGTACACATATATCTCTAGCGGCCGCAATTTTTGTTCTTTTCTTAACAAAACTTGGGGTATAACGATCAATTAACGAACATTCACTGTGTTCGTTAACTAGCAAGAATGGACTATTTGGCTCAAGTAGTAGCAATGTTTATTTTTTTTTCCAATGAAACTGGGTATATTTCATTTAAATAGAATAACAAAATTAGTTTCTGAAAATCAGCGAAATCAGACAATTAGGAGCGGGGGTTTATCTGAAACCAAAAATTTAAAAATTACTCTAGTGGCCGCAAGTTTTATTTCATTTCAAGGAAACTCAATGTGTGTCATTGAAATAAAACAATAAAAATGCTTGATGAAAATAAGTGAAATCAAGTTATTAGGAGTGGAGGTTTACCTGAAGCCAAAAATTTAAAAATATTTCTAGTGGCATCAATAGATATTTGTATTTTTGCAACAAAACTCAGTATATACCAATTGAATAAAATAAGGGAAAAATTGCTAAAATTAGGAAAATGGGACCATTAGGGTTATATTTTAAAACCGAAATATAAAAAAAAAATTTTAGTGTTTAACTTTCTCTCATTGTTAAAAAATGACAAATTAACTCATAAATTATAACAATGGATGTTTTATTTTTGATAAAAGCATTAAATTGTGGTTATACTCTCTGCAGTAAAAAGAAACCTCGTATTCCACAATACTGTTGTCCACCTTGGTACCAATGTAATAATTAAGGGCCTTAAACACTATTCAAAAGAAGGTATTGTGCCAAATACGTTTAGATTGTTGTAGTGTCTGTTGATTTAGTATCACAGGGCGGGAGAAATGTCCGTAAAATAACTTTAACTTCATTGCATATTGGGAATCTGCGCACATAAAGGAATTATGGGTAGCGCGGAAAGCAATTCAGTTGTTGAAAGACTACCAAGCAGATTGGACCTACTGGTGTCAAATCTTCTCCCACTTAAAAGAACCAGTTCGAGAGCATGTAAGGCATTTACATCAGGTATGTAATAATTGTAATTCTACTTAATAATCTGGGATAATGTAATACATTTACCCTGTGATTTGGTGAATTACAAGTAGACAAAATGATTTAACAAAATTCCTTTCTCTTTCCTAGTCAACAAGTGTATAATAACTATGTAAATACTTTTAAGGTAGTTAAACTACATACGGCTACGCCCTCATCCCTGGATGTCTTAGGTCGTTACATCTTTTGGTGAAAGCATCGCGTATTACATTTACATGACAATATTTTCATGCTAATAAAATGCTAAAACAAAGTTTCGAACTCATGTTTCGCTTTAAGGCTACTACTCTAGTTTGTAAAGTTGAGTGTTTAAGGAAAAATTGAGAGCAAACAGGAATAGCAAGCAAGGAAGAAAGAAAAGAAACGAATATACAGATGGATAGTTGTACGTGTGTACAAAACAAATAATAGGAATACAAGTAAGAAGGAAAAAATGAAAATACATGATACGAAGGAAAAGAAAAGTGGAGGAAAAGCAAAAATAAAAAGGTAAAGTAAGAAAATAAGAAAGAGGAAATGAAGCAAACAAGTATGAAAGATACAACAAAGGAAAGATTATGAAAGCAAATAAAAAAGAAAAGCAATTGATGAATGTAAAGAGATAAGCAAAGAAAAAAAATCCATCATAAATTAAAACAGAAAGTAAACTGAAGAAAGATCTGAATAGCAAATGACCTTAACCTTTACGTGGAAGGATGTAGGGATAAGGAATTATATTGTATGCCGGAATGTAATGAAACTTGTATTTGGAGAGTAGAAGTACAGTGTAAAAATTGGAACATTTTACCAAAGAAATGAATAATAAAGAAAACCTTTAACACAAGTAGGACATTTGGACAAGTTTGAGAAATATCTAGGGAAAATACAGAGAAAGATTAAAAATTCAGAAGGGGAACCAACCAGTGACATATGAGACGTAAGTAGAAGACAGAATTTGTTGTAGGGGAAGTCCTGGGGGTAATTAGAATCTTCTTATACCAACAATTTGCCTATTAAAATTACCGCCACGGGTGGCCGAGGTCGTTAATTCGCGAACTCGTAAGCGGGAGATCTGGGGTTCGAATACCGCCAGGACAGTCCTCTCTGACTGAGGTTTTTTCCAGGTTTTCCTCAGTCCTCATAAATGACAAATGCCGGGGAGGTACCCTAACTTAGGCCTGGAACGTGTTCCTCCTTAAAAATAAATCCTTTCCCAATATATCATTTCATCTCATGTATCATTAGTGTTCATCGCCTGTGGTGCCGCTGTAGCAAAAACGGTCGTTAAACACAATTAATTCATTTTTCCATTAAAACTGAAGGGATTCACATAATAAGTAGCTCTTAAAATGGCTGTATAGTTTACGTAAGTTATGTAAAATAAATTATATTTGTAGAATAACCTGCTCATTCAAGAAGAAATAAAACATATACAGAAGTAAATATTAATCACATGAAGGCCATAATAGTAAACAAAATTAAAATTTAGCTATCTATTAATTGTACGAGATAGCATGGGACAAGCCTTGATTATCTTTTATCGAAGAACTGAGATTAAGTTGTCCACCTGCTTATTCATATTAAGGTGATGTGATACCTTCAAGGTATGAGGTGTGTCAGAGTTCTTTGGAAACAGCGTTGTCACGAATCTCTCTTTGTTCATGTTTAGTGTTAATACTAAATCTGATATGGAAGTTAGAGCAAACAATTTTTTATTCATTAAGACACACTCATATATTATTAATATAATGAAAGGGAAAATATAAATAGTTTTTGCTGAATATTTGAGGTACAAAAGTAACAGTGGCAACATGGAGAATTTTAGATGTCTGGTGGTAGTGTGTGGATTGGACGAGGTCATTAAATTTGTCCCGTTCTTTACAGGTGTCGATTTCGTTACTAATAGCCTGCGTTACACTATGTCATTCTCTGTACAGTCGCTATGAAATATCAGTTCGGTAAAGTAAGTAATTAGGGTGTTGTCTCGCTCGGCACATTAAACAACAGACCAAAATAATATATACTTTCAATATATGATTATATTGTTTGTATATAGGGGCTAATAACTCAGTATTGTACATGTTATTTAAATCATTATGACATTGTGACGTGACTATTTCCAATATACCTATTATTAATTTAGTTGCTAATAAATATTTATTTTTATATTGTTTGTATTGTCACTTTGACTGCATTTTCTTCTCGTGGGTCTATAGATTGGACGTGAATACTCTAGGTCTAAGTCTGTAGCCATGTATTAAATAAATTAATGATGGCGCAAATGAGTTAGAAGTCCTTGGCGCCTTAAAACTATCTGGTACTCATTTTCTCTGGTAAGGAAAAACTACGAAATAAACCTTACCCAGACAGCTGACTCTGACCGAGATCCGCACCCAGTTAGGGATTAGTACATTGTATCACAGGACACGGTCTATATTGCTCACATTCGCAAAGATTCAAATCACAAGCAAACAATACACACGTGTACGGTTTATAACATGATCGATACACCGGAACAATTCGTATGCCCAAAATATTAACCAATTGAAGCTGAGGAAATGGCTAATTGCAAGGAAATACAGTTGGAATAACTCGAAAGATCAAGGATAATGAATGATTTAACAAATAAAATATCATGTAAAATGGCCGAAGAATATATAAACAATAAAATGTGAGAGAAAATCCAAATGTCAGAAATCGTAGACTCTCGTAGAATCCCAAGTAATCAGAGAAAGGCAATAAAGATATATGCAAGAAGAACCAGTTAAAAACAATGATATCAAGAAGATAACACCCAAATTGAATCAGAAGAGGGGATCAGAATTAGCAAAAGAAGTGAATCATGGTAGTCTTCGGGCGAAAAGAAAACAGCTGAGAAGAAGAAGTACACTGGAACAAGAGGAGGAAAATATAAGGAATATATGAAAAAAGTAGAAGAGGAAGAGAGAAGCACAGAGGTAAAAAGCCATAATGAACGTACAGATAAAAGTTGAAATGTAGAAGAAAATGGAGGAAAAAGAAACTATGAACACACCATGGTTCAATATAGTAGCTGCTTGAGACCGGCAGCCATTTCGTTTATTTTCAGATCCTTTTTCCTGGAATTCCGATACCGAGCATCTGCAGAAAATGAATTGAAAGTGTAAATCAATTCATTTTCAAGTTAAAACATCTGAAAAACACGTTTGAAATTTAAATGAAGTGTAAACATTTAATTTTGTTTAGTTATAGTATTAGTACTGTAGATTTAGTCGCAAACGCTCCTACTAGACTTAGAAGGCGATCTAAATAAATGTTGTTTGTTGAATCCTGGGTATTTCTCGTAATAACAGTATAGGTGATATAAGGAAGAAATGAAGAAAATGAACATTAATCTATTTGTATATCAATTTTGTTATTTGTATAAAACATCTGCAAAATTAATGAAAACGTTCCTTAAAAATGTACTTACAAATGTAGTTGTTAACATTCGTGGATGTTGCTTTTATAACATTTGTTAATGAACCAAATTACTTTTACAAGCTCAAGGAGATACAGTGTTATCATGTTGTAATAGATGATTGTTTATTTTCTCGTTAGTGGGATCAAGGCTAGACGAGTTAAACACATTACGTTACTTAATTTAGTTCGGTAATAAGCTCCTGTGAATATACTACAAGTATAAACAAGCCTTTCGTTTGTTATTATAAGTGTATTATGAGTAATATATTACCGTAATTTTGATTAATCGAATTGCCATCCTCAGCGTTCTATATTTGGCGCGTTGCTAATCATGTCTAACAAAGTTACGATTAGATAATGCTATTTCAAAGTTAACGATCTGCAAAACTTCAAGATGTTCTCTATCTCCATGCAACAAAGTCCTCAGGCAGTAAAATGGAATGCACGCAATAAGCAAATGATTCATCCAGTTCCTCAATTAAATCATTTGCAGGTGAACTACATAAACCTGTGTTTCACTTCTCGGCTAAATCATTCTTTCTTATCTTCGGTTTAATTTTAACTCCCTCCTCTTTATATAACATAACGTGCTTGCTTTCCTCTATGGCTTCCTTCCTATCTTTTTATTTTTGCACTATATTTCATTTCACTTGTTGTTCCTTGTTTGTTGCAAGATTTTTATTATTTTCTATTTTCTTAGCTACGTTGAATTCTTTTCTTAAAATAATAATAAATAGTAACAAGTTAAAAATTTCCAGTCGACAAATTCAAAATTATCTTTAATTTCACGCAAAGTTTTTATAAAATTTCTGTTTAAAATTGTACAAGCCCATGCACATTATAAATTATTATTCACTGGCTATAGCTACTTTTACCAATTTCACACATAAGAATGACTTATAAAGCGTAATATGCATTTTATATTAGAGTACCTCAAGAAATTAAATTGTTTCTATGCTATATCGTCATACATATAACTGAAGTTCATTTGTTCTGGAGAAATCAATTACAAGCGTAGAGCATAAAACAGAAGAAGTAAAATAACGATTTCAGTTTTCTGTCGCGCAAAGCTACCAATTAAGCAATTTTCCTGCATCTAAAACGAAATTTATATCGTCAATATAATTTACGTCATACATAAGTTTTTAATATCATATAATTTATGGGCAAATATGACTTTTTATTGTTGTAATAAACAGCAATTTCATACATACTTACCTCATAAGTCCCTTTCTCAGAAACAAACAATAGAAACCTAAGCTTACTGATGGCAAAATTCTGTTTAAACGTTAAATAAAACTTCATTTTACTTTTTAAAAACTCCATGAGACCTCCCGTTCGTCTCCGATACTGAATAACCTCGCCAGAGCTTTTCTTAGTTTTTCCTTGGTTGTGAACGCAAACAATGAATTGAATAATTCTATAATACGAACCCCAAAGAACACTTGACGCTAAAGAATAGTAAATAGATGGTAGAGGAAGGGAACCACGCAATTAAGGCCATCTATCTGACAAAAATTAATTGAATTCTGCTATAAGCTTCACATGGCCAGTAACCAACAGATATGATAAACCCAATGCAATTAAGATGACGACAAAAGTTAGTTAAAACTATGATACATTTTTTTTAAATCGCATTAATAAAGTGGCAAATAACAATAACACCCAAAAATGAAACTTTACACATAAAAGAATTATACATTAAAAAAACTACACATAATATTAAAACTGATTATATTTCCTAATGTGACTTAAAAGGACTATACAATATAAATTTTTAATTTAATGTTATATAAGTGTTATAAAATATGTAATAAACACATTTAGATACTAATTTCATTACAATTACACTACCAGAGGAATTTAAAAGTTGTGAAAATTGTTTATATTCAGTATTTTAGCAAAGAATCGTTTTTCGTAGATTCTTACACTGGTAATATTTCTCAGTAGTGTATGCCCCTCTTAGGCCACTTTGGCTAACGATATTTCTGCAATCAAATGGAGTTAATGTCGTTTACCCCTCCCCATCCCTCCAGGGGATGAAGGGTAGCTGTCATCTAATGTTAGAAATGTCGTTAGTCAAAGAATACAAAAAGGGGTCTTTTTTAATTTATGGAATATATACATATTATTATAGAAGTACAAAAAATGTTTGGCTTTTAAGGTAGTGTGTGGAAAAACTGTGAAGTAAATCGGAAAATGATGGGAGATGCGATTGGTAGCACAACCGTGAACTAAATTGGATTAAGGAAAATGATACTGGTGGCAGGAGGAAATAATTAATCCTCATAACGTACAGGGGAAACAATCAGTAGTACAAAAAAAAAACTTTTTGAGAAGCATAATAGTATGTAATACATTTAGTATGCAGTTTAGTTTAAGCGTGTTTACCAAGCCCTCAGTCCAGGGGTCAAAACACAGAGGTCTGTAATACCCAGTGGTCTTTTGCATTAGGACGACACCTAGAGTCTAAACCGAACCGCCTTTCGGCTGCAGACGATAACGTCGCCCAGACGCGCTAAGCTCCCTTAGCTTCCAGATTTTCACTGGTGGATAGGTCATACCTAGCTTAGTCCTTCTCGTATTTAAGAGGCGAGTCACCCCAGCATTAAGGTAGCCACCACCCTCCCCACAGACAACAGCGATTCCGGCGCACCGGCCCCCAGGGTACACGCCAAAGGCACTCTCCTGGAACACGCCGCCATCGTGGGTACTCAATTGCCCGTGAGTTCCGGGTCCACAGCCACGCCGAGTCCAACCCAATCCGGACAACTCCCTTTCGGGAGGGGCTCGAATTAAGTCCGGCCCGGCTACTTCCAGTACATTTAGTATACAGCAAAATCAAATGAGAAACTGTGTTGCAACAATGTAACAATGTAATGGAAATAATAATTACACTGGAAAAGGTATGCGCGGTTAACACCAAACTTTTTGCATTTATTTCAAATTATATATGCGAGATATTGCTTAATTTAAGGTGGGACTAATGACTTCTTTTCCAGAAACAGTGTGAGAACCACTATATTTTACAAACTTCGACCCCGTTGATTCCTACTTCCGTTTTTAGAAATCCTCAATGAATGAGCAAACTAGTTCTTCCTATTTTACTTTTATTTCATGCATTTGATTGTAAATGCTCAATTAAAGGATATTCCGTTGTTGCTTCATGACTACATAAGCTGCACGTCATTGTTTGCTTTCTAGTTTATCCCTCGCATTTGAAGTTGGTGCATCATTGAAATTCTTGTTGCAAACTTCACAGTGATAGGCGTACAGCTGCTTTTTTTTTGTTTTTGTTTTTGTTTTTTTTTTTTTTTGTTTTTAGAACAGGCGCCAAAACATCAAACTTTTCCGGGTGTACTTTAAAAATATGTTGTCTTCTATTGTACTTATATACCCTCCCACATTCCACGCATACGAACTGTTTTGATGCACTCATTATAAAAAAAATTAAAAAGTACAGCGCACTATTTCCACACTAATACTTTCACTCACATTTCACGCTAAAATAGAGTTTCTTTTAGAAAACCGCCACGGGTGGCCGAGGTCGTTAAGGAGCGGACCCGTGAGCAGGAGGTCTGGGGTTCGAATCCCGTCAGGACCGTCCTTCCTGACTGAGGTTTTTCCAAGGTTTTCCTCAGTCATCATAAATGGCAAATGCCGGGGAGGTACCCTAAACTTAGACCTGGAAGGATTCCTTCCTTAAAATTACTCCTTTCCCAATAAATCATTTCATCTCATGTATCATCAACGTCCCTCGCCTATGGTACCTCTGTAGCAAAAACGGGCGTTAAACACTACTCATTTCTTTTAGAAGAGGCACTATGACATTGGAGCGAAAATTTGTTTGCATGAGGGATAATATAGGCGCTATAAGTTGCACAACTCCAAACTAACACCAAGGAGGCGACTTAAACTAAGGCATCATGCATCCGGTTTTCCCCGCTGCCCTCGTAAATGTAGGCATGACTGCAGCAACCGTTGCGTTCATAAGGTAACGATAAGTGTAGAAATACATTTGCTATAAAAATATTGTGTTAGTTTAAGATTTTCACAAGATGTTACCTGCAGTTTTGAAAAATAGTATACACAGTTAAAAAGAAAACTAAATGACCTATTATTTAACTTTTTATTATTGCAATGAAACTCTACTACAACTCCTTGATTTTATGGCAATTATAAAATTGTACTAATAATAAGGCTTTGACAATCAACGTTCAACGTATTATAGAGTCATTATTAGCTACAGAGTGTAAGGCAGTTTGTTTAAAAGACTAACCAAGAATAGAAGGGGAAGATAGTGATTGGTCAATGCATTATGCGTAACGGTTGCCTTGGTTTTCGGTTTTTGCAACGCAGCCGAGGGAAACCTATGAACCAAGCAACAACTCCGGTACGTCTGAGAAGCCACCCTGTGTATGGTAAAATCCTTTTATTAATATAAAATACTTACTTCTTTTAATAAACACGTAATTCACTTATTTGCAAAACCAATAGTATTATTTGTGAAACGATCCCATGACATTTCCTATTGAAGATTTAATTGTTATTTATGAAGAATGTTTGTCGCAGAATGCGTCCCCCCTCCCCCAGGCCAGTGTAGGTCTTGAATAGGTTTCTGCGGTGTAGTGGGCCTGGGCTGCGACATAAAGTTGACAGGAGTGGGTATATAATTATGTCAGTCACATAATCTGATGTAATTTTTGCAGTTTGCAAGAGATTTATTTTAACACTATTGGAGTTGCAATATACTGACATGTGTGTGATTTTGTTCCCGGGTTTCTTTTGATAATTAAGTCAGTTTAAAGGATTGTCAATTTCAAAGGTAACTGCAGTGTTAATATTTGCTTTTGGTATAGCATTTCTAAATTTATTACATAATTTTTTTTTCTGTTCTCGTCATAGTGAACTGGCCTGTTTTACTCATCCGTTATACGTTATACTTTCTTTTTTTCTTCTGTGAATAGATATAACACTTTTTGTTATAGTGATTACAGTGATGGTCATGATTGTTAACAGACGCGTACAGTAATTCAGTTTTTGTTTGCAATCAATTTCTACATTATTCTTTTCAAAGAGTAACGCATGCGTAATTTAATTTCGCCGCAACAGGGAGTTCATATATACTGGTTTTCTCACTTTTGGTAATTCTAATTTATTATCATGAGATAATTTACATTTCGATGGTAGGAAAGAAGCTAAAGCGTTAAATGTTCTTTTTGTCATAAAGTAGTGCAGTTTAAGATGTGTCCACGGGATTGTGTAAACGAGTTTTATGTCATAGTATAACTGGCATTTGTTTAAATTCTCTAAATTGTTCCATAGTTACCTCCTTATTTCATTTATAAATGAATGTCCATAAAATTTCTCATTTAAAGTTTAAGAATGCTACTATACGTGTTTTGTATGAGGAATACTTAGTACAGTTTTACATAGCGTTAAAGGTGATGTTATAGGCGTATTACAACCTTCCTTCATTAGTAAAGTTGCGATTTTCCAGCGCTATAGATTATAAAATAAGCAATAAGCAAGTTAAAATACACGGATGAAAAGAAAGTTAAGAAAGGGAGTATAGCTGAGCCTGTGTTAGTTAACAGCTGTTTGATATGATAGGTTGCGATTTTTCAGCGCTTTTAGGTTATGATAGTTCAAAGTAAATAATATGCAAATGTGTTTATATTAGTGCAGGTTAAGATTTGATGATATAACAGCTGTTTGAGGTTATAAACTCTCTTGCAAAATATTTTGCGATTTTCCATCTCTTATAAGTTATGTTACAGGAAAGTGAACAACTGACTGATATTATATTGTGTTATATGATAGCATTTTCATTAGTTTCGCTAACCAAGGTGCGATTTTCCAGCATTTTTAACTACTTTAGGAATAGAAAAAAGCTGCAATAATGTATTGCTTAACAGCTTTTGATAAGTGAAACTGTTTTCGTAAATGAAAGCGCATTACACACTACCTTATATAAAAAGTTAATTATTGCAATGATATACCAGATGTTGTGATGGATTATGCCTTTTGACTTATTTGTGGATGGGTGAGGTTATTTTATACCCTGGATAATCTTGATTTATATATATATATATATATATATATATATATATATATCGATTCTGACTTTTATGAATGTGTTATATGTAGAATGAAAGTGATATTGTTTTAGCTCCTTTTGGCGTTATACCGGCGTGTATTGGCGTGTGTTGCTAGGTTACCGGAAGTGCAGTCATGTGTTGTTTTGTTTTCCTTTCCCTCCGCTCCCTCCCCTTCTTCTTCCAGCATTGTAGTGAGGAAATGACACGTATTCGCGTGTAATTAAACTCTTCAATGTAGTCACAGTGTCCTTGAACAGTTCAAAGGAATGTAGAGTGGAACGTTTGCAAGGCAATGTAGCTACTACGTAGTCTCTGAGCCGGTTAATGGAAATGTTGATATGTTGTATTAAATGTGTTTGTTTCAGGTTAGATTCACATTGTCGGGATGATGTACATACCAATGAAGATGAATCATGCAGTATTGAAGATCCACAGATTTGCTTTCAAAAGTTGCTTATTTCAGATTAAAACTGCATTAAACAAGAATGATCACGCTTCATGAGGTGTGTACAGAGTTAGTTGTACATGATTATTATGTAACATGTACATGTTATTATGATAATGAGTAACATTATTACTATTGAATATTAACTTTAACTTTTTATGAATAATTATAATACATAATTATTATGTATTATAATTACATAATTATTGCGATGGGTGAATAATCTCTTTCAATGCAGGTATTTGTTAGGCAGCATTTAGTGGGACAATGCTTTTAAGGCTAATAACGAACAAAGTTGCTAAAATGTGCTTGCCAGGGTTTCATGATTTTTTTTTCTTCTTCTTTTCCCTGTGACCATTTTAGAGCTAGGTGCGTCGCGATGTTACAAAATTGGTCATAAAAACAAGATTATAGAACTAGGAGAAAGAAAAGAAAGACAAAGAGAGATGATAAAATGGAAAAGAAGCACAGAAACAAGAATCCGTATTAATGACAAACTTTTTTTATCTTCCGGTAGATTATGTTGTTGCATGTCGATATAGCTGGTATATGTTTAGTTGCTGAATTAAGGTTAATTGTGTTAGTTAATATATGAAGTATTTTGGTTAACTGCGTTTATTTGTTGAAATAACTTACTTTTGATTGATATGAATGGAAAGTGTAGAGTAATATCGAAGAATGTTAACCATTTTTTGAGGCTTTGCTCAGTTTTATTTTACTAGAGGGACATATTTCGTGGGATTGATATAAAGAGTTATATTTTGTCATATTTGCAAATTTACACCACATTCAATATGCTATGATATTATTGGAAAAAATGTTTCCAGTATCCGGTTTAGTAAATTCTGCTAATTTTTTCGTAGAGAGTATCAACTAGTTCCAACATAATTTTTGTAAATTGATTTTCGGTTTATAACAAATATTATCTTCTTTTAATTGTAACGAAATGTATTTGAGATTCTACAACCATGATGTATGAGGGTGTTCAAAAAGAATGGTGCTTTTTTGACATCATGCCTTTACTCATTTTCATAGTTTTGATAACCTTTCTCAAAGTACGAGTGCTACCATTAAATTCCAGGACTGGTTGTGTTACAAAGAAAATATTTCATATACTTAATTTTGAACATCATCTCCTTCGAAATAGTGTCCTTAGGCAACAATTAAACGTTCCCAGCATTTCTGCCACTTTTGGAATGCGGTCTCGTAGTCATTGTTTGTAAGTGAGTATAGAGATTTCTGGGAGTCACGCTGTATCTCGTCAACGGTGCTGAAACGGCAATCTTTAAAGGCGAGTGCTCACCTTTTGGAAAGGAAGAAATTCGCCGGAGTAGATTGTTCTCCTACAACTCTCATGAACAATTTCCCGGACTTTTCTGCTTTCAGGAACTTTCTTACACTTTTTAAGCGCCCATAACACTCGAAAAATTGCATACGCCTCATTGCATCATCTCCGTTAGCTTGTCAAAGCATTTTTAACATATCTGTGACCGATTTCCCAAGTTTAACGCAAAGCTCATGTTACCTCTGTTCCAACTTGGTGTCCATGACGAAATCCCAGGCTAGTTCACGTACGTGATGAGGAAAATACCGATTACACTACTCCAAATACAGCGATGTCGCTTGGCACATTGTCAAGGTTACGGGTTCCTGGCGCTGCGCATGCAACCCTGCTGGAGTGCTGCAGAATAAGTCCGAGGACTTTTCGATAGCATATCGTAGTTCCCATTGGATGTAATGCAACTGCATTGAGCATTTCTGCCAGTCTTCAAATACATGCTGGAAACCATTTTTTTGACCTTCAGAATCCCTTCGCAGCGTTTGTCAATGCATCTGATGAGAGAACTGTCTCCCAATAAGGTATTTTTTCAATATT
The DNA here is from genome assembly GCA_030762175.1 of Metallyticus violacea. Taxonomy (NCBI): domain Eukaryota; kingdom Metazoa; phylum Arthropoda; class Insecta; order Mantodea; family Metallyticidae; genus Metallyticus; species Metallyticus violacea. The sequence continues at coordinate 111,286,336 of CM060835.1, read as the reverse complement.
GGGGGGGGGGGAATAAAATGTCACATAACAGTTAACTTTAGTAAGAGTGAGGTACATACTTCATATTAATTTTTGTCAGATATTCAGCAACAACATTTGTGATATGCGCCATTATCGTAGTGCAGCTATTGTGGCCTTTTGCGTATGATATAGCCTTGCAGGGTTTGAAGAATATCTGTATAATATTGCCCATTTATAGTTGTGTATCAGTTACGACATACTGGTTAACCATTCCTTGAATATCGAAAAATGAGATGACCATAACTTTCCCAACAAAAGCAACTTTTCTTTGATGATGACGATGATGACTTGCACACAAAGCCATGCTATTTGCTCCCCTATCGAAATAAAGTGGGCAAATTCCATTAGTAATTATTACTTCTGAAAGAAACAAAGAGATTTCCCTCCCTCCCTCCTGCAACATCAACTGCAAGCAAAGATATACGCGAACGTCTTTTGTTTGGGAATCACCCGTCTTGGAATCCACCGACACAAATATGCCTCATGTGCATCTTTTTAGCTACCAACGTGGGGATGGCACTCGGTGATATTTTCAGAATTTCTGAAAGTGTTATCAATGTTATTCGACATCCTCTCTCACAATGACAGCAGCCGTGTCAATGTTTTGTTCCGTTAGAGCATAAACTGGATCACTGGGTTCACCTTGCTTTGAGATCGATTGCCTCCTTTCTTTAATCATCTTGGAGCTATGCTCTATGGTAGAACAAACTCTCCATAGGCTTCCTGTAACATTGCATAGGCCTCAGCTGAAGATTTGTGGAGACGAAAGCAGAATTTCAAAGCAGCATATTTGCATTATCTTGTACGTGTAACTGAACATGTCTCAATTTGCACACTTCTCACAGGAGGAAACCGGAAGTGACAAACAATGAAACTGGTACCACCTGTATATTGCGAATTAAACTTTATTCTAAAATTAAATTTTAGCTTGAGAAAATATGGCTGAAAATTTTGTGATCGTTCTTCTTTGGACAGTCTTTGTACCAAAAATTAATGGGGTTTCAATTTGTTTGACAAAGCATACAAACTGACTTTCGAAATGTACGATATCTCTTGAGAAACTGCGAATAAGTGAAATGTACGAAATATACGAAATAGAAAGCATAATCATCGATCAAATACAGCAGTGTTTTTCAAATAAAAAGTGATTTCATTCTAAAGTATGCGGTGTATCGCCCAGTAAGGTTCTGGCAACGTTGCAACGCTGTATTCCAGCAGATGGGTCATAATCTGTCGCAGAGCAAACTGAGATAAATAAAAATAAAACGTAAGCTACTTCAAAATATAATCTAGCTTAAAATATTATATTACGAAAACGGAGGTCACATTTTCGAATACGTACGTTGAAACTGCATACTTTCAGTTTCAATAGTTTTTCATTTGACAATCATTTACATTTTTCCTTTCGTTTCCATCTGGCTTTGTGAATCATAATGTAATAGAACAAAAAGCTTATTTATATTCGTTTGTTTACACTTGCTTCATCATCACAACATCTGCCACACGCAATCAATCCTCATTGGTATACCCTGGTGCTGATTCCGTTTAAGAAATTAACGTAACTGTCAGAGAGTCCTTATTGCTAGTTGATGAATCACGGGTTCTTAGTTGACGCACGTTTTTTAAAAATGGCACGGAAAAAGAAACAGTATTGCAGAGTCCGGCTCGAAGTTTTATTTTTAGAGTTAATACTATTTTTTTTTTTAATTTTCTCCTTAAATAAACAGAGGGGAAAAACACGTGACTTTAAAAAGAGCCAATCTCTCATTTCCAAATCTTGTGGTCTGAACAAGGCTAATCTAGTACAAGTCTGCTTGTCAGAATATTTATTTTGCTTACCAAGGAAGCATATTGAATCCCAAAGGAGATTTACAAACTTAAGTGACTTTGAATAGACGTTTTTGACTTCTATAACCAAGGTGCATTATTAGCAATATAAGAAGTATTGTATTTCATACAAGGACTCCAATTAGTCCACTAACAGAATACGGCGAAATTTAGGTTTCAATATAAAGTGACGCAAATTTTTAATAGAAATTAGTGGCATTGTAGAGGCAGAGCTAAAATTCCTACGCATAATGTACCAAGTTAGAACTTCCGATGACACAAGACCAATATATTAGTTAGACGAGATTGGGTAAACAAAAATCATACATTAAAGTCAATCTTAAAAAAAAAAATCACTAAAACGGCAGATTTACATATCTGTGGAGCAAGGTATTCATTTGATTGTCTGCCCTGTAGGGTCCACGAAAACAGGCTTCATACCAGAGCGCAAATGCCTGTTTAGGGAGATATAAAGTCCTATTTCCATGAGGAAATGATTCTGCTACAAACCAAAATGTCTGGTTTTTAAACGATTTCCGAACATGAAAAAAACACTATTATTATTATTATTATTATTATTATTATTATTTATTTATTTATTTATTTATTTATTAAAACTAGAACTGAGGTACTATTGCTCAAAGCTCAGTTCAAAAATCAGTCTAAAATGTATGAAATTTCTTTGCTAATGAAATAATATGCTAACTTTCTTATTATACAATGCAATAGAACTTGTGTACTAAGATAAAGATAACACTTGTGGACTAAGATAAAGCGGGAGGTTACAAATATACACAGGAAGACTTGGGAAAGTTCATTAACAATCCAATAGGCAAGATGACATAGAAAACTGGAAATGTTGGTAACATATGCAATAAAAACTGCACCGCTACCGGTGGCCGAGGTCGTTAAGGCGCGGGCCTGAGAGCGGGAGGTCTGGGGTTCGAATCCCATCAGGACCGTCATCCCTGACTTAGGTTTTATCCAGAGTTTTCTCAGTCCTCATGAATGGCAAAAGCCGGAGAGGTACCCTAAACTTAGACCTGGAACATTTTCTTCTTAAAAAATTCTTTCCCAATTTATCATGTCATCTCATGTATCACCAGTGTCCACCGCCTGTGGTACCTGTAGTAAAAATGGGCGTTAAACACTATTGACTAAGATTCTGATGACAAAGACAATAATATACTGATATAGATCACTCTGATGAGAGCAAAACTGATGACGTGAAAATATTCGCGCCAAATCGCTTCCTATTTGCAAAACAGGCATCTTCCATGAACACATTCACATTTAACTGCACCAATATTTTAGAAACATCTCTTCCCAAGTAAATTAGAAGATAATTCGTTCTTGTTCAATTACGCATGTGGTTTCAAAATTCAGGTATTTTAGCCCACTTTGCAGCTCATGTTTGCTATGTCGATCGAAATTTTCCCCAAAGTGTGAAAAGATTTTTTTGATTATTTTGCGGCTATGTAAAAGGTGTTGTCGATAATGAAGGAAGTCTAACAAGAATCTAGCAAAAATTTCAAAGATAAGACAGGACTAATTGCGACACTGCCATGACTATATCGAAGCTTATGCATCAATATTTCAAAATGCATATTTTTGATGTGTATTAAAATCTGATATGGCTTATAATGTTTAATTAAAATCTTTCCGGATCATAGTTTCTTATCTCCGACAAGTATTCTTTTACCTTCCCCGCCAATTCTGAAAGTTCTTTGTATAGTTATTGACACATTTTATAATTGAGAAAATGTGTGTCTAGCCGCAGACTCACAGCAAAACATTAGCATTTTATCCTCTCTTAGGCAGAATACATTGTAGGCATGTAATGTACATATAACAAGGTTTAATACCTGCGACATAGCAAGTTTTATTCACATTATTCACTTATGTTGCTATTGAAACTTTCATATCCGTTTGTAATTCTTCAACGCATCAATGAACATAAACCTTGAATGCAAAAAATCGCTGTATTCAATTGCGTGGAGCTTGATTTGTGATTCACTCAGTTTATTTGTGGACATTACTACATTTCAGGCATTTGCAACTGAAGGTTAATGATTGAGAAAAGGCCGGAGTTTGTTCCAACCACTTAACAATCTGCGCGCGGCTTATTGTTGATCATTTCCAAGACCTATATAAAGAATTCATGGTTTGAAAGAGAGAAAACATTTTCATCAATCACTAAGTACCCACACCTATGTCGTTTGAAATCTATTTGGAGCTTTTGAGCTTTTCGTTGACCTGATTAAAAAGTACACGAATACATTGTATATGCTCAATTCAATAACGTAAATGCTAACTCGTTTACTATTTCAAATGCCCAGCTCATAGCATAAAAGCGACACTTGAATCATTGAGGGGTATACTTCTCCCAGCGCGTGACATTTACTTTTTAACAGCAGGTTTTTAAGGCGCCGCATTTTTATGTATATAAAAAGTATTCAAAATGTATCCGAAAAGTACCCAGGCATTCAAAATACAAAAAATCGCCTTATATTCGTCTTCTCCGAATATTGAAAATTGATTGAGCGTTCCTTCCATTTTTGAAAACAACCTTTTGTTGATATTAATTTTGTTAATATTGCCACCGATTTTTTTTAAAAGTAAAAATTAATATAGGTGTGATGTCTCCTTTTTGAGAAACAGAAGTCGCTGGAAGCTAAATTTGGATTCTAAAGATGCTAGCATATGAGGGTAAAAAAATCAATCACCATCACTGGTAATGAGTATGTAAGTGTTTAGGCCTATACATTAAAGTACTCTCTGATGAAAACTCCATTATAGTTTCATGTACAGAGACGTCATACAATATCTCCCGCAAACGGCAAACTCTGTTCTCTGCTAGCGATACGATCTCGCCCGTCAATTTATTGCCTAACGCCACGAACAATTCCAATCTCATTGGAGATCACACTTTAGTAGCTTTCTTTATAATGGCTGCGTATTTTTGTAATAACTTGTAACCTGGTATTGAACAGCAAGTATATAGGTACATTAATTCAGCATTAAATTCTACCGCTAAGTTTGAATGCGATTTCAAGTAATACATTCATCCAAATGTTAACATTTCAGGTCTTTTAATATTATTAAAAAATCCCAGAAGAAATTGGATACAGAGTACGGCATATTATCATCACGGAGGGGAAAGCATGACAGCATGGATCCCAAAGGATGTGCTGCAAAATTGCCTCACTACTCGGCGAGAAAAAGAATATTATATTTTTATTGTAAAATATAAAACACACATATGCCAAACGTTTTAACAATTATATTTATTTTCTCAAGAGGAAAGTTAAAACATGATAGTTAAGATGTTTACTCAATGATTTCATGTTTTATTATTTAATTAAAAATACAGACTCACCTCATTTTACTTAAGTATTCAAAACACAAACATACCTGTAGTTCTTCACCTATACTTACAGATAGAAATCTTTAAAGTTTCTTATTTATAATCCTGGCCAATGTAAAAATATTCCTGTGTTGTTGAAAACTGCAGTTAGTATAGATAAGAATGTGATAAATTGATACATTATTATTTGCAAACATACAATTGAGATATTTTTGTTTCCTGTTTCCATTCACGTTGAAGGTAAGAATTCAGTTTATTCTCTAAAACAGAAAGAAGCTCTAAAATTAAACTACAAGTAATCATCAATGTCAGCTTTGAGAGAAAAAAATTCAAGGTCATTGTTATCAACTTTTTACTTACAATTTTAATTTTCCTCAAGAAAATCAGGACAACTTTCCTTTAAACTGTTAGTAAACCATGAAAAACCAGAATTTCATGACGACCTGCTGCTTTATGACACATGGCTTTGAGAACTTGTTTTTACTCCTTTATTTTCAGTGTAGTTCAATATCCTAAATTTTATACATTATGTTATTTAAGGATGTAAGAATAGCTTTTTGCTACCAAAGCTTTTATTTAAACAGAACAATAAGCGGATTCTGTATGAATAAAAATCTTGTTTTAGGACTTTAATTTGACAAGTCATTGCAAGCGTATCATCAGCTTTATTAATCTAACTCGTGTTCTTTCAACTTTTTTCCAGCTTTCTAATCCTGTTGACATCAGACAATATCCTGCAGGCATCTGTTCAGTAAAAGAATCATCTGAAATGCTCAGTAGTTGGCATTTTTGTTGACAAATTTGGATAGAAAACGTTTAGCATCGTATATTTTCTTCCCCAATTATTCCTGAATGTAGGACAAGAAATACCACTATTTGAAAAAGGTACGTAACACAGATTTAACTAAGTAGAGCAATAATCATGCAAACATTAGGAATCATGTATAGCTAGGGTATTCGATTGTTCAAACCTAGAAATAATGAAATGCATAAAATTATAGGTTTATGTAAAAGACCGTTAGCAAACATTAAAATGCATGTTTGCTTCCCTGATATATTTTCATTTTCTCTTAACATCAGCTGAGTCAAGTTGGGCGCAAATTGTAAAATGTTTTTCGATCTAGTTTTATATCAGAGATAGTAGGTTTTCTTACATTACATAAACTTGATAAAGAAGATTCACTTTTTCATTTTTCTATGTTATAATTTATATTTTGTTAACAAGTTACGATTTTATTTAATCGAAGACGCATGCCTCGTAGTATATACAGCATGCTCCACTAAGCGCAGGCTTTTTAGTACAGAGCACAAGATAACATGACACGACAATTAAACAAGTTTCTCAAACTAAAACGTTTCTTCACGTTTATTTAAATCCTATGATGGAAAAGGAGAAGTAATTCATGATATGTGAGGAAACTTAGGTAAATCCGACAAACAGTTCGCGTAAACAAGAGATGGATGCACTGCCATAGCTATAAGAGAGATTTAAACAACATATATTGGACATTTTTCAAAAAATCTATAAGTGCTTTGGTTTAAACAAGGACTTGCAGGCTGTTAAGTGGGTTCGAATAGTTAATCACGTTCGGATAATCGACATTCTACTGAATTTTTTACAAGTTAGTAAAATAAAAGTTTGAACTATCATATGTAGGTAGAAAATGAGGTGAAACTATTTTAATGTTGATTATTAAATGACATTTATGGATTTAAAGTGTGTCGTTAACTTGCTTGTAGCCTTACTTAGTGATTTTTTAGTTTCTCGCTGCATACAACACGCTCAGGAAATGGATGAGTTTAAGTTCTGGTGTACACAATATATGTGGCAAACAGTGAATTTATATGATAAAGTATCCTGTTCTTAATACTTAGTTGGTAGAAATTGCAGTTGTATTTTCCTAATTTTGTTCTTCAATCTGACGGATTAATCATTCACGTTTAACTAAAAAACATATCCATATCTATATTCAAGAAATACTCATATAAGGATACAAATTCGGCTTAATAAACATCAAGTATTACAGTACAGCTTTTGCCACACTTAATTAGTGACTTTTGTTTTGAATTTGGCGTAAAGTGAATAGCAGTTGGTATTGATATCATATGTTTGAAAAATGTTTATAACATATCGAGCTTGGTAAGTGTAACATAATGTGTATAAACAAATATGTCTATATCTGGTCCATGATGATGATACAAACTTTCAGGGATGATGGAAAAGGGCAAATGTATCTATTTGAGATAGGAAACTTCGAAACATCTCAGTTGCAAATTATAAGTCAAAGACATCCAGGAAAATATGTAGGGATTGGGGGAAACTCTTATTAATGCAAACCAGATTTTAAATCTTTATTGGAACATGTTACACTTTTTCGTCGAGGCATATGAAATCAACCTGATGAGGCCACAGCTCACTTGGTGCTTGTTAAAACCTTAATCAACGTTCCCTGAAATGTGGATAGGAATAGGGAATCCTGTTTCGTGTCCCGCTTGTTCGTCTCACCTAACCTCATTGTTTTTCCCGTGGAGCAATATGAAATGCCTTGCCTATGAGACATTTGTAGAGAATGAAGAGGGTCTCTTGCCAAAAATCCTAGCTGCTCGACCGGATGAAACAGACACTGAACATTTGTCATGCCTGCATCGAAGCTGGGGGAACTCATTTTGAACAATTATTGTAAATGTTTTCGCAGCTTGTGAAAGTAGTGCAAGTATCATAAAACAATTTTATATATACATATTCGTATCCCCCCCCCCAATTTCATAGGTTTCCCAAAACAACTTGCGATTGAGGCGTTTCAATAGTGCAAATTCTTCATCATCCCTGAAAGCTTGTATCATCAGTACGGAAACAACCGGTATAGGATACTAAATTTATGATATAAATGCGTCTAGCGCTTCGCTACAGATACCACGCAAGTCCATAATCTATCAGAACCATAGTTCTGGAAGAATTGAAAAGCAACCAACGGGAAAACACCACCTCCACTTCTCAAGCATAATATCAAAAAACTTTGGGACAAAAAGACAAATATTTCAGAATCTTTCTTAGTAATGGGTAAACGTATTACTTAATTATTTATGAGTTAAACAATATATTAAATTAATATATGTATTTGTCACAGATTATTATTTACTTTCGTTACGGGCAACCTTAAGTTTTGCCGCTTCTGCGACGGAAATGCGATTCGATTATCATCCGTTACTTTCATCAGAAAACTTTAGAACACACTTAACTACACATGTAAGTACCGTTTTGGAAAAATATATTGAGTCTATCCTAGCTTATGTACAAAACAGAGAACGTGGATGAAATAATACACAGTGGTTCGTAAGTAAGAAAAATAGTTTGTGGATGTAATATAAAGACAACAATAAGATTAAAATATCTTCTACCGTGTTTCTGATTCAGAACTGTGCAACATAGAAGCGATAAAAAATGCAATATGTAAAAGTAAACATTTCCCGAGTTCATAATGTAAAATTATCTGAACCATGTTAAAAGCGAATTCCACGAACTCTTGCGCAGAGACATGCCAACTGTCTTAATGTGTACGCTATACTGTCACTTTGCTTCAAGTGCTTTAACGGTTGCTGCTGTGGGCGTACACGAGGCGCACATGCGCGAACGCACTGTTGGTAAAGTATGTCAACCAACGAGTACATCCCCAGGCCCAGAGTATGTACTTACCGCTCGCTTGGGGTTTTGCGTAGAATTTATCTTCTATTAAAAATGCACATCTTTGCGTGCGTTTCTTGATTTGCACTGGATCAGTAGTATCCAGTTTATTCACAAGGTTGTTAATTGCAGTTCTTGAATATGGGGTAGGGGAGTGGGCCTTGACCGCGACGCAAAACCCTGTGCGAGCGGTGAAGATATTTTCTGGAAGCCCGGTATGTGCTGAATATAGGAGTAACAAACATTTAATATGCTGAAGGCCGGTGTACAAATTTTGAAATTAAGTTTTTTTCAGGAAAACCTATGGAATTTTAGTCTAATTGTTACTTCCACATTACATGCACAAAAAAGTTATATCACTTATGATTCACTTTGTATACATCGTCATAATTTAACATTTCAAATGTTTTGCATAGGAATTCACGATTTGACTATTTTTATGCCGTATTACAAGTCAATAACACGTTAATGGTACGAAAACTTGCATTTCTCAAAAAATATTACTTTGAATAATGTAGTTCTGTTCGGCACATATTCTAAACATTAAAAGCCACCAATAAATACTAGTATTTGTTTAAAAACTCATTTCCTACCTTATTTGTTATTAAATTATAATTATTTAATAACAGTTAAATAATTTTCTCCCTAATTTAATATTGTAAACTCAGCATACTTACATTTAACTCTTTATATTATTAATATAAGGATCTTAAACTCCTTTCCGGAAAATAATCATGCGAATTCATATAAACAACAGGTAATTACAAGCATAGCTTGTGTATAAGAAGTGTCTTGTTCCGTGCAAAGTTGATACATCGTGACGGTTGTTAGCTACTGAAGTAACTACAATAGGGTACTTTGTATGTGAGTGGATTATTCATCATTTGCACTGGTTAAGGCACTTGGAGCTGCATTCTAAATAACAGACATAACATCCTGTTGTTGCGATGCTAATCACAGTGCTAAAGGCTTCATTAAGTTAACACTCCAACCTGCTAGAGTGAAAGACACTCATTTATTTGCAGAACTGGTCCTGCAAGTTGTTTAATAATTGAACAAATACCTCAATTCTTCTTCCTTTTCCCTTCTGCACTTTCACCCTATAGGCACACCTTAAATCTATTTCCTTTTGGTCTTTTAAACATCACTTCTCTTTTCTCTCTTTCTTTTTGGCACAAAACACAGAGCTAAGAAAGCATTTTGTAAGTATCTCTGTCCAAATTCAGCAGTAGATTAATTTTGTAATGTTAATATTAACCTATATCTAGATAGCATATTTCAGGAAGTTCGATCATTATCACTGATTCAATTTATATAATTTTAAAAGATAACCGTGCACACTATATTTCAGCAATGCTGAATCTCATCACTCTATGAAGATTCCACTTTATTTGCTCAGTGAAAATTGTACAAAAACGATATTGAGCTCCTAATATAAAAAAATATATTGTTCTTATTTTACATGTATATTCTACTTTTTAATCATCATATTAAATTTTTATACGATTTGAGGGAAAAATTAACTTTTAAATTTTAGAAAAATACTTTCAGAAGATTATAAGAATTAATTCAAACGGAATATAAAATTTTGTTAATGATTAACGGCAAAAGTTTATTAGATTTTTTTCAAAGACGTAACTACCAGATATTTAAAGAGGAGTAAATTCCAAAGATCGGAATAATGCTTTTAATCCAGGTTCAGTTAATACAAATATATTAAATATAACAAATGCATGCTTTTCTTGAACTCTTGTATCAAAACACTGAATATTAATTATCACCTTATGTAATTAATTTTTTTAAAAAAACTTTGTTATGCTTATTTTACAAATATTCAAATAATTATTTCATACGATGCTCTAAATAGATGTATTTGCGGCATTGTCCTGTTGAAAATCTGTATGGCCATTTACTCGTATCTGTATGCGGGTAAATGACCATGTATCTGTTATATCTTAAGGCGTTCTTGTGTAAATAGCCTGTCAGCAGTAGAGGTGTTTCACATATAAAACGCCCCTCTTTCCTCATATATATATATATATATATATATATATATATATGTTGCATTTTCTAACTTTTGCGTTTCCAGTTTTCATCTAAAGTCTTTTCAATTATTACGTTCTATATCCATTAACAAAGGCTTTCCCTTTACTGTGTGTTTTTTATATTTTTATGTATTTATTTTTTAGCTACGGGCATTTGAAACCAGAAATTTCTTATTGGATTTTTATTTTTCATTGCCCACCTATTTCCCATTATCTGTTACACAACTTTCCTCCTCAAGGCACTGCAGACTTTAGGCATTTACATCCGTCTTGCGACGTCATTGAAAGAGTGCAGCGGAGGGCATGTGATGAGCATTCATCATCACACGACACGGCGATATGATCATAGGCCAGTACCTCTCTATCAGGCAGCTTCCCAGTTGTCCCCACGAGGCTCGCTGAGTCCTATTGCAGATCCCCCTTACTTACAAAATTTCTAAGCGGGTACTGGGAATCGGATCCCGGACCTCCCGATCAGCAATCAGCCACGCTTACCATCAAATCAAGCAGCGATCATTACAAAAATTCCGGGATTATATGCATTTCAGTGCAATGACTGCAAAGCTATAGTCACACCCATTAAAGCTTTGCTAAAAATCGCTTTACTTTCTGCTACAGCTAGAGCTTTCTAAGAAATACCTACACGAGATTAAGTAACATTTTACATTCTAATTTGGTCCCTACAGCCATCAATAAACAAAATCAGATTTCACTTGTGCAGAAATGAATTTTGTCATGTGTTATATGAGACGTGACACTTTTCCTGTGCCTATCTTCAGATTATACTTTCATCCCAAATGTATAATAACCATGTGTAGTTGCATCATGCATTCTTAGATAATGACTCTAATTGGTCACCAGCATGTAGAAGATAGCTCTCAGCATTTTCTCGCTTGCTGGCAATACGTTGTAAGCAAGAATCAACAAATCTTTGGCCATAATTGCAACATAGCACTTAAACCATTTTGGGAATTCTGAAAATAAAATAATATTAATAATAATTTATATGTATTTACATATTTGTCTTAAATTATCAACTATTATTTTTATAGTTTGAACGCGCTAAATGTTATAGAATAATTTTAAATCCATATACCCCTTTTTTCTTTATATGTACAGGATGTTCGAAAATAACCTTTAAATTTTCCGGAAAAAGCAATCCATATAAATCTTACGGGTTAGGTAAAGCAGTAGTTGATTTAACAACCATCAATACCTGACTATTGAGAACGTACTACACATACTTCATATACTTTCTTTGACAATAGTCCCCCCCCTTTTATCACTATCATTGCATAAATATTTTACTTATGTTAATCGGTACCAGATCAGTTACTAACAGCTAAAAGAGATTATATTTAATAAAGATACAAGATTTTTTTTTTTATTGATTTATTTATGGACGCTCTTTAACAGCTCAGGTCATCAGCGTCCCATTCAACCCAGGGCGTGAAACGGCCGGCAAATTTTGCTCAGAGGCCTCTCTTTCAGGCTTGAGGTTCTTTTTCGTGCCGTAAATGTACGACACGGGACCCACGGCTTTACTTCCCTTCCGAAGGAAGCCATATTTAGGATTTTTGCGCCCGAAAAAATCCATCGGTCCTGGCCAGGTTCGAACCCGCGATTTTGGGTTTAGGAGGCAAGTATGGTAACCACTACACCACCAGGACCGACAAAAAAAAATATACAAGAGTAGAGATGGAAATGCATACCTATTAATATTAATATTCATACAGGTTAATTTATGATTGAATTTTAATTTTGTAGCTTATTCGGTAATGAAAATACAACCGAGAAATTTAAAGAAAAGAAAATAACGTTTAGTTTTGTCCATCTCTAAAACCCCAGCAAGTTGGAACCAATGTGCATGAGCCCATGAAAATACATGAGGATATAACTTGAATGGGGGGGGGGGGTGTATTCTGAGAATAATATATTTGAAAACATACCTTTACTCCTCATAATTTTAATGAATTTTCTCAAAGTGGTCCCCGTTGGATGATGCATCTATCCCAATGCCTTAACGTACTGGAAACCGTTTTTTGACAAGTACTTCAGAATCGCCTCCGCGGCCTTCATAGCTTCTGATGGAAAATGTCTTCCATGAAAGTGTTTCTTCAATACGGTGTGCGGCCGTGCATCATCGTAGTGCAGCATCCAGTTTGTAGCCTTTTGCATTAGACTGGACTTGCAGAATTTTCAGGACATATCTGACCCAGCTACAATTGTGTATGCAAGTACAACATGCTGGTAAACCATTGCTTGAACATTGAAAAATGAGATGACTAGAGCATTCCCAGCAGAAGCAACCACTTTTACTTATTTTGGTGTTGATGACCACACAGAGCTTCGCTGTTTGCTTTCAGGATCGAAATGATATAGTCAAGTTTCATCAATAGTGACTGCCTTTGAAACATATTCCGTATCCTCCTATAACATCTTGCATGCAGACCTGTACGCGAACGTTTTTTGTTCGGTAATCAGCAATCTTGGAACCCAAGTCTATAAACACGTCTCATTTGCAGAGTTTTAGTTAAAACGAGTGTTTGGCATAGAGTAACAGTTTCAGAGTTTCTGAAAGTGTTCTTAATATTATCCTCTCTGACAATGACAGCAGCGGTGTTAATGTTTTTTTCCCCTTAGAGCGCAAACAGGAGCTTTGAGTTCATCCTCCTTAGAAAATGTCTCCTCTTTTAAAATATTTTAAGCTATCTTCGAGCTGTACTAGGGAAAAACAAACTCTCCATAGGGCTCCCTCAATAAGAGTTGTTGAGACAAAAACAGCATTTCGGAGTAGCATCTTGTTCCTCATGTTTACCTACATTTTGCTGTAGGTGGAACTGAACATATCTGAACTCGCTTATCTCTCACAGGCGGGAACCGGAAGTGACAACTATGACACTAGTACCACGAGTACATTGCGCATTAAGCTAACAAAAGATCGTAAATTTAAAATTTAGCGCGATAAATTATGCCTGTAAAAAAACCATATTCATTCTTTATTTGAACACCACATATATATGCAAAGAAATAGAAGGTTTCATATTAGAGGAAAATGAAACATACAGATAAATAACACAAAATACAGCACAAAACCTAATATTTTGTGCCAAATGCTCTCTCTTAAGTGGAAGGTCCGGAGTTAAAAGATCGACTGAAGGTAAACAACACTAAGCGGAACGTAATATCAACCACACGAAAACAAAAACAGAGGAGTATCATAAAAGAAAACTAGGGGAAAAAAACTAGTTTTAGAATAAATATACCGATGAAACAATAATGTAATCGATTAGAGATCTACAACAAAAAATTAGTGTAAAACTAACATATACAATAAAATTAAGTGTGGGTAGAAATTTAAGACCTGCGGAATGCTGTATCACTGTAGTCGCCATCTCTTTGCCTCTGGCCTTTCAAAGACAGAAGGGGACAACATCTATAAGAGTTAATAAAATACAATCATCGAAAGAAGTGTGAGATAAGCATACTCAGTAATAGGTAGTGGAAACTTGGTATCCTGAACTCTAAAACACTATCTAATATTTTACTTGAATTTTATTAATATTACATTTTTAAATGCATGCAAGTATGAAATCAATAAAATACTGTTATTTTCAGAGAATAGTTGTATTCTCAAAAAGTAAAATATGTGATGTATAGTTACATATTTAAAATATTTATAGTTACATATAGCTACATGTTTAAAAATATTACAACTAAACCACATAAAGATTATCTCGTAAATAATTTAAAAGAATGATTTACTTTTTCATAGTACTAAAATGAGCTACATTTTTTTAAAATTATTCTAAAGTTTAGAGTACGGCGAGGATATTTTGATTTTAATAGAGAAATATATCTTTGAAGCAAAATTGGAGTATAATTTTTTCCCCATATATTTGAAGCCTGCATTATACATATATACCTGAGCATTCTGTAGCATTATGAACTTCTCTAATTATGTTTTTCAAGTTGAAAGCATTTGGCTCTTGTGTATTCATGCTTATAGAGGAGGAAAAGTGCTTCTCATTGATTCATATGGACACTTCTATCTGTTGAACTGTTGTTTATATTGTTATCAAGTTCGAACTATGTTGTTAATAACTACTTTGAGTATTTGTTTTTAATATTTAATTTAATTTTTGGTTTTAGTTTTATATATATATATATATATATTTATAATAGTTCCTGGAAAGTTCAATAAACCAAAGACCCTTTAGGTAATTTGTCACCTTATGGGCTTAGATTCTGGTTATACTTCAGAGCATTTCTTAAGTGCTATAAAATAAAAGACTAGCAACGGGTAATTCTAGACAAAGGTGACAACCAGCGGGTGTTGCTCATTAATCATGACAAGAAATTAATTTATTAGCTGAACTAAGGACTTACCGCTTCACATGCAAACAGTTTTTGCCACCGTTAAGAAGAATGCCGACGACAACTTTTAGTAATGTACAGCTTATAACCTCACGACCTCTGCCACGACACAACTCAGGCATTTCCGGTAAGGAAACTTTAATATTATTCTCACTACTAGCAGTATCAACGAATTAAATTTGGAATGCTGGGGATAAGAATCTGAACAAAAGGGGGAGATAGTAAAAGGTGAACTATAGAAATCAAGACAAAAAAAAATAGGAAAAATATAAGTACATTAGAGAAGGGAAAGAAAGAATAAGAACCAAAAATAATAAGACGGCTAGGAATAGGACAAGATAAGATAACGGGAGGTTTATTGGAGTTTTATTGACCTCCCGCACGTCAGTCGAAAATGCTGAGATGCTTTCACTGTTTCACAAGAACAAGTTGTAATATTTCAATTCCAATATTAGCGTCCGTTCCTAGGTTTGCCACCTAAATAGTGAGTGCTCTTGTTCAGGTCCGGCAGCACTTTTTTGCCAGCTGATCTGCTTATTCATTTCCATAGACCTTCCGATGCCTCAGCACCCACATCAGTGCTAGCCTGATAAGAAATGCTAGAACAGCCAGGGCTTTTAGACATTTCCATACCAGTTTGGATGTTCCTTATCGGAAGAGAGTGCTTTTAAAGCACTTTGATTATCTCAGAGGATGAGAATTCGTTTACCATGTAACCTTTCTCAAGCTCTCCTGAAGCGTAATTCAGGATAGCAAATACTTCCGCCTGGAAGACTGTGTAGTACATCACAGGCTAATAGTAATATGAGTTCTTGAAATTTGATTAAATTGTGTCCTTATATGTGCTCCGTGGGCGAACCACACAAGATGATCACGTGCTTAATTAGGCTTTATTCTTTCCTCCCATTCTTCTCGGGGCCCGAGAGTTAAGAAAGAGAGAACAGTATTGAGTGTTCAGTATGTAAGACCTCAAACTCAGTACTCAAATATTCAGCAATCGCAAGAAGTACCAAAATAAGAATATGACATGGAATAAAAAGGAAAGAAATGTATTTAATTATAAAAGAATTAGTAAAAATAAAATGGAGAAAAGAAAACGTTGACAGGAGAAGAAAAAAGAAATATAAATATGCCGACAAAAAAGAAAAAAGATGAGTAGAATAAGAGAGTAGGTAGTGATAATTACAAAATTGCAATGATGATGTTAATAATAATAATAATAATAATAATAATAATAATAATAATTTAAAAATATGAGAAGGAAATAAGTAGATGTACATATTACAAATATATGTTATGCATGAGACGTCGATCGTACTATTTGCTTGAGTACGATACACAATATTAGAAAGTGGAACAAAAAGTAAAATACATAAGTAATAATAACAAATAAACTAATAAAACATTTAAAAATGGGAAGAACGGCATTTATAGATATATTATTAGAAACAGATTATTACATATTATTTACAATTACATTAGTTATTGCGATCTAACCAGAAAATAAATAGCTTCCAGCTTCGCGCACTTTGGCTAGGAAAATGTCCATATTCAACCAATTAGTTTGATCTGCAAACAGGTTCCAGCACAAGACAATCGACCTCTAATTGCCTTTAAAAGGTTTTCTAGAAACTACTTTTTTCTCGCGTGTTTCCCATGTATACATTCGGCTAGAATACGAGGGTAGGTCCATAAGTTTCCAGCCTTGCTGATAAGGATTGTGGCCTTCACTAAATCCTTAACAGGTGTTATGCCTTATATGTTAAGTAAATAATTGCAGCTGTAACTTCCACTACAGTTGTTCAGATGTAGTTGCATAAAGAAGGCTATGTGTAGAAGATTGTGATATGCTCAAAATGGAGTTTTCAGTTGTTATTAAGTTCTTCACAAAAGAAGGCCTTACTTCAAATGAACTAAACAGTGATTGGGCCGTGTACTTGGGGAAGCAACACCCCGCTCATATTTTACCGTAAAAGAATGAGCCAAACTTTTTGGAATGGGTCGAGTAAGCGTTGAAGATGAATAGCGTGCAGGTCTGCTCTTGCAGGTACTTATTCCTGAAAATATCGCTCTTGTGGAAAGAGAAATTGGGGAAGACCTGCGGCTCAAAGTTGCAGAAATAGCAGCAAGGTTGGGCCTTTCTAAAACAATAATCCTTCGAATTATTCATGAGAATTTAAACATCAATAAGGTTAGTGCCTGGACTTCTTTCCTCAGTCCAAAAACAGCAGCGAGTCATCTGTTGTCAGGCATTTTTGGAACTCTGCCGTGGCAATCTGAAAGAAAGTCTGCAAATCATTGTTACAGGAGATGAAACTATGGTCTTCTACTATGATCCCTTGTCCAAAAGAAAATCAATGGAATGGCGTAAAACAAGCGAAGCACCGCCTCTAAAGGCCAAGGTCACTCAGTCAACCAAGAAGACCATGGTCACAATGTTTTGGGACTGTGATGAAATACTCTTCATTGACTTCAAGGAGAGGAACACCACAGTAAATGGGGGGTACTATGCTGGCCTACTGCACTGACTACGTGCTTCCATCAAAGAGAAAAGGTGAGGAAAGCTTTCTTTATGCAAATCAAATTAAACATTCGTCGGAGCTTGATATGGGATGCAACTTTTTCTTAGATATATAAGGTAAATTGTGTTTTACATCACGTTTTCTTTTCCAGTATTTTGGTTAAAATTGTTTCTTCTATTTGTAGAGAGCATTGTAATTAGATGTAAATGGCTAACCATTTTATATTTGTATTGGTTTACAAAAGCCAAAAGTCAAATCTGTATCTGGATGCATGAGCTACATTAATTTTGCACTGCAATAAATTTGCTTAATATAATTTTTATGCATGTTACAATAATGAAAAATATTTAATTAATTTATTATTGTTTATGCATGCTGTTGGTGTTATAATTATTGTTCTTCTTCTTATTGTTCTTCTTGTTCTTCTTGTTGTTGTTGTTGTTGTTGTTGTTCTTCTTCTTCTTCTTCTTCTTCTTCTTCTTATTATTATTATTATTATTATTGCACTGCAGTAAACGACTATTAGCAGTAGTCCATTAACCATTTTTGTACATGGATGATTTTATGTGAGCAGAATTCATATCATTTTATGTTTCCTTTACACATGAGAAATATTGTTTGTAAACAATTTCATATTCTTAAAAACTATCAAAATATTTTCTAATAATAAATAATGCCATCTTATAAACATAATACTGCGTAAAATGTTTGATGTTGAGTTGATTTTATTTATGTATGGACGCTCTTTAACGTCTCAGATCATCAACGTCGCCGGGGAGGTGCCCTAAACTTAGACCTGGAACGATTCCTTCCTTAAAAATAATCCTTTCCCAAAATATCACTTCATCTCATCCATCTCCTGTGGTGCCAGGGCGTTAAACACCATTCATTCATTTTCATTCATCAGCGTCCCATTCAATTAAGGGCTTAAAACAGCCGTTTAATTTTGCTCATAGGCCTCTTCTTTCAGGCTTCAGGTTTATACTGCCCGTAAATCTACGACACAGGAACCAAAGCTTTACTTCGTTTCGAAGGAAGCCATACTTAGGATTTTTGCGCCCGAAAACATCCATTGACCCTGGCCGGGATTGAACCCATGATATCTTGAGTCTACGAGGCAATATGGTTATCACTAGACCTCCGGACCGACCTTAAAAAGAATAAAAAAAAATGTTCGTGTTTGCTATTGGCAGTAGTAGGGCGAAGGCGTCCGCCATTTTTTTTTTTCCGAATTGGGGTCTGAGTAATTAAGTCGATTTTGGAAGAGTCAAAGAGATATTAAAGTAGATGGGAGATAAACTGAAGACAGTGGGTACGGCTTCAGTATGCCAAACAGAATATCATATTAATAAAAATAATTGAAGACAGGTAATTAAGTCAGAATGATACCAAAATTTCCTTGGATATATTAAATAAATATAATTGTAGGGGTTGTTTAGAAATAAAAGCTTTGAAAGTTGCGGATAATTCCGCAGAAGGATTTACCATATCTTTGTGAGAATGAAGAAGGGAGACAGAGATGCACATATTGAGTCATAATGAAGTGAGAAGCTGTGACCCAATTTCTTCTAAATATTTTTATGGAGAAATTGATTTTGTTACTTTTTAACTTTCAATAAAACGTTCATAATACTGAGTTAACACAACTTTTTTTCTAAGCTGGCATGTCAAAATGAATTTGCATGGGAGGAATATAAATTATTATTTTCAAAATATATACATTTGTGGTCAACTCTGTACATTGTTGCGCAAGAGAAGTTTCGGATGAGTAACGGGTGGGTCGTGACAAACAACAGAAAAGTTGTTCTATGACATTGCAAGCCCAAAGTCAACAAGGGATTAAATTCTAAGAAAGTTCTATGAATGCTTTGTCCTTTCCTTTCCA
Source organism: Metallyticus violacea (assembly GCA_030762175.1). Taxonomy (NCBI): domain Eukaryota; kingdom Metazoa; phylum Arthropoda; class Insecta; order Mantodea; family Metallyticidae; genus Metallyticus; species Metallyticus violacea. Next base: position 111,266,610 of record CM060835.1, on the reverse strand, counting down.
AATGCAAGAGATACCTTCAGAAAGAGCACAACAACAACGGAGAGAACATTTCTGAAGAACTGAAAGAACTGTTGATGCTGTTCCTGTGAGCACTTCGAACTGTGAAAGATGGTTTAGCCTAATGAACGGAACACTTTCTGTTTGTCATCTCTCATTTCTAATGTTGGAGCCGTTTGATCTGGAACTTGCTCTGTTGTAGGTGGCCCCAAGGGAGTGATTCAATTTATGAAGTGCTTTCTGTGTTGATTATGGTCTGCCTTAGTAATGTTGTCGACGCTCCATCAGCAAAAATGTCTCTGGGTGATTCTCCTACTTAGTTGAATAGAGTTCAACAAGACTGGGGGGGGGGGGGCAAAATTTGAAAGTGTAAATGAGTACTCAATGTGACATAATGTGCAGAGGGTGCCAAAAATGTAAACACACTTCAAGCAAAGAAAAAACGATGTTAACATAACAAAACTGAATTCATAGAAACAGAAAATGATGAGTACTAATCATCTTAGACTTTTACAGTTACAACAGTTGCTCAAAATGTCCACCATCGGCGTCGACACACTTCTGAGTACGTTGAACTACTGACTGAGCAATGTTTGCGAAAGTGACCTCAGCGATTACATCACATGCCATTTCAATTTCTTCCCGAAGTGCTGCCAGTGTAGCTGGTTTTCTACGGTATACAACATCCTTAAGAGTTCCCCATAGGTAGAAGTATAAAGGAGTTAGATCCGGAGAACGCGGTGGAAACTCAATCGGACCTGTTCGTGCTATCCAGTGCCTTGGAAGATTGTCATCAAGGTACGCACGTACATCTCGGTGGTAATGTGGTGGTGCACTATGCTGTTGCATACGATACCATGAGTCTCAAATTTGTCTCGAATGCGTACAATTATTGCCCGCGTTGGCGGTTCTGTTCAGTACACACGTCTCCATTGCCTCTGAACTTCAACAACATTCTCGGTTTTCCAATACTAATTTCAATATTACTTTCCGCTATTCAAACGATAATCTTGGCTCCATTTTGTTTAGCAACGATAATACGTAATGTAAGTCACATCTGCTTATAGAACATCATACGATAATCTTGGCTTCATTTGTTCATTGTTGATTTAATTTTCACGTAGCAACGTTATCGTAATGTATGTGAGTCACAGTTGTTTACAGAACATCATACTACACATTACTGCTGATTTTCGGTCCAATTTTGAAGTATATTAAATAGATATATACTGTGAAAGTGTTTATACATTTTTGGACAGCCTTGGTATTTACGTAATTTATTATGTCCAATGCCATTGCGTCCTTTTGTGTTTTTGGGTTTGATAGACTAGAATATTTTGAGTATAAACTTAGCTGCCGCGTATGAAACTTTCATACGAGTGTTGTGAACTGCTCAATTGAGTTGCACTGAAATGAACTGAACGCTAAGTGCCTGGCTTGACTGCGAATTAAGAACTGCTGTCAGATTTAAAGAAAAAATCCTTTCCCAATATTTCATCTCATGTATAATCAGTATGTCCATCGCCTATGGAGCCTTAGTAGTAAAAACGGGCGTTAAACACTATTTCCCCCCCCCCAAAAAAAAAGGAATCAAGAAGTAATCATCACAGCGATATAGCTAACATGCACTTGCATTTAAAAACACAGGACATCGGTGCATTTTGTGCAGAGAAACCTCCTCGAAAAGAGGGAAATGGCTTTTTAGCAGGCAAGTAAGAGGATTTTTAACACCCGTTTTAATTACTATGGCATCTCAGGCGGTGGACACTGACGATACATGAGATGAAATTATATATTAGAAAGGAATTTTTTTCTTTAAAGGAAGAAAGTGTCCCAGGACTAAGTTTAGGGTACTTCCCATTTGTAATAATTGAGGAAAACCTGGAACATTTTTATCAGTCAGAGAGGATCCTGGTGGGAATCAAATTCCAGACCTCCTGCTCACAAATCCACGCTTTAATGACCTCGACCACCCGTGGCGGTAAGTAAGAGAAGGAAATATCTGATGAAAGTGGCATGAGAGCTATCCAATAAACAACGACCATAGTTCTTTTGTCAATATACCTTTACTCATGCGCATAGTTTTTATGATTACTTTCAGAATTGTGACTTTAGCATGCCAATATACCTGTATTTTAAGGCTTAAAAATCCTAAATGGCTTCCTTAAGAAGACAAGCAAAGTCGTGGGTCTCATGTGGTAGATTTACGACACGTAAAATAACCTCAAACCTGAAAGAAGAGGCCTCTGAATAAATTTATCGGCAATTTCACGCCCTGAATTGAAGGGCTCACTGATGACCTGAGATGTTAAAGAGCGTTCATAAATAAACTAATAAAAATGCACTTGTTCCAGCGTTTCTGCAATTTTTCAAATACATGCTGGTAACCGTTTTTACAGAGACTCAGAATTGTCCTCGCCTTCACCGCTGCATCTGATAATGGAAAATGCTTCCCAAGAAAGTGTTTCTTCAATTTGGGGTAAAAGAAATAAATACAAGCTTACTTCAAGTTGATTATTGCGAGATATTCAGCAACAACACTTGTAATGTGCGGCCGTGCATTATCGTGATATGGCTTCCAGCTTGTGGCAGGTAAATGTGTACCTTTGAGTGTGATACGCTCTTGCAGAGTTTTCAGGACATTTCTATGCTACAGCTGTGCGTGCAAATACAACATACGGGCAAAGCATTCCTTCAGTATCGAAAAATGAGTTGGCCATAGTTTTCCCAGTAGAGCAACCATGTTTGTTTTTCTAATTTTTAAATTATTTATTTTGTGTGTGTCGCTGATGATGAAGATTTCTACTAAAAGCTCCCAAACGATGTTAGCCATTTAATGCAAGGCCAGTACTTGAGGGAATGAGATGAAGATTTTACAGTCAATTCTGGTGTTTGTTACATAAACGTGTTTCTGGTTTGTTACATAAACGTCATTTAGTGATTCTTTTCCCTACTGTGATATATTCCTCAGATCAAGCGGGGGCGGTTCAGGTTTTAACGCTTGAGAGATCCCGGTTTAAAATCCCTTGGAGATGGCCATCCTCATCTTGGGTTGTATCTCAGGTCGCTTAAATAAATATTTCCTTTCACGAAATGTCCGTTCTTCAATTGCATATACTTTCCTTCCTGACCAAAAGTGCCAATGCGGAGTGGATTGGTGCGGTGTTACGGTGGTTTGCGTTTGGATAGGTTTCTGCTCCTGTATCTGGTATGGAAGCGGACCTTCTGAGGGGCTCAAGCTTGTTGGAATGTTCTAACTGGAAACATGTCAGGGATCCTGGCTACCTGTTGTCTCCCACACCTCATCCCTTCCTCTCGGAAGTGCCCCTGAGGGCGTAGGCTAGTCATAAAGCGAGGCTGAAATGCATATCTTTAGCTCATTCATGTATCTTGTTTATGTTTTAATAAAGTTAATTCTAAAATAGCACACTGGTCATTTTGCAGTATATTACAATGAGATTGTCAAAAAAGCTACTAATTAATTTATTAAACATATGTTGGATATATAGACATACAACATATTTCATATTTGCTTTCAAGTTTTTCAAACGTGGTTACATTTACGAACGCTTTTAATATTTTTATAAAATTTTATAACATTATAATTAAATTTCTTTCTAAAGTATGCAAAAGCTTTTTAAAATCTAAAATCAGAAACTCAGAAATATCAGTGTTAAAACCGAAGGGGACTTGAACATATTTATCAAGGAATATTTTCTAGATCCAATATTTTTAACTTTCCAAACTTAGTTGCATAAAGAGATGCAAAAGGTTAAAACTGTGTGTGTTTCTTAACATTTGTTAGTGGAAGAACATTCTGCCATAAACTCATGAATTCATTACCTTGTAATAAGAAACAAAATTGATATACTGAGCTATAGTAGGAGAGAAATCTGGCAATCTACCCATGAGAAAAATAAATAGAGGTGACATCGTGAGTATTGAAATGTCAATAGAAGCACGCAGTGCTAGCCTATATTACGTAAATTCAAGCTTACATGGATGTTGAGTTTCCTGTACCGGAGCCTTAGGCACACATTTAAAATGGAACTGATCACTGAGATAATGTCATGCAACTGAGAGCAGCGGGTTTCAATTTTCAATGCAGACCGCCTTAATGGTTTTTCTACGACGTAATTGTGAAAGCGTGTTTCTTCTTCTGCCATGAAAAGGAGGAATTCACAACACGGCCGTTAATAGACCTATTGTATATATGAAAGAAGAGATACACTGGGCGGCCAGGAATCCGAGGAGGCGATGAATGGCCGTTGGCGATGTCCATAACGTTTCCATTATTAAGTCAGTCTCAGACGCCGAGATGTCCAGAGATCCCCCGAGGGAGCACCCAGAGTGAACCCACTACAGACATAGGACAGGAACTTTTCCTGAGCGCAAGCTACCGCCACACCACAAGGCACCAGCCCGTCTTGCTTGGTGCTTCGGACCATGTAACTGATGCTATTAAAGGAAATGAAAGAGCTGAAAATTCGTGGTAATCTTAATTGTTACCGCCTCTCGCTTGGTGAAAGCTTTGTTTTAAAACTTTAGTTTTCTTGCTGATCCCCAAATACTTTCTTTTTCTTTTCTAAAATGGAGACACATGGGTTTATCTAATCGTCTCTTAAGAGTATAGTATTAGATTTCAAATTATTATTGTTATTATTGCCATTTTTCAATCTTTTTCTTCGATTATGTAATTTAATAAGAGTATTTAAATGATTTAAAGCCCTGTATGTGTACATCGACCGTTATTGGGTAGCCATTTATGTGTGAGTCTGCACACATATTCTACATTCATTCCTCAGAATTATTTTAGTATATTATTATATTTTGTAATTACATTTATTACTTTTTAAAATACTGTTCGATATTTAACATTTTGGGGCAGGAATAGTAAATAGCAGAAAGAACGTTTATTTTTATCAAACTGAAAGCCTTACTAGAAAGCAGGTTAATCAGAAAATTCCTAATGCGCCGTATTTGTGTTGTACAAGTGTGTAGCAGGCTCATCCATTTGTTCCTACCCAAATGACAAGGCGAGCTTAAACCTTCAACTACTGTACCCCTATTCAAATTTTATTAAGTACCCAAACTAGTTTTCTAACCCCAAAATTACTCATTGTACTTTTCTCATAATTTGTAAGGTCTAGTGCTGAGCATATTCATTTTCCGTGATGTAAAATTAAAAAAATAAATAATGATTACACTTGGGCAAAGTAAGTGTGCCAACAGTACTTAAATTCTGAATACAGCCCATGTTATTTGGATATCTGACGAGTAATTAAATGATACAAAGCTTCCACGGCTCGAGTTCATAATTAAATGCTAAATTAAAATCTTAGCTTCTGGGTGTTATCGTGCCTTTAAAATTTGCATTGGGCGTACAACGTTTCGTGCAAACTTAGGTGCACTTTTTGACCGAGTTGCCTGCTTGCTATGCCAGTCACCTGCTATAGATTACTGGCAGACAGCAGGTGACCGGCATAGCAAGCAGGCAACTCGCTCGATAAAGTGAAGGTAAACGTCGTCCCAATTCAACTTTTAAAGACACGGCAACACCTAGAAGCTTATCTTTTAACTATGAGTAATTAAATGCCTTAGATATAATAAGCATAAAAACCTAAACAGAATGATTCTGGAGAATTTGCTTTTTTCAGTAGTTCATAATGGAGAGATAATGGAATATAAATATAAAAGTAACCATTTTATCTTCTAATTTGTTTGACCATTTATGCAATAGGAAATAGCAAACTTTTTAAGCAGTATCAGAATTGCGTTTCTCCACACTTCTCTGTTTAAAGACTGTATGATATAATAAAAAGGTCAGATAGAAAAACTACAAAATTAAACAAACATATCTACTATTAAGTTTTATTAATTGCAATCACTGTTTCTTTCCATCCTATTTTGAAATTTCTTCTTCACTTTAATGTTGCATTCATGATCTGCATATATCATACGTTCATAAGATTTAAACCATTAAGCGACAATGCCTTTGGTAAGATATTGGTATAGAAAAAGACCTGCTTTATTCAAGATTTAATAAGAAAATCTCGGCCAAAGAGAAATTAATGAGCGTTCCTCACAGAGAGGAAATTGGTTATATTAATTTAGCTCCTTTGGGTGATGGTGAAGGATTGGCAATCTCCCAAGGTAAATTAACAGATTCATTTATGAAGCCTGAACGACTGTAGCGGATATATAATATACAATATACCAATACTACTTTAACACATAACAACTACCGTATTTATGAAGCTATAGCAATCATATTTCTCACCTGATTTTAGTTGCTGTTGACAAATAAGCATGGAATGTTACACCATTCCCCCACCAGTAAGAAGTGTTATAATGTGTTATCAAAACGAGTCATCCGTTCGTCAAGCGTACTGTGCATTATGTGGGGTGTATAGTGTGTGTAATCGTCCCTTTGAAAGAAAAAATCGGAGTTTATTCGAAAAATTTGAGCCAAATTTTTCAAATCAAATCAAACAACGCCTGTATGTAAACGATGCAAACGCTCCATGAAAACAGTCGCCGTTCGTGAGAGTGTACGCGAGAATCCAGAGAAATCAATTTTTAAGAATTGGATTTTTCATCGGCATACAATTTGCCGAATTTTTCATCAGGACTTAAAGTTACACCCTTACGAAATTACTTTAACCCAAGAACTAATCATAGATTGCGCCTTGTATTCTCTGACTGGACTACGAAGTAATTGAAAGTTGACCCTTCTTTTAGTCAAAAAAATCATCTTTAACGACGAGGTCCATTTTTGAATGAATGCTTTGTCAACAAACAAAATTGCCGCTATTGCAGCAATGAGTATCCAATGAAGATTCAAGAATCATCACTTCATCCCCAAATGGTTACCGTCTGGTGTAGATTTTGTTATGGCGGAATCATTGGTCTCTATTTTCTCTAAGACAAATGACAAGAGCCTCTTGTTGTCAATGGAAAAAAAAAAAAGCCGGGTTATGATAGGAGAGAATGTTTGGCCTCAATAGAAATTATGAATCTAAGAAACGTCTGATTTAAGCAATATGGCGTCACATGTCATACTGCTTACGAAACATTCGAAGGAGAAGTTCAGAGGCTTCATCATTTCGCTTAGTGATGATAACTGAATCCCAAGATCACGTGATTTAACGCTACTGGACTAATTGTGAGGTTATGTTAAACCATGGGTTTATATGCCAACAATACAGAAATAGTTAATGACCTAATGCACAATATCTCGCTCGTAATTCGTGAAACTGAGCCTGATTTATGTTTGTTTGTCTTTGCAAATTGGAAGACTTGTATATGCACAATCAACAAAGCTGCGGCGGCCATAAAATTAAATTCTCTTCCACACGTAACGGATTAAATGTGCTTCATAATAATAACAATAATAATAATAATAATAATAATAATTATTATTATTATTATTATTATTATTATTATTATTATTAAATAAATCTCTTTCGTTTATACAAAATTTTTCTTCCATTTTAAAAGTATGATACTCTTATTGGAAGACCCTATAGTTCGATTCCCCTTATTTATCTGTATTACATTTTAGTGAACCACAAACAACGAAATCCTTGAAAAATTGTATTTAAAAATAACCTTTATTTCATAAAAACTTTCTTTCAAATTTTTCTTCTAGTTTCGGGGCTGAGACAGGCTGACCTGACAAATACAGAGAATCCAAACCCATTTATCGAGCTGGTTGGCTCAAGAGGTATAAAAGACGTCTATCCATAAATCCACTTCGTCAACTTTCTGTACCACAATCAGAATGAGTACATTGTCTGCAGGAAGAGCACACTTTGGAAAATCTACCAAAGTTTAGTGAATAATAACCCACCTGTCATGGTTTTAAGCTACTTCTATCTTTATCACACTCAGTGACACCAAATACACACACTCTTATTTTATAAATCCCGATCAGCGTTTAGATTTTGAGAGCTATTTAGCGGCCACTCTTCTTATACCTAAATTTTGAAGTATTTTCTGCAGTGAGCACAAAAACATAACGCTTTATTTTCATCTTCGTTTTCCTCTGTTAAAGTGTGCAATCTGATAGCACGAAGAAATATAATTCGTCTATGTATTTACAGTAATCATATAAATACATTTAAAATATGTGTTTTATAGAGAACTTACTATTTCGAATATTTTAATCCACTCAATAGACTGCAAAGATTTCATTTATAGCTTGCAATTTAGAAATTTTTCCCGGAATTTCTAGTGCAAATTTTTTTTATTTATTTTTTTTTTTATTAACAATCGTCTGACTTCAGTAAACTTGGTCAATATCGTTACATAGTTTAACCGATTTCTCTCCCTCTTAAATAGGTAGCTAGGATAGAGCATCGAGTTCAAGTAACTGCATTCTTCACACGTATCATGAACTACTGTTCTTTATCCACATACGAGTTAAAAAAAAAGTGAAAATAGCCTGAAAAACTTTGTTGAAGTGTCTTGTCATGTTGTCTTTTGTTCCGTGCTAAAATGCTTCTGTTTTGTGGAGCGTGCTATGTACACCACGAGACATAGAGTCTTCGATTAAATAAATTTGTAACATGTTAATGAGATACAAAATAACAAAGTTAAAACGCTGTAAAACAGGGAAAGGGTAAATTTTCTTTATAAATGTACGGAGAGTTCGTATCACGCTCCATCCGAAAAAGCGGGCGGGAGGAAGCCGGTAGAGTGCGAGGTAAACAGCAGCATTCTAGATGCGTAAGTTTCCTTCCGTGCTGTGCGAGTCCATACGTTTCCGGGCAATGCTTAGTACATGCTGAGGTGTTCGCAATGGGACACATGTTTGCGCGGGCTCTCTGTTAACGCTCACTTGTTAACTTGTGTACTTCTTTGGAATTATACTTAAAGTGCTTGTGCTGTGTGTGCATTAAGTTAATTAATTATATAATTGAAATGCCCGATAAAATTTTTATTTTATAACACGAATATTTGTGTACGATAATTACATGATTGCATCAAAACAAGAGCCATGCCAATAAGTGTAGGCAGAATCCCTTGAATTCCACCTCCCAATATAGGTACAGTTAGAAAACTTGTCAATAGATTAAACGGGATCGCTGAACTTTATAATTCGTAGGCCTAGACTTAGAATTCCAACAGAAGAAAAGCAGATGATATAGAGACATCACTTGAACGTTTTCCTAATAAATCTTTACGTCGTGTAGCACAAGATGAGGCGTTTCAAAAACATCAGTCCATATGGCTATTAAACCTTTAAAAATTGAAACTTTACTATTGTTAAAAAATTACGGACGCACGACAACAAAGTGGAGTGAAATTCTGCAACTGGGTTTTACAGAACATTTATGACGGTATTGTTGATCCACAATTAATCATTTTCTGTGGTGAAGCGTTTTTATTTTTATTTATTTACTTTTTAATAGTGTTTAACGCCCATTTTACTACTGAGGCACCACAGGTGATGGACACTGATGATATATGAGAAGAAATGATAAATTGGGAAATGAAAAATTTTAAGGAAGCAAACGTTCCACGCCTAAGTTTATGGTACCTCCCCGGCATTTGCCATTTATGAGCACTAAGAAAAGGCTGGAAAAAAAACTCAGTCAGGAAGGACGGTCCTGGTGGAAATCGAACCCTAGACCTTCCCCTCACGAGTCTGCGCTTTAACGACCTGGCCACTCGTGGCGGTATGATGAAGCATAATTTCATTTACGGGGTAATGTAGGTTCATATAACAATAGATTCTGGAGCATAGAAAATTCACGAATAATTCATAAATTTTCCCTGCTTGATAAAAAGATTGATATGTGGTGTGCCGCAACAAAAAATCTAATAAATACATTTTTTAATACACTATAAACTTGGGAAGGTATCATGTGCAATTACTCCCACATTTTTTAAACAATTGGGTGATGATGAGAGACAATATACACATTTTCAGCAAGATTCTACAACGGACCACATTACTCGTGATTCTTTGGAGGCTATAAGGGAGGTTTTTGAAAACAGAATTATTTCTAAGGGTTCCCCAGATCTTACAGCGTGCAATTATTATTTGTGGGGGACGCTAAAATAGAGTCTATAGGGATAACCCACACACTGTAGATGAACTGAAATACATTAGAGCAGAAATTAGAAGGATTACAAAAGAAGAACTTTTGCATGTGAATGCAAATTTCATCAAAAGACGTTGGGAATATGCGAATGCCTAAACACACCATTTTGAGTAACTTCTGTAATAATTTAATGAAATAAAATGACGACTCATAGATTAATGAAGGTTTATGAATAGAATACTCTCGGGAAATTACAGATCTAGAATGCCCCTGTTTACTTCGCGTTCTACTGGCTTCCTCCATCCACTCGCTTGACGGGAACGCGTATACATATAAGAAAACACGCTATCTATGACATCAAATGGAACTAGAAAAAATTTAATTAGATTTGCGTTTAAATTAAATTAAATTTTACTTCTAGGGGAGCTCGGGAAAAATAATATATATCAAGAAAACAAATCTACGTTTTAATATTAACTTATCAGAACCTTTAAATTTGATGAGTTTGTATATGAATTTAAATTTTGCTGAAGTTTTGGGCATTTCATCAGTTATTTAAGATTTTCTTTCTTTCTTTCGTTGGTTGGTTGGTTCGTTCGTTCGTTCCTCCCTCCCTCCCTCCCTCCCTCCCTCCCTCCCTTCTTTCTTTCTTTCTTTCTTTCTTCCTTCCTTAGGCTTCTATTGAGAATTCTAATGCTTCTATTAGAATTCTAATTCTAATGTATACTACCCATCTCGAAATGATTACATTTTCTGGGTTGTATAAAAAAGAAAAGAAATAAAATTGTTATTCATTCATCATCTGTGTGAGACCTCGACTCAGAATGGGACTTGAAAACATCAAATTAAAGTAAGAGGAACAAATGAGTTGTGCAGAATAAATCATAAAATTCTATAATGCTGCATTAGCTCAGTCATACGTCTATTATATAGGCACTATAAGCCTGCAATGTCCATGACATGATTTTTAGAAGGATGAGACGAGATTACGTCATGGCCCACTCGCGGAAATCGCGCCGCTATGTGAGGCATGCAAATCGAAGCCGACGTTCTGGGATCAAAGCGCCCACGCTTCTACACCACGCACAAGCAGCTCATTATAATCTTGTGCCATCTTCTTCCCTCCAGTGCTCAGAAATCGCTCTGTTCTCTTGTGCAAGAGCAAAGCACCTGCAGGTTAATCTAGTAGCGCTACAAACAAGAAGGATTTATTGCTAGCTGCGTTGCCAATTTACCTTTAACACGGATGTCTTGTGTCTTGTCTCTTTTGACCTAATCCTGCCATAAATTCTATTCTATGGTCTATACTTCCAAATATAACAACGCAAAACATTTATTTACTTCACTTGTTGTATCAATTGAGAACATCAGCAAGGCAGTATTCATTTTGAGAAAGTCAAGTAATAATACTTTTGTCTATTTTATTATGCAAAAAGAAGAAATGCCACAGAAAATGAAACTAGGATATATTATTTCATTACATTGTAAGAGACACAGAGGCTGTTGTAAAAATTACCAAAAATAGGCATACAGAACTCAATATTTTTATTGTTAAGGCTTTATATGTTGTAGACTACCCAACGTTTACAAGCTATTAACATTTTAAGTGCAACTTTTTTGAAATTAAGCTAAATAAAATTATCAAATGTGCTTTCTTAAAGTTTTAATAATTGATACATATTCTTAATTATTTTCAAAATACCTAGATCTAAATATTTACATTTTGCATTATTGCTCCCCTCGTTGCCATAAATTTGTCTATTATTTTCATTCTGAATTTGTTGTTTCTTTGACGTACGTAATAATGAACTGATATAATTCCCGATTCTGTTGGTAATCTCCTATTCATACATAATGGTGAGGCCCAGAATACTTGCGTATTCCTACAATCAAACTTCCACGCCGATAGATGCGCAGATGTTATTTAATCAAAACTTCAGGCGCTGGTTGCCGCCATTTTGATTTAAAAACTACAGATAAAAGAATTAGGTTAAAGTAAACATGCTGGGATTTGTTACGAAACTGAAAACAGCCTTAAATGAGAAGTTGCATTGAATTAGAGGTGGAGAAGAATATTTCGATACCTCATCTTTGCTCAAGGGCTTGGTCGCTTACATTATATCCTCAGTGGCAGCATCTCCAGAAGTTTCCAAGATGAACTAGGGCAACCAGGATCTATAGGCGGTAAGCACGGATGTATATGGGGCCCTAGCATTGTTTACAGAATTGTTGAACTGTTATTTCCTACATTTTTTTTAAAATTTCTAGCTCTATTCTCTTTAATGTCCTCTGAGGTTATAATTTTAATACTTTATATGTAATTTGGATACAGTTTCATTAGGTAAACCAAACAGTCGGTCCTGGTGGTGTAGTGGTTACCATACTTGCCTCCTAAACCCAAGATCGCGGGTTCGAACCCGGCCAGGACCGATGGATTTTTTCGGGCGTAAAAATCCTAAGTATGGCTTCCTTCGGAAGGGAAGTAAAGCCGTGGGTCCCGTGTCGTACATTTACGGCACGAAAAAGAACCTCAAGCCTGAAAGAGAGGCCTCTGAGCAAAATTTGTCGGCCGTTTCACGCCCTGGGTTGAATGGGACGCTGATGACCTGAGCTGTTAAAGAGCGTCCATAAATAAATCAAACAAAAAAAAAATTAGGTAAACCGAAAGTTATGATTAGCTGATTACTCGTGCCAGTGAAAAAGGACCAAATGCTGCAAGCAATTATCAGAACTAAGAACACAAATAAACATCCAAATTTCCTTATTTTGTTTTTGTGGTATTTAAATTTAACTCGTGCATTTAGCAAACATGTTTTCTGAAAACTTAATTAAATGGGTTGGAAATTAAAAACTAAAGAAATTGTGGCAACTTTAAGTACCTTATTACCATCACACCCTCAAGAACCAATCTTGTGTGAAATTAATGAAATAGTCTACTTTATGCCGACTATGGGCATTTGTCACATTTAACACCAACAATTTATCTATTTAGTAGTTCAGGTTCTCTTTATATGTTTTATTTATTGTCACTTTCACTACATTAGTCTTCTCGTGACGTCTGTATAGGTTGTGGTGTTACTATAGGCGTATTCTATTGCGATGAATGAAATTAAATAACTTAATGACAGCGCAAATAGTCTCGGAGTCCTTGGCGCCTTGAAGCTATCATTCACCATCTCGGATTAAGGAAAAACTCCGATAAAAACCTTACCCATACCCTTGACTTGACGGAATTCAATCCAGGACCTCCGGTTTAGTACTCCTAAATGCCACAACTAGACCATGGAGGCGGTAGCTCAGGGTTTTGAAATGGATACATTAAAGGAATTACTTTGAAATACTGCGATGCTGTTCCGTTCGGGATGTAATGGAAAATATTTCGCTTTTTTCAGTTCTTGATAGCTCTAGGTATGATGTAATGTTTCTGTCACTAAGCTAATTTGAGTGAGGGTTAGGTTAAGTTACGTTTAGCTCTCCGTTTTAATATTAGTTTACTTTTTTCTTATGACGTTCTCAAAAATATTTTGTATCTTATTTCTGAGAAACCTTGGAAAACATTTCACAGTTTTTCAGCCAGAAGCATTTGCTTTCTTGAACTGTGCTTTTAGAGGACTTGAGAAAGCTTACCATGGTAAGCGAATTCTCATCCTCACAGACACCCATTGTGCTTTAAAGCACTATTATCCGGCTGGTTACATGTAAACTGGTATGGGAATGCCTGAATGCCCTGGCTTCTCGCAATAAGTTCTACCTACCGACCGACCGCCTGCCTGCCTTCCTGCCTGTCCGTCCGTCCGTCCGTCCGTCCGTCCATTCATGCGTCCATCCATCCATCCATCCATCCGACTGTGAGTGTGTGTATTTACCTTATTAGGAAACTTATTCTCCTAATTTTATGGTATAAATATTAATCGCTCTCTATACGTAGAATTTTTCGTCCACATTAATTGCTTTATACAAAATATCTTAAGTAAAGTACTTGCGCCGATTTTGATGACTTGTGTGTATCTTAGGACATCCTCTCTTAGCGTCTCCAGATTCAAATTGTTTATAAAGAGTTGACACTCATAATAAAGCCTATATCTTTGGCCTTTCTTGATCGTAATTGTAACTTGTTACATGCAACATCGAATATCCTGATCTCTTCGTGTACATAGATTGGCAGTAGTTCACTTTTTGTTTTCTGCATATGTGCGTCAAATGTGAGTCTCGTAATACATTCCTTCTTTAATTGCGATTATGTCAGTCTTGCTCCTACTTCCGTCAGCGATGCATGGCAACTCCAAATGTATCTCATAGCTCTCCCGAGAAAATGCAAACTGCAGCTTTTCTCCGTCTGGTGTTTCTGAGTAACTCTACTCGGGAGAGCAAGGGCTAGGATTTCCGGCTCGTTATGTGCAACGAACTTCATCTCCACTGCCTTCATTAAGTTCCTTAATAGAAACAACCAGATGGCGCTCATTCTTGATGCACATTGTTTTAAATTCACAGCTATATGTAGAACAGTTACACAGCGTTTAGAAGAGCAATACAAAGACGTGTCTTCGCAGCTGTAAGATACTGCATAGACCAATTCTAATTATTACTTTTTAGATAACTGCAAAGAAAGACCTAAAGATATAGGAAACATGTTTATTGATCTTGAGAATGCTTATAAAAGTGTCCTCAGGCAGTTATTGTGTCAAGTCATATGGCAAGCTTCAATGATTGAAGGTATAATATAAACTTAATAAATACACGCACATAATTACAGTTTACAATTGGAAGTAATTTATTTACAGCAGCGGCTCTTAAGCTTTCCCTGACCAAGGCCCTACTTTACAGTTCTCGGGCTGACGCCTAAGATTTAACTTTAAAGTTTAACATGCTGAACTGCAATATATTAATTTTTTTTAAATAAAGAAATGGACTAAACAAAAACCTAAAGATAAAACCATCTTAAGGCTACAATAAAAACAAAACTTTTAATTTTATACTTAAATAAATAAATATAAAGAGGCAATACAATACTGAAGGTCTTTAGATGCAACGTTCTAATGGTATAGTCAGCCGCTTCATGTTGAACTGATGAACTGCATGGTAATCATGAAAGTAAACAGAGAAGAAAAATGAGCTTGAGGGTTGGATTGTTGTCGATGTATTTACCGATGAATGATTAGTGGCCTACATTGAACTGTGCGGCCCGAGCTCAATCCTTTCTCGAGGGCATCTAAAGAATGTTTTCAGGAGTATGTAATTTAGAAGTTCCTTGACAGCTGTATTGACTTCTATACGGCCCTTGCGTTTTATTATGGTGCTTAGCTAATAAAACGTTTACAAATTCAAATTTAATACAATTTTTCTTCCAGTCATTTGAATAACATGATGCAAGCTGCATATCTTTAAGTACGAGTACTTTTGGTATTTATTCAAGCAAGTCGCCAAACTAGACAGACGTTTAAAGATAAAATATAATTCTGCAAGAATATCAATCGTAGTTGTTATATGAAAAGAGCAATTGTTGTCTTCTGTCAGTCAGTGAAAATTAGATAACATTTCTATTTTCTAGCCTAGACGTTTAGGTTTTCCTAACATAGTTTTTCTTCTTTTTTATGATTTTGGGATATGCGTTGTATAACGTGCTATAACTTCACGCAATTATTTTCGTTCAATCTGATAATGTAGCAACTTTTGCATGTTTAAAACTTCCTTGCACCCAGTAGGTTTTATTTCCACAATGATATGTGTTTTTATACCCTTTCTTTTTAAAGTCAGGTTTTACTTCCAAATAGTGCTGAAATATTATGCGTAATTTTACTTACCTCTATTTGATTCTATTAATTAATTGAATGATTATATCCATGATATTTCTTTATGATAATTCTTAATTAGCCTTCGCCAGTTATTGATGCCTAACATCGACTTTTATGCATTAAAGTCAAGTTCCTATACTTAAACAAAATAAGAACTCAAGCTATGAGGCACCACTCGGCAGGTAAACAAGAACTGAGAAGTGACAGGCGCAAAGGGAGAGAGGTGGTTTGTAGCTCGTAATGTTTTGTACTCCTCACAACTGTTGTCAGCAATACAGCACTAGCATAACTTCATTCCGCATTATTTTGGTACTAGTGCTTAGAAATTCCGGTGCCTATTGACACATATGTAAAAGTAATATGGGCAGACTTTCTAATAAAAATTGTTTCTTTGAGGTTGTATGAATGAAATATTGCATAGTTGTTCTTTATTACTTAACCATTCTATTATATTTAAAATAATATATATACAAATTAACAGTAATAATAAAAGTAGAAAGCATAAAACACTGAGAAAGTCACCTTTGAAATTGCTATATTTCAAATGTGACTTTTTCTCAGTGTTTTATCCTTATCTACTTTTATTATTACTGTTAATTTGTTACATTGTTAACAGTGTTACTTTATTTTTATTTTTCATTTACATATATATTTCCAAGTTAACATAAAAGTAATTCTTCTACAAAAATACATTTTCCAAAATTATGTAAGCTTCAAACTGCACAGCTTCAAACATTTTAATCAAGAAATGTTGCTTTCAAGTATAAAAAGATATGATTGAACTTTAAAACGACGAATGTTATAAAAAGGTTCAATGTACTATTAATTCAGAATTAGCTTCGTTTAGCAAATAATATTTATTATATTGATTCAGTCATTACATTTATTTAACAGTTTATTTTGTTATTGATTTTCTACTTGGATATCTAGAGTTTAAACGCTTTACTTAAATTATAAACACTTAGAGAATCGATAATATCTTGTAAGTAAGAATTAAAGATGCGAGAAGGGAAAAACTCGAACCTTCTGCAAATAAAGTATTTGTTTGTTTTCTTTCTCTTTCTCTCAATAATTGAGGTTTGTGTTTGACAGGCTGAGGAAAGAATTCGCTGCATCCCTAGTTTGAGGTATTTGTAATAGCCATGAACAAACTTATAACATTTAAAATGATATGTTAAGTAACAACCCCTGTGTAAAATTCGCATTCTTTCTATCCTTGAATACTCATTTACTTTTCCTTTTCGAGGCTCCGTGAAAAATAGACAAATAAATAAGCGATGCGCTGTTAAACATGTTTCCCGAAATTAGAAACGCAGACTTTATGCTCATTAAAAGTTTACCTTTAAAGGAATGCGGTACACGCAGAACATCTGGTATGGCCTTCAATGTACAGCTCAAGCTATAATAGTCAAGAAAGAACCGTGGTTAAGTAATTCTCCTACTTGCCCAGGTTTTCCCAAATCACAGTTTTATTGCTTTCTGGCCTTGTTCAGCAAAGCGGCTCTTCTTGAGAAACTGAGATGGCGCCTTACATTTATGACATAAACTCTACTCTCTGCTCTCGTGTAGAGTAAACATAGCGCTGTCGTTAGAAGTGAAACCGCAAATTCCTGACATAGTGTGTTTACCTAAAGCCTTGGGCTTCCTAGTAAAGAATAACTATTTTTAGAAGATATGTATATGTTACTGAAGCAGACAGTTGGACCTACAATTGCGTTCTTTGACAAACTCTGCACTACATCGCTGTGAGTAGTATGGCACCCGATTTTTTTTTATTTGTTTCTTTACGGACGCTCTTAAACATCTCAGGTTATTAGCGTCCCGTTTAATTCAGGGCGTGAAAAGGCCGACAAATTTTCCTCAGAGGGCTCTTCTTTCAGGGCTTGAGGTTCTTTATCGTGCCGTAAATGTACGACAAGGGACCCACGGCTTTACTTCCCTTCCGAAGGAAGCCATACTTAGGATCTTTACGCCCGAAAAAAATCCATCAACCATGCCGGGATCGAACCCGCGATCTTGGGTTTAGAAGGTAAGATGGGACCCGAATTAGCCTATTTTCATTATCAGTAAATTTCATTTCCCGAAAATCTTTCTTCCCTCTAGAGAAGAGATAGCTGTAAATGCATTCTTTAGTATATCGGAGCTGTTTTATGTCTCATGGAAACCAAGTCCTTCACTGTAACATTCGTAACAATAAAAGCCTTATGGATGGAACAATGTCATGAAGTAAGTAAACGTTTCGTTAAAAAGCTCTTGAGGGCTTCTTGAAACGTATGGGGTGGTTGATTCATAGAAGTGACAAGTTCATTGAAGTAGATGGAAAGTACATCGCAAAATGACTTACACTCAAAAACTTAATGTGATTAGGGAACTTCAGATTAACTCTCGTATATTTCTTGTCAATGATAAACAATGGACTATCTTGATTCGTTCTTTGTTGAATATTAACTCCTAACGTCATAATTTAATATCCGCTACCCAGTAAAAACCAATTCATTAACGCTCCCAAAGAATTCACCTCTTCTAATTTTGTTTGTTTGTTTTTTCTCGCTATGAAGGATGTTCCACCTAATTTAAGTGCCCCAGAGGCCTTTGAAGTAAGCAAGGCGACTCGTGACTGACCTCCAATTTCATGGTGATAAGGAACTGTGCTATAAAATTCTATAAAATGGCATAACAAGGCACTTCAGGCTTCCATTTAGTAATAACTTACGCTGACCCTCAAAGCGTCGTTAGCCAGCAAAACACGAAAGTTTACATGAAGTGATCAGTAACTATTATCTCTCAGCAGGGCACATTTCTGTCTTCTTATATTGCGCATAATGTTTTACTCAGCAGGGGTTAATCCCATCTTGTGTTTCTGCCTGTTCTTAATTTGCTTCCTTCCAAGAGATCTTCCTTTAAGTTTTCTCCTGTCTGCTTCTTCATGATGAAATGTCATAGCTTTGTCCTAATCAGGAGAAAGCGTTCTATTCGAGATTACCAAGATGTACTAAGATTTTGCGATATGAAGCATAAAGCCTTGTTTGGAAAGTTAAGTTGGATTTAACACTTATCTCCTCTGATCTCACCTATCACATTTTATGTGACGTCATCTTCAAGTGAATCTAATATATTAAAATGTATTCATTTTAATGCATTGCACGATGTTTAATAAAAACACTGCAAGCTGCATTTCCATGCTTTTCAAATAGCACATGACCTTATATCGTCCAATCAAGTTCTAACAATATTGTCGTCTGTATTACCTGCAGCCAGGTAATCTGTCCCGGAACGGATTGAGTTTTAAAAATAAATACTCTGTGCTGTTTCCTTGTATTTGCAATACAGTAGCTGGCTTTGTGAATCACGACTAAGGAAATTGCAAACTTTATCAATAAGTTTTATGTTCACACTTACTTCAGCAACATGTTATCTGTCTGTGCATATAAATCGTAACGCTGATTGATATAATTTAACAGAATAACGTGGTTGTTGAAAGGGATGGCTCATTATTGTCAGCTGTTTTAGCCAGTCCAAGACCCTATAGTTCCAGTGGTATGACAAAAGAGGTGTTACGGAGACAGAATCAAAGTTATTTTAAAATATTATACTTTTTATTGAAAATGATCCATAGGTGCAAAGAGACTTTGAAAATTTCAGTCCCTCACTTCAGAAGCTGGTGTTGTTAACAAGGTTGTGTGTCACACATATGTTGTGAAACCAAAAAGTCAGGATTTAGCAATGTTCTAGTTTTCTATCAAGAAAGCACTATAACTTGGACGAGACAAATCGCTACAACACTCGCTAGTATTTCAGCACAAAACATAAACAAATCACTACAATATGTCCGTTGGCTATTCTTCCTGCATAACTCATTTGTTTTGAGGTACAAAACTTAAAACAAACCACTACAACACACACGAGACTGCTCGCTATAGGATTCGCGTTAGTCTTCCGGCACAAAATGCAAACAGGTTACTAGACATGTTCTACAAGTGACATTTTTCCATTAAGCACTTCTGTATGCAGCATCAAATTCTTTCAGCAAGTCCAATAGATACGCTTGTCTTGCTCTGTTGATTCGTGAATGTTAATTTGTGTTTCGCATGTTATTTCCTTCGGTACTTCGGTGATTGTTGTGGAGCTGATGTCGTCCATGTTGCGTGCTACTTGCGAGTGCATTTATGGCAGGAGGTACGCCCTAGACGTCTGGGGATGGTGCCGCTTGTCCAGCCTGATCTCTTCCTCGGCGAGGTGGCTCACAAAGCATGGGTCGGATTCTTCATACCGAACGAAATAGGTGTCAGTGGTTTGGCCAATACCGGCAAGGTTTCGCTTGAGCAGTGTGGATACACTGTCCGCGATCGTCAAGCCGGTATGGCCAGGTCACGACGGGTAACAGGGAAGCACCTGTACACAATATGGCTGTTTCTTTAGCATGCTGGCTTGTCGGAATAATTTATGTCGGGTGGGTGGGGTGTGGCTGAGTGTAAGTGTCGCGTCAAACATTTACTTACTTGCCAACACGCATAGTGTAGCTTGTCATGTTGAGGGTGGGCATCTGGTTACCCATGTGAGTGTCGACACGGCCAAAGCAGCTTAACTTGACTCTTATACAGGAGTTCGTCAGTTGTTTTGCGAGATGTCGCCTAGGGTGACTTCAGGTGGTTTAAAGGTTTTGAACGGAATTTTGTACCAAGCCCACCGAAGATGAATATCTTTTAGCTTTTTAATATCATCCTGATACAGAAGTACAGATCTCTCAATGCGCTACGCAGTCGGCGTTTGCATACATTAATGAAAACCGGTGATCTACAGTGGACATACGATTCCAGTAAAAATGAAGTTAAAGTTTTTCTGAGGCAGGCAATTAATCTTGCTCAGACCTGTTTATCGTGCCAAAATTTTAGTTGCATTACTGTAGGAAGTGGGTGTTAGACTGTCTATTGATCTGTGTATTGTGGAATATGCCGATCTCATGATATACACCGCCACGGGTGGCCGAGGTCGTTAAGGCGCGGACTCGTGAGCGGGAGGTCTGGGGTTCGAATCTCACCAGGACCGTCCTCCCTGACTGAGGTATTTTTACAGGTTTTCCTCAGTCCTCATAAATGGCAAACGCCTGGAAGGTACCTTAAAGGTACCTATAACACTTCCTTCCTTTAACAAAATTCTTTCCCAATGTATCATTTCATCTCATGTATCATCAGTGTCCACCGCCCGTTTTTACTACTGAGGCAGTGGTGTCTCACGGGCGTTAAACACAATTAAAAAAACTCATGATATACGCTTGAATAAAGAATATGTATGCTGGTATGTGCAAAATAAATCGTATAAATACTGTAGGTTAGAATTTATGCTTAATTTTCAAGAAATACCTCTCCGTAGAAAAGTCCAATTCAAATTGGTAAATAAAAACGAAACTAATTGATAAAACCATTAAAACAAGGTTTTAACACAGAAGCTTGATTCAATTAGAGATTTCTCCTGAATACGATTAGCCGAATAAGTTAGTGTATTTGACAGCAGTGACTGCATGTTCATCCATATAAAACTACTGCTGTACATGAAATAAATCCCAAGGAGGCGCTGAAACAAAATATGGGAAGTTGTTTGCATATTCGGAAGGGTGAATTAACGGCGAGAGTCTTAAAATATTTTCTAAAGTACTCGGGCATGTTCACAACAGTGAACAGGCACTTTGAGTATTTACTACGATGGTGAGTATAATATTAATTGCTATTTACTACTAATAAATAACGAAAGAAACAAAATATGCATGCTACGATTTCGGACTGCGCGATGTGATTTCCCTCGGCAGGTGGCGAGATCGTTATGCAGTATCTTTCCGTGCGCAAAATAAACTTCTGATTGCGTAGCGGAATGAAGACGCTATGTTAAGGATAATGTAGTAATTTTTTTGAAGACGGTCTATTCAGAAGGAAAAAAAGGTACATTAAATTAGTGTACTGTTATAGAACGAATTTTCCTGTTCTTTAGATTATTAATTGATATATCAAATTGCTCAAATGAAATTGTTTATATCTCTCCAAAATGAATGAGTAGTATTTAACGTCCGTTTTTGCTACAGAGGCATCACAGGCGATGAATACTGATGATACATGGAATAAAATGATATATTGGTAAAGGATTTATTTTTAAAGAAGGAATCGTTCCAGGCCTAAGTTTAGGGTACCTCCCCGGCATTTGCCATTTATGAGAACTGAGGAAAACCTGGACAAAATCTCAATCAGGGAGGACGTTCCTGGTGGGATTTGAACCCCAGACCACCCTCTCACGAGTCCGCGCCTTAACGACCTCGTCCACCCGGGGCGGTGTTTGTATCTCTCCAGGAAACCCTATACGCAGTGAGGTCATTAATCAAATTGTATTGTAAATGTGGATGATGTTGCAATTTAAAGAAACCAAATCCGACAACTAGTTTCAAATCTACCATTTAAAATTCTTTTTTCAGTATAATTGATACTATTACCTATATAAACGGAAAACAAAGAGTTAAGCGTTTATAAATCACAACATTAAGAGAGATTTGTTGAGTACAATTACAATTTACGATACAAGATTTTAATTCTTCTAAAAAATTCTCAGAGGGACTTAGCTCTAAATGTTGAATGACTTTATCTCTTGAATAACTGACGCATTCACGACAACTTTGGTGGATTTTAACATATCGCATAGATTTCCGTTGAAGACATCTGTCACATTAATCAGAGGAAGAGCGGTTTCGTAACTTGGGCGTCTCATTCAGTGAGAGTGTGTCGGTTCGAGACGAGGCTTTATCACAGTCGAGCGACTTCGCCATCTGAATCACGATCTACAAGGATGTTGAGGAACGCCCTCACATCTTCTGTTTCTCGTGACAGAAGTCGATGTGTACAATTGTATTGTTAGAGATAGGTCAGTGCAACAGCTGACACTGTTATTTGTAATATTAATGAGAAGCACTCAGTCATTGTACCAGCTGATTGCTCAATATACCAACTAAGCCTCTGGGTCAACCCTGCCGTGACATTTAAAACTACTTAAAATTAGTCACAGGCATAAAATGTACAAAAGTTTAACTACTCATAA
The DNA here is from genome assembly GCA_030762175.1 of Metallyticus violacea. NCBI lineage: Eukaryota > Metazoa > Arthropoda > Insecta > Mantodea > Metallyticidae > Metallyticus > Metallyticus violacea. The sequence goes on along the minus strand of CM060835.1, from coordinate 111,243,695 downwards.
CGATACTTCAGAGCTTTAAAATTTCAAACAAAATGTACCGGAATGTACCGGAATGTAAAACAGTTTCATTATTAATGAAATGTGTTATTGCGAAATGAGATGGCATCTTTAATGTTTTATTAACTTTGAAATATTTTGATTGTATTATTTTATGAAGTTATATTTTTGATGTTATGATAATTATGATTATTTAGAACTGTTTTTGTAACTTACTATGTACCGCTCACCATAATTTTCCATTCATTCTTTCTAATTGTAAGTTACTTTTAATTATGTAAATGCTACTTTATTAATTTCTGATATAGAATATTTTAATAGTGGGTTGTGTTGGTTTGGATTGATAGTAACAGAGCGAAACATTTTGGCACTTCAGCCCTGCTTAAGAGCTTACAGTTTGTGTCTACGTCCAAAGGGGGGACGCCTCCGGGAGAAAGGGATATAGTGAGAGAGACATCGAGCTGATAGGATCCGCGGGCGTAAACGGGATTCCTAACACTCTTTATAAATAGAACACCCTGACACAGGCAACCCCACTCAAGAATTCGAGTCCCTCAGAAGGGTCGTTTTCATAATAGATGCCGGTGTAGAAAACTTTCCAAAGTGCAAGCCACCGCCACACCGCACTAGCCCATCTCCCCCTGGTACTTTTGACTCTGTAACAGAAGCACTGGAACGAAATACCATGAAATGCAAAGCGGAAAATTCCCGAAATGGAAAGAACTATCCACGTTGTCACCTGAGACACACTGCTCGGCTATTTTAGAAGTAATGAAATTTTATTTCCTACACTTGTTGTTATTGGATGTAAATATATGAATAAATAGATGTGTAAAACACTTTCAGTATTCAGTGGTAAGCTACAAAGCATCCACTTTTATCATAAAGCAACTTAATTGTCACGTTTGCAAATGACTGCAATGTCAGGTATAACGCTAGTGCTTCGCAGTTGATAAGAGGACAGACGCACTGCATTTATACTCGGAAAGTATATTGCTTCGATTATGGAACTATATTGATGATTTATCTTCACTACGAGGGTAATTTGAAAATTTCTCGGACTGGCCCATTTTTGTTATCATAAGCCGCCATCTTCCATAGAAACGTTTGTGTAATAATGCATGGATTGGTCAAGAAAAGTAGTGGTTATAGCTGTTTCTTGCAGTGCAGAGTATGCATACGGCACAAATGACAAATATCAAACTTCGTGCAGTTGTTAAATACTTGATAAAAAAGAAATGCAACAGAGATTCATACAAATATGACAAACATTGTAGAGAAATCTGCACTGTCATTTTCAACCGTTTCCAAGTCGTCCACAAAGTTTAAACGCGGCCGTGAAAGCTTGGAAATTAATTCACGTAGTGGACGATCAAAATCCGTCCATCAGAAATTAATATTGATAAGATACGTGTCATGGTTCAGGAGAATCGCCGATTAAAAAAAGGCGTCCGGAATGCTAAAGCGCTAGGTATTTCAGGGGGAACGCATATTTCACATTTGAGGGAAACATTGTGCTTGAGAAAATGGCAAATGGATGCCGCGACTGCTGACTCAGGATCAAAAGCGAAGTAGAGTGCAATCTCTCAGCAAAATTTGGTCCATTCTCATTACAGTTTATTTACTTCTTTAACTCAGAGAGTGAAACGACCGATAAATTTTTCTCAGAGGCCTCTTCTTTCAGGATTGATGTTCTTTTACATACCGTAAATCTACGACACAGGACTCACGGCTTTACTTTCCCAGCGATGAAAAAATTATTTTGAATTTTTACACCCAAGCAAAATCCATGTACCCTGGCCGCGATTTGAACTCGCAATCTTAGGCCTACGAGGCAAGTTCTCAGTACACCAGCAGGAACCACATGGGCACTACCACACACACACCTGAAACTAAACAATACCCTAAACAAGGACGCATCGTTTTTCTCCATCGCCTAAGAAGACCATAAGTGTGAAATCTGTAGGGAAGATCATGACATCGGCTTTCTGGGATGTACTGCTTATTTATTACCTTCCCGCTGGAACATCTAGCACTGGAACTTTATATGTAAACTTTTGGACCTATTGAAGACAAAAATACGCGGAAAAATGCCGGGTTTATCAAAGCAGAAAGCAATTTTGCATCAAGACGATGCTCGCCCTCGTTGCAATGAATTACTACTACATCCACTTTATTTTCTGACTTGGCTGCAACGGACTTCTATCTGTATTAATATGTTGGGAGACTATGTTGAAAAATAAACATAATTTTAAAAATCTATACACCCATTTTGCTCTTCATTCAGGAAACTTTTAAAACGTACACTGTTGAGAATTTATTCCGAGGGCCTACGGTATTGTTTCTTAATTTTTCTTAGTAAATTTCCATGAGAAAATACCTGCACAACACACTTTCTAAGCTACAACAGCATTCTTGTGGGTTTGATTTCAAGTAACTGTGAGAGAATGTGCAATAATTATTATGCTTGTGACAGGAAATGGGAGCTGCAAGGAGTGACACGCAACATAAACCAGCTTTGTACACATTGCACTTTTTATCAGCTGTAGATTTGTTGATTTAAATGTGGGATAAAGAAAGCTGTTTCCATAACAGTAACACAATCTCTGCTTCTCATAAAACTTCATCCATTTTAAGCAGAACACATATGCATATACATACATATTTACACTCATTGAATCATCAGTGAAAGGAGATTAAATATTTGAGTTGTTTCTGTCATTAAAGAGAATTAAGAAATATACAGGACTAATTATGTTATTGGAGGTATGCATTGATGTACAAGATTCAGTTCAAATAATCAAAACGATCCACTACAGAATGCCACAAACAAGGAAAGCCGGGTTACTATTCCTTTTAGAGAATTTCTTAGGCTGTTGCAGTTGTATAGATGAAAATATTTTTTTAAATATTTCTTCAAATTTCCATCGATCCTACATACTAGGCGCCAAAAATGACAATGAAAAATTATATATGCATATATGTATATCTGTTAATGTTCTAGCGGCCGCAATTTTTGTTTTTCTCAAAGAAACTTCGCATATAATGATCAATACTAGCAAAATCGGACCGTTAGAGGTGATTTTTTGTTGTTGATTTATTTATGGACGCTCTTTAACATCTCAGGTCATCAGCGTCCCATTCAACTAAGGGCGTGAAACGGCCGACAAATTTTGCTCAGAGGCCTCTCTTTCAGGCTTGAGGTTCTTTTTCGTGCCGTAAATATACGACACGGGACCCACGACTTTACTGCCCTTTCGAAGGAAGTCATACTTAGGATTTTTACGCCTGAAAAAATCCATCGGCCCTGGTCGGGTTCGAACCCGCGATCTTGTGGTTAGAGGTGATGGTTAACCTAAAGCACAAATTTAAAAATCGCTCTATTGGCAACATTTTTTTCTCTAAACGAAACTAGTTATATTTTATTGAAATAAAGTAATAACAATTTGTCGAAAATCAGCTAAATCAGAGTATTAGGAGCTAAAATCCAAAATTTTAAAATCGCCCTAGGGACCAATATATTATTTTCGCAATTAAGTTCTGTGTATACCATTAATTAAGGAAAATATTTCATGCAAATCAGGAAAATCGTACAATTAGGAGTGGGGGTATATCTGAAAACCGAAATTTAAAGAACGCGAACATTTAAAAATCGCTTTAGCGGCCGAATTTTTTTTCTCAACGAAACTCGGATATGACATTTAAATAAAACATTTAAAATATTTTACTGAAAATCAGTGAAATCAGACTATTAGGAGTGGGGAGTTTACCTGAAGCCGAACATTTAAAAATCCCTCTAGCGGCACCAATATTTGTTTTTTCGCAGCTGAACTCAGTGCCATTTAAATGAAATAATAATAATAATAATAATAATAATAATAATAATATAATTTCTGACAATTAGGGAAATCGGGCCATTAGTAGTTAGGGTATATCTGAAAACCAAAATTTAAAAAGCGCTCTAGCGTCATCAATTTCTCTGCTCTGGGGCTCTGTAATACCCTTCACAAATTCGATTGCTGAGGATTTCTGTTAATTTATACAGCTCCTGCATGACGAAGTTTTTGATAATGAAAATGACATACGTTACGGTAAGTAATACATTACAGAAATAAGTAAAGCCTTCATTTCTGAGACGTTGGGCCATTTTTATCTGGACGATACAACACGTGCACCATTCGCCCGCATTCCATTAAATTTTGTTAATGACAAATGCTATAATCGTGAACAGCAAACAAGCGCACGGTACAAGCGTGCATGATTGAGTTCTTAGCTTCGAAGAACATTCCTCCAGTCATCGTCTGGAGAAATGTTGCATGACACAATCAGCAGTACGACCTTGTGTAATGTATATGAATGAAACTGGTGCAACCTAGAGTATAGACCACGATATTCTGCACCTATACTCGCAAATCGAAAAGAATCGACATGCTTTGGTGCAACAACTTCGAGCAGTGGGCATAGGTTTCAGCGCACGCATTACTAGTGAGCCACAGTCAATGGCTAGGAGGCAAAGAAGATCGAACCCCCTCAGCCTTTTGATAATGAGAATAATAATAACAACAATAAAATAACAAGTTACTACTTCCACAATAAAAGTATGCATACGCGAGGTCGCATCTCTTACCGCCACCGCCAGAGAGAGCGGTGATTTATTCAGGGCCTCCAGCATTCATCCGATTGTCATTTTTCACGTTTATACAGAGTAATTCTAGAGTCCTTTCCCGGTTTTGGGAATCCATAGAACAGTAACCATGACAAACATAGCGAAAACGCTAATATCAGTAGAGTATCTCCAAGTTTGTTACATACCTTAGAAGTGACCCACAGAACAGAGATCAATTCTGTGGTCAAGCTCTTGCCACACACGTTCCAAAATCTGAGGAACGAAACCAGCGACAACATACGTAATCTTCCTCTCGCAGCTGTGCTAAATCATGTGGAAAAGGCGACACGAATACACGATCTTTAACATAACCCCATAAGCAAAAAACTTACATATGATTAAATCAGATTTCTGCGGAGGCCACAGAAGAAGAGGAGAGTCATCTTTAGCAGTGCGTGAAACCCAACGATGAAAATTTTCAGCTTCGAGGTACTCATGGATGAAAATGAGGTGGAGCCCCATATTGCTGATAAAAAATCCTGGATATCTGAATGAAAATGATCCGTACACTTTTGACAAAGCAACAGCACAAAAACATTGCCTTTAGGGGAATCATGGACGTGTTCCACCACAACACCAGATTTTTCCGTGCCCCAAATGTATACATTGTGACGGTTCACATGAAATGTAGCACGTGACACATGAAATGTAGCCTCGTCAATAAATATCAATTTTTCAACAAAACCGTCTTTCTGTAGTCACTCTTGAAAATCAGCATAGAATTGAAGACGACGATTGTGGTCCTCGGGACTCAACACACCATTACAGTGGTTTCACTTTAAGTCGTTGACATAAAATACGTCAGAGAGTTGGCTGCGATATCTGCCATTTCTGGCTCGCGCGACGTATCAATTTTTTAGGGTTCCTGGCAAATGCTTCCTGCACACGCTCAACGGTCTCAACCGACACTCTTGGCTGGCTGTTCGTTGTCTATCACACAAGCAGCCAGTCACTTCAAACTTTTTGTATCATGCACGAATTATTTAGTCTGTAGGTGGTCCTTGTTCTTATTTCGTATGAAATTGTCATTGCATCGTCACAGCGGACGCACATTTCGCGAATTGTAACACGCAGAAAGCTTTTTGTGTACCATGTTTTCGCTATGACTGCCCTGCAACGGCTAAATCTACAGCTACGCCATGAGCCTTATTACAAATGCAAACTTGGAGAGATATTCCTTCCATTGATGTAAGCGTTTCCGCTATGTCTGTCATGATTTCTGTTCTATCGACCTCCGAAACCAGGGAAGGAAGATTCACTGTGTATGCTTGACTCTAGTCGGTTTGAAATCGATTTCGTAATTTAATTCGAATTCCGTACGATCCCCATTAATGTGAATTTTTTTCAGTCCGTATGCCCCGCCTAACTTTATTCTTATGTTGGAAATCCTATAGGATAACCTTGTTTTAGCACGAATTAATTATTAATTGAACATGTGAAATTTGCAAATATAAAACTGCTACAGAAGGTTAAATAAAATAAAACAACACGCCCGCTCTTGTGTGTGATCGCTTTTGTGTGGAAGTGCCGATTGATGCCTTTGTTACTTTTGACTTTTGACGTCATTGTTGCGGGTGCTGAAAAACATCTCTTAGATTTCTGCCGATGGAAAAGATGCTGTGCATGGAATAATAGCCCGCGTCCAAGACGAGGGGAGAATTAAACATTGGCATTAACCAATAGAAAATCTCGCATCGGATAGGGAAATTCAAGGAAGTCACAATATAGGATATTTTTATAACATCACGACCGAACGACTTTTTAGTGAAAGAAATTTACTAGATTTAGGTATCATCACCAGAGAGACAGTAAGTCAAACATTTCCTTGCCAGACAGGTAGGGAAACAGTTAGTTCGTTTGAGTTGTCAGAGCTGTAAGCTACACAGTGTTAGTGCACAACGAACAGAAGTGAACAATCGTCAGAGAACAATCAGAGATAAATGGCGACTTGAAATATTGAGTGTTATGGAAAATATGTGACCAATATAGTTCTATCGCGGATAGCTTAGTTTAGACCATGCAAAAGTAAACTAAATAACGCTTAAATCAGTCCTCAAGGCGCTACGGATACCAAGACTTATGAAATGACATTAGTCAATTGCAAGTGAACCAGTTTCTGTGTAATGTGTTTGATACCTTGTCCTTCCCGCTGACTCAAACGAGTCACGAAACTCCAGATTCCCTGAATCAAACTGAGAATACCAGCTGTGGTACAGACATCAAAGCAGAGAAGACATCGGGAAGAACAGACTTAATTCGAATGCAATTAACAACTAATTAATCCATCAATCAATTTCTCTGCTTTCCTCTCTTTAATCAAATTCACTACATAAAAAAATCGTCGCAAATGGCATATCAACGTAGGGCTATCAATTACTCAACGAATCAACACGAATTCAATTATTCCTCTCTTCCCCACACATACAAAAATTGTCACAAGATTTTTGTAAAAATACCGGAAACACCGCAGAGAACAATGGAAAACAATGTTGTTAGGTCAACTACAACTTACTGGGCCGAAATTTTGGGGTGAGAAAACACCAACAGACTGAATCAGATACAAATGCAGTTTCTGAAATTGATGCTACAGGTTGGGAGAGGTACAGAAAATTACGAGGTCTATAAATAGTTTGTTATATATGACGAAAGTATATATTTAAGGATAAGAACAATAAATATTGGTTAACAATAATGCATAAGTCAAGCACTTCTTCGAACAGTTTGTCTGAGGAAGCAAATAAAGGAGTTACGGTGTATGGGTTGGCATAAAAAAAAAGTCTTAGACAAAATTGGACTGGGGTATATTTGGTTTAGGGGACAGAACATTGCCGCAATAGCTGGAAGACAGACAGGCGTTTGAGAATATAAATAGGCAAAATACTGGGGGCTCATGGATAATGGTTTAACGCATGCTTTATATATCTATATATAAATTATTTACAGAAAATGTTTGATGTAAATATATTGGTGTGTATTTTTGTATTATAGATACGAAGATAATCATAGAAATTACTGTTACAGTTCTTGGGGTATTTTGATCGTCAAAAGCTGTACACGCTAAACACTGTATTAGCATGTACGTTCATAAGATTCATGCGACTGTTATACTTATTTTTATGTACTTGTAAATCTCCCATAATAAAAGTTCATTTCTACTATTACAGCTACAAATAGAAGCACAATTTTCATATTGTGATAAACTGGTTTTTGTAGATTTAGTTGGCATTGCACAATTCATAAATATGGACAATATTTTCCTGTGGATATAAGTATGTTGCGCTTTCTTCAACTGTATTGCGTACGAAACTAGAAAGACAGTTTCTTTTCTTCTTAGTACCAAAAATACATTCCATGGCAACAATTTGGTAGACTTATTTTTAACAATAATTCAGAATGGAACAAAACAAAATTTTCCCGGACTTAAAGCTATTTTGTCTCATTGCTGCAACGGATGCTTCAGTTGAAAGAAGTTTTTCTTACCTTAAGCGCATAAAAATTTTTTGACGAGGAGTATAACCAAAGATCAACTCCTGTTTGTGTTTCAATCGAAAAGAAAGTACTAAATATGCTCCAAAGTCATCGAACGATTCGGGAAGGAGTATTGCCGAGTAAATTTATTTTAAAGTAATGACGTTCTAGTTCACAATTTGTAACCTCGCCCTTATTATTATTATTATTATTATTATTATTATTATTATTATTATTATTATTATTATTATTATTATTATTATTATTATTATTATTATTATATTATCATCACGATCAAAATTATTGATTGATTTAATAGGTAATTTGATTGTATTATTCGGTGGACGCTTGCTATGCAAGGATGGTCTACGAGAAAAGTAGTTCTCTAACACGGATGCTATTATATAGAGAGAAGAAGTTTCACATGACAGAAATAGTGGCTTTTTTGTGGTCTGCAGAAACTGCGTGATTTTATGAAAATTTATAATTAGTACAGGTCTGCAGAGGCTGAGCTAAAAACCCTTACTTCTCTGCCATCGACGTGGATTTCAAAAACGTGACTTGCCTTTATGGTTTATCCGTGGTTTCTGCACAAGATCCAGTGGCCTTCTGTCATTCCTGTCCAAACATGAGGTGAATATTATTAAATTTTTAGGGGAAAAGGAGAGAGTTTACCTTGGACAAAAATTAAACATAAACTTTTATTAATTGTGTTTTCATTGGTAAAAAGAGCTTCCATTATGTAAATTGGGAAAGAGTAACTGGTTTTTGCGTCAAATGGTGGCTCGTTTACCGGGAAAGAGCGAAATAAATTAAATTTTAACTTTTCGTCTCCCATTGTTGAAAATGAAATATCTAATGTAGTGGCACGCTTGATTGCCTGTATTTTTAAACAAATATTTTTAATTTAGAAACTTTTTAAACTCTCATAACCTTTACTATGTAAATAAATTTGGTTTTTAGCCTGATATATAATCACAAGACGTAATCGAAAATCTTACTTCTTTTCATCTTAACAATTTTTAATTAATGGATACCTTCGTTGGCTATGAACTTTTGTTGAATAAGTCAAAATATTACTGAGCTGCTGAAAATAACATTACATTGCGAAAAGGTAGTGATAGGAAAGAACATTTATGTTAATGATATATACGAGTATTTTGTAATAGCTTTTATATTTTTGTGACTAGAGAATCAGTTTTGGCCTCTTTTTTTAAATTACAACTAAGATTTGGTATATAATTTTTATATAATGATGCTGCTTTCAAAGTTTATGTTTTTACATTAGATGAATCCATAGTTAAATGAGTATGTTTATGAACAAGGTTGGCACTGAAAATTACTAAAAATATTAAATTGTTCTTAAAAGAGATATTTACTGTGAAGAAAATTGTGTAAGATTAATTATCACCTATCGGCTATTTATTTAGATGATTTTGTTATGTTGATATATTGATTATATATTTAGTAGATTATCTAAGGCATTTCGGGTACCTTCATAAATTTTACATACTTTATTTTATAATGTTTTGTCTAATGACCTATTTTTGGGGGGGGGGGAATTATCGTATTATTGAGAATATTCTACTTTCACAAAAGAATACTTTAAGTCTTATGGACTTAGCAGTGTCTTACTTTTAAGAAATACTTATTTAAGAATGTTCATCATTATTTAATATATAATTTTATTATTTTATAAGTAGCGATTTCAACACGAAATCAATCACCAACGTTGATAAACGTTTATATAAATCAGTAATTGCTGGTTAATCAGATATTGATTTTGCCGTCACGCAGTTTGAACATCTTCTATGATATCGCGTGCAATATGAAACCATATTTAACCACTTTGTTACCATTAAACCACTGGTAGCAACATTGAAAAAATGCGCGCTAACAATTCCGACCGCGCGGCAAGTGGCAAAGCACTTTCGCAGTAATTTTGCTACCGCCAAATAAATGTCTGATTAAGCAACGAAACGAACACTATATATAAATGATGACGAACTTAAGTAAAAAATAAATAATTTTAATTTACTGGGGCAGTGCATGCTGTACACTGATATATGAGATGAAATTATAAATTGGGAAAGGCTTTTTTTATAAGGAAGGAAGCGTTCCAAGTCTGGGCCTGGGGTACCTACCCGGCATTTCTATTAATGAGGACTGGAAAACCTGGAAGAAACCTATCAGGGAGGACGGTCCTGGTCGATCGAACACCTCACGACCCCCCGTGTCGGTATATTTATGATTGTTTCAATACAAACTATAAAAGATATTAAAATGTTATCTCCCTTGTATAATTTCTGCTAATAATTTTAAAAAGTCATTATATAAACGGTTAGTTAAAAATCTATTTATTACCCATTGTGAGATTGAGATATTTTAGTTATTTGTCTTTTAATTCTGATTTGTCTGATGGTATCTGTAATATTATTGTTTGCTGATCAATAAGTAATCAATCAATAACATTTACTTTATAGCCAATGGAAATGCTCTTAATTCCCAGCGTCATTTACCAGGTCTAGAAATGTCGAAGCTTGCACCAGGCACTAACGTAGTCCCATCACTTGCTATTTTGCGTAAGCTTGACTTTTAACATTAGAGATCGTAATCGTAAAAGATCGCTCATCATATCCTGCCGGCGAGCGTTTAACTTTCTTAGCTGGTCGTCCTTGTGGGTACCTTCTCACTGGTAGCTATGACTCCAGTAGCCCCGATAACACATCCTTGTAGCACGGTTAGCTTCCAAACGAGTTATCTTATTGGTGTGTCATGAGTGTTAATAATTATAGACGCCTTTAAATGATATTAACCTCCGTGACATAATCCTTGAAACGCTAAATTGTGATTTATCGAAATACAGACAAAATTAGCGAAACCGGTTTTCAATTTAGTGCTTTATTGGAGTTTAAACGCCTATTTATCGTAAGTGTTTCTGATTATTTGTTTTCCCTTGTTTGTGTGAAAACAAACCAAGAATCATCTTATATGATACAAATAATGCCCCCTTATGATTCTTAGTTTTAACACAAGTCAAATTAGTAATTCAGTGAAATAACTCGGTTTAAACGAAATGCTCTTTATGATAATATAAAAGTTATTCATAACGTTTTACATCTACATCTACACATATTTACTTCAGTAAAGAGGGTTTACTTAATCTTAAACTGAAACTTTTCATATTAATAGTTTCGTTTTAGATAACACTTTTTAACAACAATAGTTTTAAATGACAGAAACATTCCGGCAAAGAGAATATTTTTATCTATCTATCAAAACTACAAACATTGGTGCTGTATAGAGTCTATCAGCTGTTAACCATAGAAAGTACTGTATTATTGTTTTTATTTTTATTTGATTATATATTCCTATACCACATTTCTTTAATTACTTCCCTTCACTCTATGCAGTGAGTTAAACTTTGAAAATTTAAACCAAGAATAACAATTTTTTTTTTCAATTTATATTAGTGCCTGAGCATTGCAGTCTTTGTGATAGACTACCACATATCACTTATATAACTGTTATAGGTCAAAAGTTAAAGAATACTTTCATTTTTAAAATCCTACTACTGATAAGTCTCTTGCAACACAAAATTAATATTTTAATTCCATATTTTGTCAACAGGGGCATCATAAACGCCTTAAATTACCATAGTTTTATATATATATATATATATATATATAAATTAAAATAAACGTTTATTTTTTCATCTTAAATATCAGCAAATCTTGGAATTAACACCTGTAAAAATATATTAAAGCTAAATACACTAAAAGTCAGAGCAGTTTATTTAACTAAATTTGATTAGATTTCGGTGATTCAGCTTTATTCAATAGCTGACTATTAGTGCCTATGCCCCCAACGTAGACGGATTCTCTAAATTTATTTTCAGATGGAATATCTCAAAAGCCGATGAACTTCTCCTCCAAGTACTTCTAGCCCCTCAAAAGGGCTGCTTTCATACTAGGCGCAGATCAGAAACCTTTCCAAAGGGGCAAGCCACCGTCACACCGTGCCAGCGCACCTCACTTAGGCACTTTCGACTTTGTATTAAAACGAACGCATTGCTTTGATATGAAATCGGGAAGAAAAAAAATTATGGAAATAAAATATCCACCCCAGCATTTACCCAAGAAACCAGGAGAAACCATGAAACAACTTAAATCAGGATGGCAGGACCCAAGGGTCTTGACTCTCTGATCCATTCCGCTCGATAGGATAATTTTTAGTCTCTATACATCTTTAGACTTGTGTATGAAATTTCACCAGTCTGAATAAGAGTTTCTTAGCAAGGAGCATTTTGAAGAAACGAAAACGATAAACTTTAAACAGCAATGAAAGCTTTGCATATATGTAACATGTTGTACATATCTTAAATAGACCCCTGGAAACTAATGATGCAGTTTTCAAACACAGGAATATTTTTTTATTGTATAACGTTCAAAACAGATTGTTTTTAAAAGTTATTTCTTTAAAAATCTCCTGTGAGAATTTTGCTCCTCTGTCTCCTTTTCTAATTGCCCATTTAATTCCTTGGATCCTTTTGACAGAGGTTTTCTCTTTAAAAATAGTGTATTTAGTAGTTTAATTTAACATCTTTTTAATGTACCCATATGTAATCAACGGTTTTTGATCTATCTACCACTAAATGTTGCGTGGAATAATCAAATTACATTTTCGCTGCAGAAATATAACTATGCGCGTGCGCTCTGCCACATTTGGTAACCTGTACGAATTATTATAATAATTAATAAATAAATAAATTATTTTTAATTTAAAATTGTGTTAAATTGTAATGATTAAAATGTAATTTTCTCATCCATATCAAGAAATTTGATGACATTATAGTACATAAAATGAAAACGTGTGTAATGCATATCATCTGGCGATAGAGCATCGTTAGCGGAGAGAAAAGTTGTTGGTTTGTGGTTAGAATTAATCTGATCTTTCCAAATTTCATTTCATTGTTATATCCATTCGCTCTATTTCCAATTTTAAGTGGCCGGATAACCTTGTGCATTTACTCCAAACACTTACTTCAGTTTCTTTGTCACCAAGCTGATTGGATATTTTAGTTTAGTTCTAGATGTGTAACGTTACTTAATATGCTTCCGAAAATTATTTAAGTATATTTAAACTAATTACTTTTTTTCCCCCGCCAATGTTCATCAAATCTATCTGTGACACCCTCTCTTGTTGAGTATCGTTTCCTGTATGTCCCATAGCAATATTGATTACATTCTTAGCGACAGAAAGTGGACTGAGTTATGTTTAATTTTCACAGCACTACCTTAATACCATTCCCAGTTCAATCCTCATTTACATCTATGCTCCATCTTCTTGTATTTAATATGCACTCGCCACACTGACCTTTTGTGAGTTTTATCTTTTAATGGTTTCATGCATATTCATGACTAATTAATAGCACGTTTCCCTGTGTATAATTAATAAAGATCGAGTGAATGCTCTGCCTTGGATTGCGCATGAGGAAGGCCATGGACAGCGTGATATCATTTCACGATATCATCATCATCACTTGCGCTGTGTCGTAACATGCGATACTGTGAACAACAAAATATAAAACAAGTCACGTTGCGTGCTTTCAAGACAGTAAACAAATGTAATTTTGTAAACCTAAACGTTCACTTTCTCTATTTCGCTATGTTTTCGTGTTAAAAATAGAAAAAATAGTATCATTATAGTAATTAAACATTTTCATTATAAAATCATGGTTTTAATTGAAGTCCTTCCACGTAGATCCAGAGCATTCTTCTGGTGGTGTTGAGGTTATCAAATCATATTTTCACATCAGCAGTATCTTAAGAAGATGTCCAACTCAACTGTTGTTATTTAAGTTTTATTATTAAAACAAAAATTTTATTATCACTGTTGTGTTGTTATGGCATCACTGACAAAATTTTAAATGATATTCCGAAGGAAAACTTCTGTTTCGCTATGCGGCATGTCATTTTTTTACCAAAAGTGTGTAATTTTTTGATTAATTTAACTAATATTTGGTATGAATACAGTATTAACATTTAAATAAATGTAGTATAATGTTTTAAGATAAAAAAGGAAAATTATGTTTCTGATGGTAGGAAGTAGCGATAGAAAACCCACACATCAATAATTATTTGAAAGTGTACAAAAGGAATTTTTACTGGGCCTTAGGCATAATAGGTTATATTATAAATAGGATGTTCCATAATGAACGCAATTTATTATAATAAAGTGTATCGTTTATTTGAAACGTGCTAAGTCAATAATGTTAAACTGAAACATAATATCAATGTCCTACACGGCTTTGTGGCACACCTTCACTCTGCTGCCTGCGGTGCCTCAGTAGTAAACATGGGCGTTAAACACTATAAAAAACAAAAAAAAAAAAAAAAAAAAAAAAAAAAAAAAACTTTCACTCGTTTGGCAATTTTTCGACTTCAGAACAAAGTTTCGGCCAAATTTTACCCATGACATGTCTAAATTCTACCATGAGTTGAAGGATGGTTCGTGAATGTCCACATAAGCGGAATATTTTACATATTCCTTCAGAAAATAATCACCTAGGGTCAAATCTCACCTTCTGGGTGGCCAATTTTGATCGCCGTTGCAAAAGAGGTAAAAGTTCAACGCTGCGATTGGCCATCGGCTTCAGCGCTTGTGTTTGCATGCTTATGCAGACATTTTGTTAAAAGTTGCTGCAAACTGCTCCTTGGAATGTTTCTTTTTTGGAACTGTCTAATTTTAATTATGTAAGAGATTAAGCTAACGCCAAGGGTGAGGAGGTATAAAGAGTCGGATATAATATTTGTTGGAGGGGGGAGATTAGCGGGTTCCTTAATCCCTTAAGCTAGTCCGGGAATTACTGGACTGCTTCTATCTAGGTGAATGCGGGGGATGAGGAAGTCTAGGTGTTTAAGATTGACTTCGCTTGCTGCTTCGATTTCTTCCTCTTCTTCCCGTCTCTCTGTTTGGACAGTAATGTGATGTCCTCTTCTGCTTTTTCCTAGGCTATAAGACTCAGTAAGCTAATGTTTTTTGGAACGTAAAAGCGCTTTTGATGATAGCGTGACTTCAAATAAGGGGGAGTTCGTAAATTCTACTAAAGAGTTTTATTTTCTTGTTCACTTACACTCAGGGCAAGTTGGTTTACGAAGATAGTCGAAAGGAAGCCTTGACTGTTATGACGGCACAATAAAACGGGGTTAGGAGTTTTAAGTTAACAGGATCAAAGTTCGTTTACACCGAGATGTGTCTGTCTGAATTCCCCTCGGTAAAGTAATGCAGTTGTCGTCTGGGAAAGTCAGTTCCAGTCGATCTAGAAACTCAATGTTTAATCATCCGATTCGGCAATACATCTACACTTAAAGATGCTTCGATGCACTTAAACATTGCTGTAGAACACTCCTGTAAACACTATTGTTGCAAAACTATGAGATACTTTAATTGGGGATGAAAGGAAGAAATGGATGGTTATCTGGTTGATGGGTTTTAATTAATCAGAATACTCATAGTATTTGTAGAATCGATGAAGTTTTCCATCTTCTTCTCTCCCGCCGCTCTCTCGTAGTGTGGCTATGCCACAGCTAGATTAGGTAGAGTGCTGGAATTTTGTGACCTTTTCAGGTCAACGGGGGAAAGAGTCGGGATGTGGTAATGTATGAAAACAAATCTTAAAACTGGCGATGACACTATTTATTTGCTTGTGTCGTTTATTCAATGTTAAGGGTCGCCTTTTTAAGTTCTTTTGAGCGGTTTTTAGATCACACTTGCACTATGACCGAACTAATTGTCTATCACCCTCTCCGGATAGATAAAATTCATTCCCCTCGAAAGCTCACCTCACTCTCTATTGATAGCTAAACGCACACACCTCCCGGACCTCGAAATCCCAATCTTTTATAAAACATTCCCTCGTCCGGTAGTTAGAGCATCTCCTACCATTTCAATCTATTATTATTATTGAATACTTTCTATCTATTGGCCGAGGAGCGTGCGTATACTTTTCCTAAGATCCCTGATTATACGTTCCTTAAGGCTTAAATTTAAGCTGTTCTTTCCCCTTTCGCTCCCTTATGTCGGGCTTTCTGGTTTATTTCACCCTCAATGACTGGTTGTTTTAGCATGTTTCGTCTTTAGATGTTAACAAAGCTAAGCTTTTCCATAAACCTTAAAGGGGCGATCCTTCTTACACAAAGCATCTTGCAACAAAAATACAAAAGAGGTACATGGCCATCTGGTTCCTTTGTCCAGTCCAAAATACATTCACTATCAACGTTTTCTGGCTTATTTTTAAAGTTTCTATCCACCAAATTTTTTCTTCTCACTACCCATGAAGTACACAAATAACTTAACTATTACTATGAATACACATAAATCGTACATATTATTGTAATAATAATTATAATATATGTAATTGGTTACACCAACATTTTATAATATTTTAATTGGGGGCGGCATCTCATAAGTACTGCTTCAACTACTATAATTCATGCCTTCTACTGTACTTTTGCTGCCATTGCAACTCTACAATTCTCCTCTACCGAATATCAACCTTTCAGAGCCGAACTTCTACGTAAAAACTATCACGGCACTTTTCACTATAACTCTCCTTTGCCGAATGTCAAAAACTGTCAGATTTCGGTTCGTCCTGCTAATTTTGCTCCCGATCGGTCCTTCGGTCACTACGATGAGATTCCAGTCTGGATCTAGTAACTTTAGTACCTTAAATTAACCTCCTATAACTTTCATTGACTGTCCATTGCCCAAATACATTAAAGAATTTTCTTATTGCGTTTACGTTTCGCGCCTGTCTTGGCTTGATAGCTGGAGATTACTCCCACGTCGTTGACCTAAGAGTGACTTTTCTTGAGCCTTTGAACAAGAAGACATACCATAACCTGCGCTATTTTCAAAAGAGATTACGTGCCATTTTTTCTGAGGGGGAAAAACAGTAAAGGGGTCCTTTGTTCGAGTGCGATAAAAAAACTTTATGGTATACAATGTTCATTTCAGGGTCACCGTGTTTTACAGGAGGGGAATGGAAAATGCTGGGTAAGAGTTTATGACTAGGATGGTTATACCATCTCCCCCATTGTATCAAAAAGACTATTTCCTTTCGTCCCTTGAAACAATACTTTCAAAAAAGTCCAACCTAAAAGAATATAATAAAAGATCAGAAATACGCTTAAGATATGCTTGATCAAAATATATCATGCTCATGGTCATGTCATTTTGGGGTGACACTTATCCTGTTAATGTCATCTATATACTATATTTTGTAATTTTGATAAGACTTCCATGATTACCCGGGGGTTTCTTGTTGTGAGAAGGGAAATATCCCGTTCCATGTTTAAGAATACGGCGAATCGACTTCATTGGGCTCATAGTAACGCTCTGTCTGACGAGGGTAACATTCTGTACCGATCGATGAGAATGTCCAGGTGATTTGATGTTTTATGTCGGTTCTGTCTTCATATTTCCTTACCAATCTCTACACTATTGGCGCATTTCGTCAACCAAAAAATTACATGAAGTGTTCTAACGGACTCTGCATAATATTTACTGTATGTAAATTGCACTTTCAGGATCTAGACACGTTGAGCTTTCGTTTATCGCTCCATTTTAGCTGATAACAATACATATTAATTATAATAGTTAAGGGTAACACAAACAGATAAATTTCAGGTCCAGCTACCTAACAACCCGGCAGAGTCGCTCAATTTAAAAATTGCGTTCATTATGGAACAGAGACAGCCGAGACAGAGACAAGTGTTACAAACACCTAATTAACCATGTTTAAACTTAGTTTTGTGTACTTAAATATTTGTATAGAAGCTAATATCATTTGTTATATAGACGTCTAAAATAGTGAAATTATGTAATTTTATTGAACCAAAATGTTATATGATATACCATATTTAGATCTTAAACAATTTCAGAGAGTTGGATATTCCATTTACATAATTTAAATGCATAAAATGTACTTTCTTTTCAAAACGTTATTGGTGGCGACATAACTTTAACAATGATCGTAAAAAGGTTCTGCTTTGTAAATGAAAGCATTAACGTCTAACACAATTTTAAAAGAAATAAATTTTGAAAAAATTCTATATCTCTAAAAAGCAATTTAATTAAAATCTAAATAATAAAAAGTACATTAATAGTGACCATAGAATGCTTAAACGCATAACATTCCATGTGATTAGTTCTGAAACGATATATCAATGCGCTGTTTTTTACCAAAATTAAGTTCAGATAATGTAACCCATACAAAAATTCGATAAATTATTAGAAAATTTATTTCTAGCACAAAGTTACATTTTTTTTCTAATGGAATAAGTACTTTTTACTTTAAGAAATAAAACTGGGTAAGAATGCAACGCCAATAGTAATTTTTAAACTGTTCTAGGCCAACTAACTTAGGAGATATGGTCATATATACTTTTTAGTGTCCCAACGATCATTAGGCAAAAAGCAACACATTCCACCGATTGTTAGACAAAAGCACTACATGTTTATTCACATCTTTTTACAATTTAGGTAAAGATCCTGGAACACTATCTGAATATATCTCAGCTTACACGATACAAGAAAGCACAGCATTCCACTTACATTCTCCATACACTAACATCATATCGGCTTCTATTCGCGTTCGTTTAATTATAGCTACTTATCTAGCGTTATGTCGCTATTGGCAGTCACTGTTCAAATAAGAGCAATAATCATCTTATTACCGCACCGAATGCAATAATGTACTAAATAGTTACTTACACGTCATCCTTCAAAACGACTTCTGAAAAAAAAGTCACTTAAAAAGAAAAATACCTGAACTATATATATATATATATATATATATAGTATATATATAACTATATATATATAGTATGTAGTGTGTGCGCGCGCGTATATAGACAGAATGTGGATTGCAGCGTCAACCCGCCACCGCTTAATTTAGCTCGCCACAGCAGAACAACACAAGAGAGGAATATCTATAGTTTAAGCACGCCACAACGGCGCTAGCATGTAAGTTTACCCAATTATACTTGTAGCATGTAAATACTCAATGATACTTGTAAATAAACAATACGCCACAACGGTGCTAAAATGTAAATATGTTAAAGCTCAATAAACCAGATGCCATGCACTAATGACCAGGTACCGACAGTCGCAGGTATAAAAACCGACCGCGGCTGTCCGGAAACTAACCACCTTCATTAACTCATACTATTGTGTGGATTATTCAACTGACATACAGTCTTCTAATTTTTGGGTATACTCCTTTTACTCGCCGCTTTCCCTCCTCCGATCGTATTCATCTTCGTTACTTCACATTACCGGCTTTGCGATTCCGGACAGTGTGTTAACCTTACCAGTGTTGGTATCATCACAGGCACCTTCTCGTTCGGCATGACGAACCCCGGCGCATGCATTGTGAGTTACTGAGGAAAAGCTCGGGCTGGGCAGGCCGTAATCACTACTACCCTTAAAGCTAGCACGCAAATATATATAAACAAGAAATAGTCAGTTGGAATTATCCAAAAGAAGAATTATCAATGATTCCATAATTCTGGATAGTTCCAAATGAAAATTTTGATTTATTGTTTATTAATGTTTACATTCTGTTCCAAACCAAGGATACTCCAAGAAAATTTCTTATTATTCTCCATGAATCCCTCTGCATGACCTTCTGCTATAGTATCCGATGTCCATCCTCCATTGTAAGTTCCGGAATCAACCATCAATGATGTAGAGCATATCCAGAAACAGTGCGCCCAATGTATTCTTCAGGATCGGCAGTTTTAAGAATACAGCAATGCAAACGAGTTGACACCAACTGGTTGTCTGATACATTACCGTTCCTGAATTTGAATTCCACAAAATCTCCCATGATTCGTCCGTCAGTTTATTTTCGGATATGTGACAAAAAAAACTCCCTTGCAATCTTAGTTTTGGTAATTGGTAAGAAAAATCGCATACATTGTCCTTCATCTCTGGTGTTCTGCACTAGCATATACATCAGTTCATCCTTTCTACAAGCATCTGCTAATCCAATAATAAATGTCATTTTCATAAACAAAAATCCAATGTCCGCTTATCTTTAAATTTTTACAATTTCGTGTTTATTAAAATTGTTAGATTTCTTTGCTCTATATTCCTCGCTCTTTCTTTCAAGAAATAAATTAAAATAGCATATTTTCCAATATTGAAATTTCTTTTCATGGAGATGATAGCTCACAACATAGAATAATATGTCCACGTGGGCGTTAGTCTTATATGATTTTGATAAATAATCAAAATATACAAACAAAACTTTCTTATTTATAATCACTTTCTTATTTTCGCACCATTTTACGTAGAGCTCATACACCTATACACATTTCACCTTCGATTTACTTGGCATAAGTGATGAAAAACTTTCAAAGCATCTAATTCAATATCTAAAGTTAAACTGTCCTTAAAATCGCACATTTTCGACAAAAGATATATTTTTCCTTCCTTGCACATTTTCTATTTAATCGTCTTGTCATAAAAAAATTAACATCATTACCATGTTATTTCTAAACCAACTATAATCTTTGGAATATTAAGCATACTCTACATTAAATCAGGTGCATTAAAATAAAACAGAATGATGTAAGTAATAAAAGTTTGCACTGTCGACTCGTTCTGCAAGCACACTCACATCCCACCAGTTGTGTGAATAACTGCTTCAGCATTGCTAAACAATACAGCACGTCCTACGTTTATGACATGTCACGACGTATTGACAGGGATATCTCACTGCACTCCGTGTAAAGGAAACAAAATGTATACGTAGAGTCGCAGTAGGTAGGAATATGCAGTACTTATCCACTCTAGGTACTGAAGCAGTTAAATGTTTAAAAGTATCATGTAAATATGGCTTGGAATTTTACACCCATTTAGGATAAACTGCAACACACTGTTGATACATTTCCCTAAATTATATGTAAAATGTGTTGTGTTTTTGCCTAACAATTGGAGATGTTGTATTGCTTATTTTATAATATTCATCGGAATTCTCTCAAAAGGGTCCGAAAGTTCTGGACTTACATATGACGATATCTCGTAAACTATTACTTGGTCTAGAATGGTATTCTAATCTCCTCTATTTTCTTGAAGTCAATATGAATTGTTCTATTTGAAAAAAAAAGTATATTTTTGTTAGAAATACACTTTCTAATAATTGTTGAAATATTTGCATGGACTACAACTTCAATTCAGGGTAAACAACACATCATTAGCAGCAAATATTGACGGTGATAGTTATAATGACTTAGTAGTAGTAGTAGTTTAGGTTATTCACTGTTCACGAGAGAATAGTTTTCTATATGAAAAGAAATTAATTTGAAAGCTAAGTTATAAATAGTATAAATAAATAAATGTAGTACTTTACGTTCCATATTTCGTATATTTAAATTTTTATTGCCCACGGAAAATCTTTTAAGGTTATTAGATAGGAAATTCTGTTTAAGAGATGAGGTAGCGAAATGACGTAAAATTATAAAAATAGTTTGGAATTCTAAACGAAACTGACAATTTCGACAAATCCAAAAGAATTGCACTGAGCATTAGCAAACAGTAATATTACACAATTGTTCTTGTTTCGCACCTGACTTCAGTTAAGAATGTTGCGTATAAAAGTCAGAAATCAAATTTTTCCTTTTCTACAAAACATAACGTTGAAATGGAAGACCGCCACGGGTGGCCGAGGTCGTTAAGGCATGGACTCGTGAGCGGGAGGTCTGCGGTTCGAATCCCGCCAGGATCGTCCTCCCTGACTGGGGTTTTTTCCAGGTTTTCCTCAGTCTTCATAACTGGCAAATGCCGGGGAGGTACCTAAACTTAGGCCTGGAACGCTTCCTTCCTTAATAAACAAAAAAAATAATAATAATCCTTTCCCAAATGTATCATCAGTGTCCACCGCCTGTGGTGCCTCAGTAGTAAAAACGGGCGTTAAACACTATTCAAAAAAAAAAAAAAAAAAAAATGGAAGAAGAAAAGGCTTAGGTTGAATCTTGCGGAGTGAGTACTGATCATTCTCTAAAAAGAAGGAAATATCTATATAATGGTTTACAGGAAGTTTATATCTTACAGTTTTACCACGAGCTTGTTATCAAAACTAAAAGTACCACTTTCCAATAAACTATTAAACTTTGTAAAGTTATCTGATGAGGCGACCCAAATAATCAGATGCATTAATATGCAGAAATTCTCATTAGGATACTAAACTTTTTAACTTCGGACCTCCAAAACCTCCAAAAATACTTTACAGGTCTGTAAGTACATTTTGTAAAGAGAGATAATTTACAGTGAGCATAATTTTTAACTTGCCCTTGCATCTCTATTCGTTCCTCTAATGGATATAGTGAATGCTTATTATGAATAAAGTAACACATTCTTTTTATTGCTATGATGTTTCAACATAAATTGCTTATTATTGCAATACCTCCAGTCTATTTTTAAAACGTTTCATTGTTTCACATAATTGTTAAAATTCATTCGAATGTGTGATTAAATGGATTTTCTACTTCTTGATTACTTTTCTGTTCCAGTGGTAAAATTCTTTCAGGTGCAACAGTTTCTGTTGGGCAATACTGAAGGTAATATCTTCAGTTCGTTCACTGGGATTGTCTGATGTACTGTATACTAGGATCTTTAAATAAATATCATTCCTGTCATGTTGCAATATATTACGCTTGTATTAATAACAAATGTTGCAAATTAAGATTTGAAATCTTAAACATTAAATATTGTGAATAAAAAATTACAGTTGTGTTCAGAGTTTTGTTTTATTTTATTTATTTAATTTTCTTAACTTTGATTTACAAGTCTCTAAACTGACGCAATTTTCCCCCTGTGTTTATTGTAATTGAAGGGGTGTGAGGAAAACGACGATGGCCCATGTAAATAAATTTAAAGAAAAAACTTTAAAACTCACTACTCCAAAATGTATGTATATTTTTATAGTTTTAATTTATGTAATTTAAGGTTACATCACAGATCAAATTTAAAAAAAAATCAAATTTTAGTCTTTGTTCCAAGTAATTATTTAGATTTTCTGCAGCATTTATTGAATGATTCCAATTGTAAATGCTTTTAATTACGTAATGTGTTTTATGTTTCAAACCACTTATTAATACCCCGCACTTATGCATAAAGATCTCTCTGAAGCCATTTGTTACAGAAGGCTGTGTTTGGTGTATTTTGTCCGTAAATTACTGTTGCAAATGTCAATAATAGCAATTGCTGCTTATGTATTTAATTTTTGAAGCAATTAGAAAGTTTTGCAGTTATTTTGAGTTTTATAATCAATACATCGCAGTTTTCTTTCCTAAATGCAACTAACATCATACCTAGGTCCACCAGGGTTTATAAAATTTAAAAACAAATGAAATAGGTATTACAAAACCTATCCAGTAAAGTATGGTAGTAGTAATGATAATAACAGGACTATTTCTGAATAAAATATTTTATTGAATGATATACCAGTTATTTAGATTCTCCCTAGTGTTTCTAAGAAAAAGATATCTGATAATCATATGAAAGATATTGAAGGCCACAAAGGAGATATTAATATAGTGATTGACTTGAATATTTTAATTAGAGTGTTGAGTAAAAGTATATTCTGTAATATGTGTGGTAGTAATATAACTTTTTTGAAGATGCAGGCGCTAGAAATGGATTAGTATGTAAGTTGACAATTAGTTGTATTAAATTTTAATGCTATTTTTGTCGTAAGTGAAACATTCACTACACATGTCCCTTTTTCTCATAATTTAATGAAGTTAGATTACAGCTGATCTACATTATTAGATTCATTGATCAGCTCTTGTTGCAAGTAATTTGCGTACGAATTTTTATACATGAATATTAATATAATTTTATTTTTTTTAAAAGGAGTCTGTTACAAAAAATAATAACTTGCTATTTTAATAAAGTACATTCTTTAAACTAGAGTTCAGGACTTACAATATAATGAAAAATAAGCAATAAAAGTTTCACTGAGGTATCTGTAATACTTTCTGAGAAAAAAAGTACTTAAAATGAACAATTTCGCATTAGCAATATAGGACCTCTGATCTTACCTTAAGAGGTAAATGAAAAGTTTACACTGTTGATAATACGTTTAAAACAATGGAAGAGTTGTTCATAAACAACCTTTTGGGACAAAAGGATGAGAGTCCAAACTCATTTGACGTAGCACACAGTACTTAATCTTCTTATATTAGCAATATTTGAATGTCTGTTATTAGAGATTTTATACTCTTCATGAGGCATTTTCATTGCAACTGATAACATTTTTGTCTATAGAACTCTTTGGGGGTTTGATATTTTCCAATAAAAATAAAAACAATAAAAATACAAAGTTTATTAATTTTTAGTGTCATTCCTGCAGTTTAAAAATACAAAAATTACCTGGACATACATTGTTATCGTTTAGTGGGAAGTCTGAGGTTTTCAAAAAACATTCCTGTTTCTTTTAAGATAAATTTATTCAGATCCTGCAGGACATTCACATTTTTTGGGATATTGGCAGTTTTCCACTGCATAGCCTTTTTGAGTGCTAAAACTTATCCATGTCCATTACAGGTACAACTTGAATTCTATTTTTTTTTATTCCGATTATAGACGCCCTTAATTGAAATAACAGATATGCTTTATCTCCGTAGATTATTTTAAGATAACACTTTGTGTTTAATTAAGAGTTTTTATAGGGATGTATCACTAATCCATTTCAATATGTGTTTGTGTGTGTATGATATTATCAAGGGATGGAAAAAGATGACATTCCTAGGTATCAACCTAAGATAATAAGTTTTATTTGAATATATTATTATACACGGAAGATAGCATAATCGTACAAATGTAAGTTTTTAAGTAAATAATATAACATAGCACAAAACTAAAAGCATTCTATTTAGAGAACGAGAGCTTATTGTATTCTATAAAGATATAGATACTAGGCATTATACTTTAAATATTTATGTTGCAATATAAGATCTCTCATTGACACAGAAATATTAGATTATACGGTTTCTAAGCAATATGATATTAGGTGTAAATAGGACTTCAAAAATTACACCAGAAAATACACCCAATTTAAGATTGTATTAAGGCTTTACCATAACTTTTTTGTGGGAGTGAAGCACCGGTTCGTAAAAAGAACGTCAAAAAATGCTGCATTAGAGAACAGATTCTTGCGAGCGGCATACATTATAGAATCAGCCGCACAAAAACTATCCGCAATTCGAAACGTTGGAAGATCAAGATAAAGCTGAAACAGGCTAGTAGCCAATGATGACGTTAACTGTGTTTACTAGAATATAAAGAACAACAAACAGGTTTCGTCCATACAACGTTTAACTGTTGTATAAATCCCTGAAACACAATGAGCCTTCATATTGTCATATAATGTTGTATTAGTTTCCAACGTAACCGAAGAGATGGCACCGCTATCTCAAAATTTTATCGCTTTCTCCTTAACCCCTTTAATTAAATGTTTGGATTCTGTGACTTGCAATGGGTACGTAATTTCTTCATTATATTGTAATATTATAATGTTCTGTACTGACATGTTGCAGTAACTCGTGCATAGCATAGATTCGGCATTATCACTGTTGAATATCGAACCAACCGACTTGCTTCGACGAGGAAATAGCACAGCTAAATCCAAAGAATATTTTAAGCAATGCAATTTTAATTTAAGTAAATGCATTTAAAAGCAATATGCTTGCTCACCAGACATTTAAACATAAGTATATGTGCGCCATTTTCATGGACAGCACTCATTAATAATTAAAAATTAAATTCGTTAAGGAAACACAATTAATGTACGAAGCATTTTGTAGAACTGCATAAAACATAATTAATAGGTTAATAAAGTATATTTGTTTACTTATATGTGCTTTATGAGCAAAAACTAACAAAATAAAAGACAAATGAATAGGCTATCAATTCAATAAGGAATAATGACAATATAATTTACTTCAGAACCTCACGGCCACAGGTGGCCGAGGTCGTTAAGGCGCGGAATTGTGAGCGGGAGGTCTGGGGTTTCAATCTTTCCAGGACCGTTCTCCCTGACTGGGGGTTTTTCCAGGTTTTCTTCAGTCCTCATAACTGGCAAATGCCGGGGAAGTACCCTAAATTTTGGCATGGGACGTTTCCTTCCTTAAAAAAAAAAATCCTTTCTCAATATTTCAACTCATGTATCATCAGTGTTCACCGCCTGTGGTGCCTTAGTAGTAAAAACGGGCGCTAAACACTAAAAAAAAAAAACCTTCAGAACCTCGCAACTGCATAGCAGAAGTTATTCCAGAAAAGTGGCGAAGTGTAGTAACTATGTTTGTCTCCAGCACACGACAGATAAACAAAGACAGTTTGAAATGTGCTTTCAGTTTTTCATTGCATTTCTCTTTCTTTTTAAAGAATTTACTGATTTATAAGCTGGCGGTGTGGTCGTGAACAAGAATTCTCTTTTGATAACGCTGGGTTGTTTTGGACGATTTATTTAACTAGACTGCAGTTTTGAGATTTATTTTCACTATTGTCGTCCAACAAACGTTTTAGTTTTAATTTTACTCTGTTGCTTTCGTTGTTGGCAATGCGTTTACTATGTTTTAATTTTAATTACATAGTTTAGATTGCTAAACACTGCTTTTGTTCTCAAATGAAGTTACTAGAAAAAATTCCACATATTATACATGTAATTTATTATTTAAAACATATTGTCATCAGAAGTTACTTTATTGCGTTGCTATCGAGTTTAATTAAGAGTTCAGTTTTATACAATTTGTATCTGCTATTGCTTAAAGTTATTGACTTGATTTTCTCATGATTCCCTTGTTAGGTTATGCTTCTACTATATATACTCAATATTTTACAGTCTATTTCTGTTTCTGTAGTTAAATTTGCTCTTGTGTTTTGCTTCTATCGTTGTATTTACTAAACTTTTAACATTTTCTCTGGTTTGTTCCATTTGATCAAGACTTGCATTCAAAGCTTAACCTGTGTCGTTTTTATTCATCGGCGATTCATTTGCTATATTTTTAATATGCGAGTTTAGTTCATAAGGTTCTGGTACCAGGGTTTACCTCCACAGTTTAATTTATCTCGTATATTTATTTATGTTTTATATCTTTAATTTTAATACTTAAAACTCACATGCTTGGTTATCTTCCATTCATTTGCAATGTTATGCTACTACAATTTGAATAAATGACGATTTTTCTACTTGTGTTTCATTTTCAAGTAGTCCTTTTGTTATATTTTGCTTCTACCGTTTCAATGTAAAGGTTGGTGTGCAATGATTTGCCCTACAGTTTCATTTTCTGGCGAGTCATTTGTTATTTTGTTCTTTTGCAATTTCAAATTGAACGGTTCATGTTTTGACTCTACATTTTAAATCACTCGCATTTCATTTGTTTTGTTTTTCTTCAGTCACTCAATACAAAAATTCTGTATCCTGTGTTTAACCACTACAGTCTACAGCCTCATTTATGTGCTTTGCTTTTGTTTTGCTTTTGCCATTTCAAAAGTTCTGTATCTTGTGTTTGCCATGACAGTTTTATTTACTCTTTTTTCATTGGGTTTGTTTCTGCAATTTCAATACAAAAAGTCCTGTGTTTTGTCCTTACAGTTTCATTTTCTAGCGGTTCATTTGTTTTGTTTTCTTCCGCAATTTGAACACGATAAGTGCATATGTTATGTCTTACTCGCAATATATTTGTTATATTTTGCTTCTTCGTGTACTATCTATTGCTTGTACTATTCCATAGTTAGTTTTCTACTATGTTGTTTTGTCGAGAATCTTTGCTTCTATGTTGCTTCTCTTGTTCGTGCACTAGAGATTCTTCAGTTAAATGTTTTTTTTCCGTTTCGTTTGTGTTATATAATTTTGCTGTATTTGATTTAGAGTGAAAATTAATTCGCTATCTTAATCGATGTATATTTGTATGCAAATACTTATTTATTGCGTGTCTTTATTTTAGTTAAATGCATAAGAATTGTTATGTTAATTTACATGTACTAAATAGTTTTTAAGTGCATGAATGAAAGTTTCACAAAAACAGTAATTACTATCAACTTCGCTACGAGATTGTTTATTATTACGTACAGTTTCTTATAAACCGAGAATAAATAAAACACACATTACTTTCCTGCCCTTGATCATTCGTGACGAGTATCTATCAATAGATCATATAAGGATATTTTGTAAAATACCTCAAGGGCTCTGCATTTTGACATAATATTTAGGAAACGAAGGGGAAGCCGAGAATTCTCTGGAAATTTTTCTTCAGGAACTATTATATGGGCGTAAGCAAGGTAACTGAAATCTGCCGCTATTTTTCTTAAAACGTTTCAAATTATTTTAAAAGCTTTAATCATATTTAATTTAGTCAAACGTGGGTTCTTCTATACAGATTTTCAACAAGGTAAACATCATTTGAAACATGATATAGCAATTTTACACGTGAATAGGTTCAAGGTTTTCAAATGGGGACTCGCTTTCCTACATCTCAGCTTCATAACACAGGAGTGTGGTAATTTGAGAGTGCAGAGTGTATACTTAACATTACGTGCGGTTAACGCAGATGAATTTGCAGTGATATTGCAGTTTCTTCAAACACAATAAATGGAGAATGATTATCCGTCCATTATTTTACCAGTCATTAAAAAGTACAACGTTGCTGACTTTTAAATATTTCCTAAAATATGTGGATTTATAAACCAAACATTAAAAATATGTTATGATTCTTCATGGATGATTTTAATGGACTTCTTCTTTCAGTTTCTGGGACTCAGTTGGCAATAGTCATGCTGCTGTCCTCACATTTAGTAAAATTGAATCACGTTTGAGAAAATATTCCTGATGAAATGTACTCTATGCATATATGCCACAGTTTATGATTATGTATTGTAACCGTATCTACTTTAGCGGTTTTTTTGTGATCAATTTGAAAATATTATTAATTAATGAAGTTGTTAAATTTACAGTTTTGCTTAGTGGTTTTTTAAAATTATTTTTCTCCCAAGATGCAAATAATTAATTGATAAATGCTTTTGAAATTGTAACATAGCATTATTTTTACATTCTGTATTTCAATCAGAGGTATTACCTGCGCAGTACTTGCAGGTGTAAGAAATGAATTGTAATTTTTGAGGAGAAAATAAATACCCATTAATAAAAACTGTGCAGAGATTGAATATTAGTTTTGTAATTTATCAGGTATTGGAAATATTAGAAAAAATTAAAGAAAAGAAATGCTGTAACATCTAATTTGGTACATCCTTAAAATCTCTGTGAGATGCAACCAATGTAGCATGCGTACCATTGAAGTAAATGGGGATATTAATTCGGAAAATGTACGGCAATTCTGAGACGCCGTTTACAAATTCATTCTCACTGTGCAACGGTCTTTGGTCTATGAATATCTTTGCAGTATCCCAGTAACCATCCATGTAAGGTATGAAAACAATCATATGTCATAGGTAAGGTATGAAAACAATCACACGATATCATATTGTCACTCAGCATTGCTTGAATAATTTTAATAAGAAAATATACCAAAGAAAGTATATTAAACTAATGTACATACGACGACTGCAATTTTAACTGCAACATGTTTCTAAGTTTTGCTGTCCTTGATTTAGTCACCAACGTTATGTAGCATTTGTTGCTAGTGATGTGGAAGTTGTAGGATGCGGTTGGCATCACTCGTTTGTTGATAGCTCGAGTAGAGTAGATAGCTGCCAGAATGAATGATTAGTGTTTAACGCTCGTTTTTACTACTGAAGCATCACAGGCGGTGGACACTGATGATACATGAAATGAAATGATATATTGGGAAAGGATTTTTAAGGAAGGAAACGTTTCAGGCCTAATTTTAGGGTACTCTCCGGCATTTGCCATTTATGAGGACTGAGGAAAACCAGGAAAAAACCTCAGTCACGGAGGACGGTCCTGACGGGATTCGAACCCCAGACCTCCCGCTCACAAGTCCGCGCCTTAACGACCTCGGCCACCCGGTGATTACTGTCAGAACAGCGAAACGAGGCACGAAAGGATTCCTTCATCTTAAGGAAGATGGAAGTCGAAATCGCAAAAGGCTTAAGTCAGGAGAGTATGGTGGAAAGTCACAAAGAGTGAACAAAGCAGTTAAGCCGATCACTCCAGCATAGTCGTGCAAAATGATGGGTGGGTTTTACAGAAAGTTTTGCCGCTTTTTTCTAAAGCTGGTAGCAAAGTAGATTCCAAAAATGGGCAGTAATAAAGTCTACTGATGAGGTGTGATACTTGTCAGGAAAATTATCAAGGCTTTCACTTAGCTGGGGTGGTGCTTCTCTTATTTTTGGTTTATATGATCAACGTAATTACCTGGAATAAGGAAGCGTTTCTTTGGCATCGTAGTGCTCCAAGTGGAGCGTCATATCGTTGCCATTTTTATTATGTTTCCGGCAAAACAAACGGAACAATTGTTTCGCATTTCCATTAACATAGGAACAACATCGAATTTCTTCACTTACTTTAGGACAACCTGGTAAAGTCATGTCTGTCACATTTTGGCAGGCTTTCACCCATCTTGCTAGTGTTCTGTAAGGTAATGCAGATTGACAAGCCTCTTGGAGTCCTTGGTGACACTGTGGTGCTATATGATCTCTAGTAAACTCATCTTTATTCAACTGCTTGCTTCTGCATTAAACCATTACATAACAACAGACTCTGTTCGTCTCGTCATTGGCCAGGCGCGTGGAGTGGAAGATAGAGGAAAGTTAGGCATGCAGTCAAAGTGTGGCATTTGCGGCAGTTACTTTGAGTAGTATTTGTGCATCAGTGTTGGCACCATAAAATTCCAATACTCATACAAAGTTAAAAACCCAGCTTTGTTCCGGCGGCTGGCTGGTTATAACAGAATAGGGGAGAAATTACTTTATGTTTGACGCTTGGGTTGTGTTTATGCCGGTGACTCAGCTGGCGAGAGGCTCGTCCAAATAGGTTACAAAAGCACATTATTATTACAGGCATGACATCATTGACGTTGCAACAGTCACGGGGATAGAATATTTCAAATGTACCCAATAGCAACGCGTTTTCAAGTACATGCACTGATACAATTTTTCATGTGCAAGTATATTATTAAAAATGGTAATTATCGTGCCCGTCGTTTTATACACGCTACTCCTTAGCCAATGCATCCAAGTCCACCCTATGCTTTCTGCCACTAGATGACGCTATGTGGGTTCTGCTGTGGTTAAAGCAAATTTTCCACCATAAGAATACTTTTGAAACCATAAATGTGGAAAATATTTAAGATAAAATGTTCAATTATATATGTATATGTGAGTTTTTATCATACATGTAAAAATGTGTATATACCAAGGTTAAACATGAAGTGTAAAATATATTTTAAATCATAAGAGGAGCAGGGAGAAAAAGTTGATGGTGATGATTGTAACAGTTTTGTTTTGTGTGGTTACAAAGCGATTAATCGTCGCATATGGCGAAAACTTACGAGGCCCAATTCTGCTGTTTCGCGCTCTCGGAGTCGCGTCATAGAGGAGAAAGGTGGAAATTAGGAGAAGAATAATTCTCTGCTGCATGGACTTATCAACGTGTTTATTGGAACTATAACCATCTGAATGCCTCCTGGTGCACTGCTTTGGCCGCTGACGCTAATTTAGCACGCGAAGTACGCAACTGTTCGTGTAATGTTCTCGAAGCTCAAGGTATGACGACTAAGTAGATGTGCAACTCGTGTCGGGAAAGAATTGATCTCAGAACGACTCTCGAAGTACGATCTACTGTATGCTGTAATTGACGTAGAAATGAATGTTCAAAACTACTTCATTTTATACCGTGAGCTGAACTAAAATTGAAACTGCCAAAAACCGCAAAACTATTCATTGCAATTGCTTACTGTAGAACCATCAACTATCACACTGTGAAATCAGAAACTACTTCTTGCAAGACCGCTTTTTCCCCTACCTTCCAACAATAACGACTACACGCTTTTCTACTCCTTCCCTTTCAAAAAACTGAGTGTGTTTCTGAGGAAGTTTCCCCACATATACTAGATTCCAGTCTGGACCGCGTGGCTCACTTAGCTCATACAGGGTTTCCTCACAGAGCCCACGGACTCTACTCGTTCAAAATCCAAGGCTCTGATTGGCGAGTCAAAACTCAAGTTAAGGCGCTAATACTCAATATTTTAAAATCCTCGTTCTTATAAGTGGGCGTTCGAACATGCATCCATGCTATGCTAGAGTACGTCCACCTGTCTTACTGTCTCTTAAGGAATGTACCTAAGGAATTTTATCGCTTCGCTAGAATACAAAAGAATATTGTTCGAGCCCTTTCTCGCCCGGTGCATCTTTCTATTGTATTAGCTCGCTCTTCCGCCGGAAGCTCGAAAGCATAGGCACCAAACAACATTTAAGTTCTATAGACACTTGTTTTAACAAAGAATTTTCCTGCATATTCATATTATAACTTATTGGATAGCTATTAATTATACGATTTACGTCAGACCTCTGGTCAGCAAATCCCCCTTCTGATTATTTTATAATATGCATGCTAGATATTAATAGTAGTGTAAGCTCATGCTATTTACAAGACACAAGACATTAGGCAATATAAGTTTGCTATAATATATGCAAATGCAAATTTGTTTCCTTGTGGGGTCGGGGGTGGAAGATCTGTCTATTGATCGTGGGGTGCAGCCGCTGAAAATGGAAAGCGAGTGACGAGATGTGACAACAGCGCACTGGCGCGGCCATGTGCCAATAGAAACGTCAATAACAAAATAATTTCTCCCCTAGTATAGATTACGGGTTTTCAAATATAATTTTGCAATTTTGTCCAATATTTTTGCTAAATTAACATTAAAGACTTTTGTCATCTCTGTCAAATGTAAACTTCATTACAGCAAAGATTTTAGTAAGTCGGATTTCGATAAAATGAAATTACTTGTTTCTAAAGTTAAAAGGCACATGCCCAAAGTTATGATAATAGGATTATGGATAAAATGAAAAGGCTTTCTTTGTAGAGTTCCCCAAACCTTCCGATAGTTTGGGTAAAAAGGGAAAGGTAGCAAAAATAGATATCGAATTAATAAACTGGTTGGTTATTGGAATAGCTGAATACATGTCTTAATAGCTTGGGTGACTGATAAGAAGCACAAGTCAGAAAATGTCGTTTCAATAACCAATCAGAGTAAAGACAGAAGAAAATTCATCTTTAGTTACACTGGGCGATTTTTCCTACGAGGGATCACTCCACGTGCAGTTGGCCGATCTCGCATTTCTCATCTCATCCCTACGCTTGAAAGCCGGCCGCAGGGGAGGTTAGTACAAGATGAGCTCTAGGAACGTACGGACGTGTTCTTGTGTGCAGTGTGACAATGTATTAAATATTTCATTAGGCGTAATATAGTGTATTAATAACGTTAATATTGCTCAATGCAGGTATTCTATTCCCCAAAGAATTACGACTTACGATTCATGCGTGCGTACAGAATCGAGTCATGACATACGGAGATTGCTTCAAGAGAGATTCCCGGATATTCAACTTCCGAGTTGAATATCCGGGAATCTTTGAATATTCGGGAATTACATTTCGTTAAACGAGAAGTATTCTTGATAAAAAGCGTGCATATCCACGTACAGTGCTCACAGACAATGGGCATGCTCTGGAACCTTCTTCTAAAATATCACTTCAACGTTTTTCTCAGCAAACGAGAATTTCCATTCCTCTGCTAGTAAGGCTTCAAAGCTACTGAAGTTAAACGCCTATAAAATTTCTGCAGTCCAAGAACTTTAACGGGTGACGCTGCATCCAGGAGTAGATTTTATTAATGAATTTTTAATAGTTGCATGAAGTAAAAATTGACCCTAATTTATTTATTTACAGACGAATCTTGGTTTCATCTAAGTGAGTATGTTAATTGACAATCTAACCGATACTTATGTTCAGAAAAGCCAGACCTACTTCACAGGAAACCCTGTGCATGATCAAGTGATAGAAGTGTGGTGTGCCATTAGCGCAAGAGATTAATATGCCTTATTAATTGTTTTTATTAAAGAAACTATAGTGATAGGTATGTGCAGAACATTTTACAACCCCTTTTCCGCAAATTAAATGGAAGCTCGCGACTTTCCAACAGGACTCTGTAACGGAAACATACAGCCCATGTCTCCTTGCAGCAGTTCATGAAATATTCGACGATACAGTCATCATTAACAACATATGGCTCCCGCGGTCCCCCGATTTAACACCCTGAGATTTTTATCCCTGTGGGCGGAGGAACATCAAAGTAAAAAGTGTTAGGCAAATCCTTATGCATTATATGAAGTGAAAAATAAAATTGTTGAAGAAATGCCTTCATCTCAAAGGGAACCGCAGTGATTAATGATTCAATTCATAAACCATGTGTGTAAAATCTTCTTGCTTAATAATGGTAACTTTTAAGTGTGTAAGTGTTATGATAATATACAGTAGTCTTACAGAAAATATGCAAACGTTGCCACAATGTTCTTAAAGTTCCTATACAACTATGGCAACAGTAAGTTACATTAAATACTTTTGCATACTGTGAAAAAGCATGTTTTTAACATGAAACACTAATTAGGCAATTACAGGATATTGAAAATTAATTCCTTGTCGGGAATTTTCCCCATATTCCTGAGTGTTTTCTTCATGAATGCGCAGAACACAAGAGACACATGTTATTGAACTTCGATGCTGCTTTGTAGGAGTTTTGAGCTTTTACACGACTTACACTTAATTTTTTTATCATTCATTACCTCTGAACAAGCGTAGCATATGCACTGCTTGCCATTAAAATTGCAACCCGCATAAGATATGCACTAAACCGACTCCACATTTTCTCAGAAATGACTCGTCGAAAATATACAACACAAATATACGAATTTGATCAAGGGAGAATTGTTGCATACCAAGAATGGGGGGGGGTGTATCATTCTGAGAAATTGCAGAGAAATGTTGGACAATATACGAAACAATGTGAAATCAGTGGATCCAGATAGAACAAACACACAGACGAGAAGGATACTAAGGCCCCGTCAAAGAACCGAACGAGAAGACAGACATTGTTTCCTCGTGGCTATTATGAACACGCACAACGTGTTGCAATTTAATGACCAGCCTTCATAAATGAAGAGTCCGTGTTATGGAGAAAGGCAAATTACTGGAAGAATTTTATCTTTGTTTGACTTTGCGTTCTATAATGCAGTGCTAGGGGTTATTTTACTTCATTTTATTTTTTTATTTATGTATATATGTATTTGTTTATTTATTTATTATGAATTTATTTTTGGTTTTTTGTTTTGCCATTGCCCTCAACTAGACACTGAACCACTGCTTACAGCAGTGTCGATCATCCAAGCACGTCCTAGATGAATTTTTCGATATTCTTTTGATTTTGAGGTTGTCCTGGGCACTTATTTAGTTTTATGCAAACCCTTGATTACTTTGTTAACGAATTTCCTCCTGCTATTGCTCTGTAGTATTGTTGGAACTTCAGAAAAAAGAAACATTTGAAGAAGTTCAACGATTAACGTTGCAGCATGCTTGGATCTTCGTGGTAGGTAAACAACAAAGTGCTCTGGTATGATCTGGGCAGTTACAAAGCCATTCAAAATCGTTATCTGGCATAAACTGAAAGTCATTCAGGTCAAGTTGATTCCATTCACCAAAGTCTTTCCACAAAATTAATACACTATTATTTCTCTTAATGAATACTTCTTTGCATGGCACGAGAGGAACACAACAGGAAGATCAAAATTGCTGGTCGAGGAATGCTTAATTTTCTCGTAAAGTACTTCTCAATCTCAGCTGTCCTTCCTTGAACTGCTTGTTTGCATGGCAGTCATAAATAGAGTCATAAAGGTCCCCGTATAGCACCATTATCAGCATTTAACATTATTAACGTTATCATTCTTCCTGCAGAGAATAGGTTTTGAATAGTAGATATTTTTTTCTATTCCTCTCTCTTTTCCTCTCCTCCACCTCTCTCTCCGAAAGCAAACGTTTTATAATTAACCAAACACATTGAAAATAGCAAACTTTCTAAAAATGTGATTAATCTACAAAAAAGTTTAATTTCCTTCAATAATTAACCAAAATTTTAGTGGAAAATCATCCTTAAAAACCACTTCATTGGTTTGATGATTAGCGTTGCTAACTGGTGGCCGTAAGGACCCGGATTCGATATTCGGTACTAGGAATTTTTGTAAGTTAGAGAGGTCGGGAAGGGGGTTCACTCAGCCTCGTGAGGATAATTGAGGAAGTCCAGCTGGAGAGACGGTTCTTAGGCTTGATAGGCGACCAGCGGGGTGCCGGCACACTGATCACATGAGCATGTGCAATACTGTCATCTATCAAAGAAGTCGTAAGACGGATGTAGAGGAAACAGAGGCCCCTGTGGCAGGCCATGACATGATCTCGGGTTGTAGCGCCATAGAAGAAGCAATTCTTTTAAAACTAAAACATTTAGTTTTTGTGTTTTAATTTTTAACAACAATCAACATGTATAAAGCATTTATAAAAGTAATTTTCAACAAATAGTGTTGTTTTAACAGGAAATGGGAAGAATTATTCAGTGACGACCCATACAATCAAAATAATACTTATTAAATTAATTAATGTAACAGAAATTACCATTATCTTAGATTTTAATCAACAGTCACACTTTATATATATATATATATATATATATATATATATATATATATATATATAAAGTGTTGTATCCTTTTCTACTTTTATTATTACATTTAATTTTTACATTGTTAATAGTATTACTTTCTTTTTCTTTTATATATTACTGTTAACTTGTTACATTGTTACAACACTATTAACAATGTAACAAATTAACAGTAATAATAAAAGTAGAAAAGGATATAGGTATATAATTTTAAACAACTCAGATGGCTTGTTGAATGAAATCCGGAAACTACATACTAAAAATCATATAGAATTTGTAAAAATAGCAGTAGCAGAAGTATTTGCTCTGTAGAATTAGGCATTTATGCAGAGAAATTAAAATTTTATCAAATAAAATCTTTAAATATAAAAGGCTCTAGAAAGTTGCAGGTCACAATAGCATTAATTTGCAATCATATCTAAAATATTTGAAAAATTAACGGCTTATAGGTCATAATGTCAAAACAAAACACAAAACTGAAGCACAAAATGGATTTGGAAACACATCCAGTAAATCATTTACATAAATATATCCGCTAGGAAATCTATGATAAAGTAAATGTTTTATAAATATAAATATTTTGAGACTTTTTATGGATCAAGGGGAAAAAAACAAGAAAAAAAAAGAAAGAAAGAAAGAAAGAAAGAAAGCAAAACATGTGATGTATTAAACAATGAAAGATATGTAACAAAATGAAATGCTTATGCATCCGAGGAAGTACAAACTATTTTTTTAAATCATACTTAGAAAATAAGTAGTAAAGTTAAATTACAATCAAGTATATCCGCCACAGTTGATTAAATTTATTTAAACAAAATTTTTTTAATTTAGAAATTTCTCACCAATTAGTAGAGGGGCCTCCTTTTTATTGCACATATTATACATTTTTTGTTTACAGATTATACAACTGTTATAGTAACAGAGTAAAATGAAAACACATACTTAAAAATAGCTCTAAACGATTAATTAACTGGTTCAATGAAAAATATACTAACAAAAAACAAAAAACACAAAAGAAAAACAAAACAAAAGAAGAAA
Organism: Metallyticus violacea; assembly: GCA_030762175.1. NCBI lineage: Eukaryota > Metazoa > Arthropoda > Insecta > Mantodea > Metallyticidae > Metallyticus > Metallyticus violacea. Next base: position 111,205,775 of record CM060835.1, on the reverse strand, counting down.
CAGGAAAAAAAAGTTAGCTTTTCATTGCTTTACGAAAAAAATTAGTTACTTCGATCAAATTAAATGGAACGGAAATGCAGATTGCATATAAATAAGATAAAAAAAGTGTTGGCGTAAATGTAAGTGAATACAGGAAATTGAATGTTCAAATTGAAATCATTAACATCAAAATATAATTCAGTTTGTTACCTAATTAACTCGCTAAAAGAAAAACATCAACTTAATAAATGTTAACTATGCCCAGTTTTATTAGCAGTTGAGATATGGTATAAGCTTTAGAGGAAGTCACCCATTAAGTGAAGGTATTTTTCAAGTTACAGATAAGGACTATAAAAATAATAGTTGGATAAGGAAGATCTAGTCATGCTGCGGCCTTTTAAGTGTTACAGAAGCCTCGCAATTGCCTATATTTATGTTCTAGAGGTTATCAGTTACATTAAAAAGGCACAAGGAAGGTTTAAATCAGAACACATAAAATTTTATATGTACATAGAATTTTTGTGCAATTGTATATAAACAAAAAGTTTTAATATGGGAGAAAAGTTTACAATAAACTAGCAATACACATAAGAGAAATCAAAACAAACCCAACTTTAAAAAACAACTGAAATCCTAACTATGCTGTATATCTTCTATAATACACTAGAGATGTGTACGGGGCGGACTTGAGCCTGAGAGGCCAATCACAGACATGACCGCAGTAAGGACTCCTTTTCCGGCAAATACCTCCCGTGAAAACTCATTTCAAGTAGTTAAGTTGGCAACACCGATATTCCCTCCAATCATAATCTTCAACTAAATTTTCCCTTCAATTCCCCTTTAATTTTCCTCCTCAAAGTTAAGTATATAAAAATGTTATTTAATTGTGCTATGTTTTTATTTCAATTGACCACGTATACAGCTACTGCGATATAGTTAATAGTTTTTTATAAATGGATTTATAATGCTATTTTTAAATTGGTTCTATTACTATTGTGTATTACATATACAACGTAATGAGTATCCTTATAAAATAATTATGGAGAGAAGGTATTGCTTGAAAACTTATCATTTATTTTCTGCAGTTCCATAAATCTTTAAATCACAGTTTAAAAATTGCTTACACAGTGATGTTACCGTATAGAAACAGCGTTAATAACATTATAATAGCCCCAGTGAAATCTTGTGTCTACAGATATTACGTATAAATTCTATATTTTTATACACATTCATTTATGTTAAGTATAACTTTACCATTAGTTCATTTTCTGATGTAAAATATTATTTTGAACAACATATACTTGTTTTATCGTTGTCGTCTGCAATTCACCATAAAAGTATGTTGAATGTACGAAAGAAGGATAGCAATATACGGGCTGGTGCATCATGGCTAGTAATGTTTACTCTTAACAGATCGTCTAAGCTCTAATATCGGAGATTTGCAACGGGCAGTCCTTGCGGTCTCAGCATTGCTATTACGTCATAGGATAGGGTCGTGGGATCTCTTTGATCATCTCTATTTCTATTCTATTGATGAAGTCATGTGTAATGTATGAAGGGATTGATGTACTGCATAGATACAGGAAACAATGAAAAATCTAGTAAAAATCAGGTATCATTATCTTAAATTATTTGGTTTAAGTTTTTACTAAATTAGTTGTAATTGTATACTATACATTCGGTATTTTTTTATAAAAGATGTATGTATCTTTGCATGTATGTATGTATGTATGTATGTATGTATGTATGTATGTATGTATGTATATATGTATGTATGTACTAAATGCGATTGGGCTTACACCCGGTGGCAGTGAAGAAAAATGAAAATACAATAATTATTTACAGGAAAATATGTCAAAAAGCAGTTAACTTTAAATACATACTACCTTGAATTAAACAAATAAATTTAATTTAAATACACGTCAACTTAATTTTACTCACATTTTACAAACGTTAACTGAACTTCACCTAGCTAAATCCCAAAATTGCTACAACCGACGAAATTGTAACTAAAATCCAATGCATTGCTCATTGGTTGCCGATTGTAGGTACTCGACTTAGCTGACATTGCAAAGATTTCGATAGGCCTTGTCAAACTACATTTTACATGAAAATTTGTGTATGAGAAACGTTCCGCTCGATAGATGCCACGTTTGTTAATAATAGACCAAAAGTGCATTCGAATGAACATTTTGCAACAGTGTTTAGATTTGCTTAAATGCAATTCTATTGAGTGTCTCAAACGTTTCATAACAGTAGATGAAACACGTATTCATCACTACACGCCAGAGTTAAAGAAGCAGACCAGATCATGGGTGGCAACAGGTGAAAGTGCACCAAAGCATGCAAAAACGGTTCCATCTGCAGGAAAAGTCGTAGCTACGGTTTTCTGGATTCTCAAGACCTTCGCTTACAAGTGCTTCCTTATCCGCCATATTCCCGGGCTTCCAGCGTTTACTTTTTGTTCCCAAACCTGAAGAAATGCCTGGGTGGATGAAGATTCACATCAAATGCTGAGATAGACGCTTATTTTTCAGTTGGACAACTCTAATTGTACTGAGGGTATTAAAAGTTGGAACGTCGTTGAATTAAATGTATTGATTTACAAGGTGACTATATTGAAACATACATAAAAAAACATTTCTCTCAAATCATATTTATGAATCCATCACTATGAGCCTCGAGAGTTCTCCATGTAGAAATTACTGTTTCGTTACTCAAGCACACTCAATATGACTCAATATATAGTCGCTCTATCGGTATAAATTTATTTATTTATTTTACGCAACAGATGTTTTATTTACATTATTACACATTACACATTATTCGTCTATTTTCAATCATTTTATATCAAAATATAAGCCCTACGAGTTGGGGAATTTCAACGACCACAACACCTTGACCGCTCCCAGTCGTGTTGTGCGCAATGCCTACATTTATATCTGAAACAATATATGAACGGCTAAATTCTTCCTTTAGTAGGATAATTAGTAAGTATTTTAAAAAGAACGAAAGCAATTAAAACCGTATTGACATCTAAGAGAAATAAATGAAGAGCTTGCGACTGATAGTGCAGGAAAAGTGGATTGCTCTAAATTCACCTAGTTAAGTCAAATGATACAGTTAATGGACGAAGAATAAATTGATTAAAGGGAAAGGAGAGAAACAGAAGAACAGCGCCATATTACCAGAGAACTTGCATTACGTATTAAAAAAAAAAAAAAAAAAAACTGTTAGGCACTGGTATCTTCCGCTTCTTTTGAAAAACTCATAGTATGATAATGAAGTTGATGCTATCTTCGTCATCTCCTTATTTCCATGAAAAGATAAACAAGAAGGTTAATCGCTTAGCCCTTTTCGATCTGTTCAATTGTGCAGATAGGGTAAGCCTAACTAGGTAGAGATCGTGCATAAATAATGCTGATTACAACATCTTGCATGCGAAGCGTGCTCTATGGGAAGGACAGAAATTCAGGTAATCGTTTATGATGAACTACAATCAGTAGGACCTGAGCCTTTTATATCAGCAAATGCTCACATATATCTTCTTTATCCGGAATCAGAAATTTCATATTTTGTTTTAGAAATGTAGTTTTCTTGCCTTTTCTAATCATAATTGTACTCTTTTTTATTCCAAACATAGCACGTACCTTTAAAAGTACCGTTTACTTTGTATCTTAGAACTCAAAAAGAAATTCCCGGTTGTAAAAAAAAGAACGAAAGCAAATGTTAACAATCTACTACAATTGGTGATAAAACATAACGGTGTTCCCTCACATCTATGGCTTGCGTTACATGTATTAAAGTTATACTATAATGGTCTGACCCCAAATAAACGTTTGTGTTCATTTATAGTCCTTCAACGTCTAGAACTTTCTTGCTGCGAGAATGTTTATTATGGTAGAGCGCAGGAGGAAAGAGACAGTGCTGAGAAGAAGTAGAAAATATATATATTAGCTATGTTAATAACACGCGTGACGTAAGTATTAATCTATAGGCAATATCTGATGGCAAGAAAGGGTGGGGGGAATTATATTGAAGCCCGGATGGTAATGTCGAATGTTATTCAGAACTCCTCTTTCTCCAGCAACAGAGTGCTATAATATCTCAGGGAGCCCCAGAGATTCATTCATTTCAAGGATGTTTTCGTGGCTGAAAGACTATCTCTAGTCATCGGAGTTTTCTGACGAGTCTATCTCAACTGAAAGCTTTCTCTCTCAGGCTGCAGTGCTTTATAAAAGTATTTCCATTTATTCGTACTTACTGGATTGTTTATTAACTAATGCAGTTCTAGTACTGGTAGCCTTTTTAAGTTTGTAAAGCAAATTTTCTCTTCCTTGTTGATAGTTGGCAAATGTAGAACTGTATGTCTATGTGAAACTGTAATTTCGTTTATTACATGTTTAGGCCCATAAGGTGGAAGGCCATTTTTAATTATCAAGGAATAGTATAGGCAGTAAATGAGGTATGACATAGTTGTGTTTTCTCATACACCTACTGGATTAATTCGCAATTCTTTTAAGAAGACAATGTACATTATCAGAGATTATTTACTTACGACATTTCCAGAGTTTGAGGACACTCTGTTTAAAACTAGCTTGAACATTTGGTGAAATTTAGTAGCATTGAAATCTGCTGGAACATTAGTCATTTTGTGTTTATAAAACAGTGGATCTTCGTTTTGCACAAAGGTACGCGAAAAAGTCTATACATTTTTCACAAACATCACAATTTGTATTAGTAGCCTTGCATCTCTACTAATGCCTGTTACGCTTTTAAAAATGGGTACCATAACTAAATACTAGGCAAAATACCCTTTGCAAATTTAACTTGTTGGCATAAATGAATGTATTGTGACAAACTGGCTTTATTCCCCATGAAATACTGACATAGCGTCTACAGCTCACGAGTTACCATTTAGCTTTTCGGATTACTTTATCTATGTGAATAGTCCACATTATCCTTTTCCAAAGATTGGCATTCTCTTCTTTTTGGTAAAAGGTACAATAACTATTTTTGAGGGGTTGACTTTAAGTCTCTTCCTCATGCACCAGTTTTTTTTATTTCTATCAGCCCATCATTCATGATGCCTGTGATCACATGTGCAAATTTCCCCAACACAATTTAGGCTATGTCATCCTATTAAGCCTGTAGGGAAGATAAATTTCCTCTCTGAGGACAGCTCCTGGTAGTTAAGCGAGTATTGTAACGATGTGAAATGTGCTCTTATTCCAATTCGCAACTAATTTGTATATACACACACTAACCTAAGGCTAACCTCGTGCAAATCTTAGAAACTGATGGACCAGTGGTTTAGCGATTAAACCATTGTAATTGTGGCAAACTGCTCTTATTCCAATTCTCAATCAATTCAGCGAGTAAATCATTGTAATTGTGGCAAATCTCCTTTAAATCCGGCAGAAGAAGAAGAAGAAGAAGCATAAGGTGGCCGAATTTGAACCCTGGACTGTATTTTCGCACGTGTAGTTTGAACTACACGTAGTTTGAACTACAGTATTGATACTGTAACCGCCTACTCCATAGCGCTATTGTTTCTAAAGCGTTGTCTAGCTCACGACCTTTGGTTCTCTCCGCCGTCACTCGGGCATGGAGACAAGCAGCAAGAGATTCCTCCAGTGCTCATCAGGCATTGATCCGCTTTTAACGTCGAGTATCTTTATAATCTCCTCTAACCAATCTAAGCTGGCAGGGTAAGACCATTTTTCTTACGTGGAAGGTGATAGTAAGATGGCGCCTTCTGGTTTCTAAAATGGGTACTTTTTGGAGGTAAGTGGTCATTATTGTGACCGTCGAGCGTTTAATCTAACCACCGTTCAGTACGGAACACTGGATCATCCGCAAAAAACTTGTAATCATCCCTGTATTCCCAGCTCTCGTCAGACTTCTAGTAGCACTATACAGTGATTGTTTAACCTTCCTAATGCTAAACGGGGTTCCTCTGGATTACAGTCTTAATTTTTTAATATGTCTTAAATGTATGACAGTTCAGGGTTATTTTAAAATATAGAAGCGATATTAACATTAAATATTAATATAGTTATTGGGTGTACAATAAACATTTTATTGGCTTTGGTAATTAGTGTGTGCTTTCCTAGTTTATGCCTTCATGTATTTCCCAATATAATATTTCACTTACATTGTTGATTATTTCATTGTTGAATGCAAAGTTTGCTTTCGGTCTCTGAAAATAAGAGCCGTCAGTTTTGATCCTAGTCTTCAGACAAATAGATGTGCATACAGTTGGGCAATCGATCAGAAAAAAGAACTTCAAAGAGAAGAAGAGAGGTGTATAATTTGAATCAAGATGATGATGTGGAGAAAGTTTTGCAATTAATACAATGCAGTAAAGTGAAGATGAACAAAATATTTTCTTATATGTTTCGGAAGACAAAGGTACTTTATAAATAGAAGATGTTACAGATGATCAAGAATGCGTTTCAGAAAATAATTAATAATGAAATATATAATATTGTTGCTCATTTTTTGCTAAGAATGGTACAGTCTGGTCAAAAGCACCAAAAGCACCACCAAAAACACCAATATCATTGCACTGCCCCCAGATTTGGCCAATTCATCTAAAATTGTCCAATCTGTAAATTCATTCAAATTATTAAAGCAGTTTAGTAGGCTCCAGCTGAGTACCCCTGGTTGGGCACCAGTTTTGAAGCAATTTGCTGTCGACGTCGAGTGGCCTCACGTTATAATGCACTTTTGAAGCGGTATGGAAATTGATGAATAATCACTTTGGTGCTATTGCCTACACTTCAAAGACAACAATTTCTCAGGGTGAATTCTGCTATTTTGTTATTTCGTACCCAACAGGACTGGGAGAGGATTCACTAGCATAAATAAGCACGCGATGCGACTTAATTATGTATTGGTACTTTATTATGTCCAAAATCTTTCGTGTTTTCTCTTGTTATATGTACGATAGACTTAGCTAAGTCGATACAAACTTAGCTGTCGCGAGTGAAACTTAGAAGTGAAACTGTGTTTTGCGTATATATACATATTACAACTGAGTACCTGTGTCGGAATCATAATAAGAATAAATGCCTCTCGCCGTGTTTGAAACTTACAGATGGGTGCAGCGGCGTGTAAAACTGAAAACTGCTTAATTGATGCCTGCCAATGTCCAAGGAGAACTGCTTCTGTGTAACTGATTCTATGAACTACGTAACTAAAGAGCGTGTAAGTTATAATGTGCACTGCGAACTGCTTCTGTGAACTGCATGCATCTTGCCACGTGTAGATCTTATAGCTGCGTCTGAGAACTAATAAAAGAGTTGCTCCTCACTGCGTCTGGAACTTAGACTGCTTGCCTCAGCAGGGCAAACACTTCCTTAATTACTGAATATTAAATTGAAATCAAATAATCGTTGGCTTAACGACGCCAAAGGGGAACACAAAGGCACGCGCAAATTTTGCGCCAATCTTTAAAAGTTCAAACAAACATTTACCAATGGCTGGCTTAAGTTCACCATCCCCACACACTATTCCCTATTTTTGGAAAGTTTAAGTCATTTTATTGGCATTTACTACTTTAAAGGCTAATAGTACAACGCCTGTCCCCAACAGATTTAAAAGTCCTTCAGTTTATTAACCCTGCTACACAGTCCTTTTAAAAAGTAGCATAATACTTGTCTCTTTTCCTTTGTATCGGGTTTATGACCCTCTGGCCTTTCCAAGCTAACGCAACAGGAAACACCAGAGAATTTCCCTTCTTATAACATACAATTCATGCATTGAAATTAAAGCTTATGACATACATTATAATATTTATATTTATATTACTAAAATATATACCAAAATATGATTATATTATGAAATATGCACTATAATTATATTTCAGTGGAGGTAGATCGGAGGCACTGCCATATTATGTTTTACAGTAATATCAGATTGTTGATTTCACCAATGAAATATCACAGTGCGTTTATGATTTATGGAACGAGAAAAATCCGAATGAACAAAGAGAATGGAAGGCGACAAACAATGTTGAAATGCATGCATATTTAGGCATTCTCATTACAACGGGTGCATTGAAAGCCTATCTGAAATCTGTGCAGTTTCTGTGGACTAAAGTTGGATGTACAAAAGGAATGCTTGCTACAATGTTTCGTGTTAAGATTTCAGCAGTTGTCATCTTTCATTAGATGTGATGACTTAAGAAAAAGGAATGACCAAAAAAAAAAAAAAAAAAAAAAAAAAAGACAGAAAACTGGCTAGAGTGAGATATATTTTTCAAATGTTTGTTGGTAAATCCTGTATCACATGTAACTGTGATGAACAACTGGTTGTATTTTTTAGAGAGCGGCGATGTCTCTTCCGTGTGTATATGAAATCCAAGCCTGCCAAGTACGGGATAAAATTTGGGTTATCAAAGCTTCATATGATTTGAATGTACAAATATACTCTGGGAAAGATGGAAAATCATTGAAAAGAATCAAGCGCAACAACTAATACTGGATTTGACAATTTCTGTGCGAGGAGGATATGTGACAACTTTTACACTTCGGCACCGCATGCAAAAGAACTATGCAAAAAGAACTTGACAACCATGTGGAATCAGGAGACAAAATTAGCCAAATATACCGAAAGAAATGCTTCCCGATTCTTCAAAACCAGAGAATCGTCTATCTTTTTGTTTCAAAAATGAAATGACAATGATATCATATGTTCCAAAGAAAAAAAAGTTGTAATTTTTTATAAACACCGAGCATTATAACATGAAAATTCAGGATAACAGCCAGGGCCATAAATCTGATATAATTCTTAAGTACAACATCACTAAAGGCGGTGTAGATATGATGGACAAAATGGTAAACGAGTACTCTGTGAAGCGCAGAACAAGATGGCCATATGTTATTTTATTTAACTTAGCTAATATAGAGAATGTAAATGCTTTCATCATATGGCAGAGTAAATATTCCACATGGGAAAAAAAGTTTTAGATTCTAGAATAATTTTCCTTCTACAACTTGGAAAAGAACACGTGAAAACAAGATTGCAAAGGGCTTGTGGGCTACATGTGGCTATAGTAAATACAATGAAAAATGTTCTTCCTCAAAATGAAACCTCGAAAACCGAAAGTAAAACGTTGATGCCAGGAGTGTCCAAGGAAGACAGCAGAAAGACAAAAGAGAAGTGTGACAACAGTGTGCTCAAACCACTCTAAGACTGGAAAGAAAATAGTGTGTCTACAGACTATAATTATAAAACTTGACAGAAATTCTCATGCATGAGTAACTCTGAGACCAAAAAAATGTAATGAGATTAAAATATTAAAACACTATTTTCTTTCTTCTTCTTCTTCTTCTTCTTCTTCTTCTTCTTCTTCTTCCTCCTCCTCCTCTTTTTCTTCTTCTTCTTCTTCTTCTTCTTCTTCTTCTTCTTCTTCTGCTTTTTTGTTCATTTTGCATCAAACAAAGGGTGTATAGGCTTAAATAATTGTTGTGTGTTATTTAATGTTCATTAAGTTCAGTACATAATTTGATAATATACTTTTAAAACTTTTAATTTTACGTAGATTCCATACCATAGTAATAGGAAGATTAAAGAAAAGAGAGGCTTTCTAAAGGGAGTGAAGGAAATGTTAACTAATGAATTTATAATTTGCAATTATACACTATTCATAATCTAGAATATTTTTTTTTCAAAATTACTTCAACATTTCCTTAAATGTAAGAATAATTATTAGTTGTAACTAATCATCCAAGTAACTGCTGCTCTGAATTAACCTTTCGAAACATTATACAAAAATGGAGATTTTTCCTTCTTTTTCAAATAAAGAAAGAGGTTATTTTAGTCATATGGTTGGTGGAATATCAGATGATTGTGAAGGTCGTTGTACGTTTCCTAATATCCCCATTAAATGTCAAACTCCCTTGCAGAGGCGAAGCTTCTATGTTCATTTTTCTCGTTCGATTGCTAAATGTATCTGAAAACAATGAAATGAGCGCATCAACCCCAGTTACCAATACAGGGACTAGGCACGATAAAATATAGTTGCATAAGAATCTGTCTCGTGAATGGAATATCTTCGGCTATTGCCTAATGATGCACTTGCTGCACAGTTACCATTACAAAGACTATGGAATCAAAAGGCCGGAAACATGCTCGGTCGGACCAGACCAGACCAGTCTCGCAAGATCACGCCCACGGATTCGCTGGAGTATGAAAATGATTCCTTGAGACTTTACAAAGAGGTTTCTTCCAGTTCCGCCTCTTACAGTTTCACAAAATTGTATTCAGATTTATTCTTAGCCTTTTGAAGCAGATATAGAAGTCTAATTTGGAATATGTGTTGAACAGTTCAAAAGCCTAGATATTCTGCAAGTTCCAATTACTGTCGTTGCATCTAAATTGGCGTTCCTTTGTCTTTGAGAACATAAAATAATGGGCTTCATCTTCTTTATATCACAATTCACCATTTTTGAGCTGCTAATTATGATTTGTTATTATTATAAAATAATGTGAACTTTCTATCTTCTTTTAAATGTTTCAAGGAAAATGATACTTATACTTTTTTATTTCTTTCTAGCTGTATGTCATTTCAATATTATGATAATGCGAACTCATATGTTCAGTTTGAATTTAGATTGCGAGATTTGTATCTCTTAAATTTGTTTAATGTTTCACTGTAGTGCATTTTAGTCTATTGCTTCTTCTGGTAATGGACAAAAATTCTGTCACTCTTGCCAGCGTTTGACGGGTCTTCTCTTAATGCTCTTGGTGCATTTCGTACTTCAGCAAGCAAAGTCGGGCATGATGAGTCCGTACATGATCTCCTCCTCCTCCTCCTCCTCCTTCTCCTCTTCTTCTTCTTCTTCATCACCACCACCACCATCATCATCATCGTGTTTTTATCCATTACATTCTATGTTACACATTATCTTAATCTCTTGGTAATTATCATTTTATATTATTTTCATTTCTTTTGTTCTCATGAATTGCTGAGTTAATTTTTTTTGATCTTTTATTGCCATATGCTAAAATTGACCATGTACATATTGTGCAGGTGCTACATTCAATACTCATATATTTATTTCTTTAAGTACTGTTTTTCAGATACGAGGTGCAGTACATAAGTTTGAATAAAAATAAAGGTATAATTTTTCACCGTATTCTCCCTTTTTATAAGTAACATTTCAATTCACTTAAAACGAATAATCTGAATCTTTATCTGCAAAATGCTGAAAAATAGCATAGTTCAACTTCATTCATGAATCTCCTTCGAAGGTCAGATTTCCGTTCTAAAAACAGACAATAGTAACTGCAGGCAAGGTATGGGTTGTACGGTGGATGATCCAGCTCCTGGAAGTCACAGGAGTTCACAGCAGCGTGGACTGGTGCGTTATCGTGCAGTATACAATTCCTCCTCTCAGCATTCGTCGTTTCTTTTCCTTGATGGCACTGCGCAGATGATGCAGTAGCTCAAGCTACCACTTCGCACTCAACCTTTTTTTAAGGCTATCATTAAATTGCTCTGTAGTCATGATCTTCTTCGTGGACTGAGTGATATTGGTATTTCTAGGAGGTGTTTCACCATTTTTCCATTACTCAATTGATTCTACTGCGACGGTGAATTCCAACTGCTCTGTTCATACCATAGCAAATGTTCAAAATCTGATAACATTCCACGCTCGCTTGCATTTAAACTACTGAAATAATTCGGGGTATCCTCTTGCACTGAACTTATGCACATGCAAATATTGATGAAGGATGTGAAGCACAATTGGTTTAGAAAGCCCCATACTTGCAGCTGTTTCTTTTGTCTTCAGATGGACAAAAGAAATCAGAACTTCCTCTTTGACAAGAGAGGTGTTTTCATGTGTCAACACATCCACCGACCTATTCTCATGTACGTCATCTTCAAGGCTCTCCCCGACCACTCTTTCACGGCAGAATATGAAGAGAAAGTTCTCCCAAACGCAACATCAAAGCGTTGTTTAATATTACAGAGTATCAGTCAAAAACAAAATTAAATCAAAGCAAACTATTCAAGTTTTAACACCACGCAATATTATGCAACACGTCCGACTTAAAGGTAGCTTCTCCAATCAGATGAATGGCGTGGCTAGAAAGAAAAGGCGTTATTTACATTCCTGAAACATGTATCAGATAGCATGAACATCGCAACAATGAAGCATAATCTTGTATTTCAGACCGGAAACACTATTGGATAGGCTGCAAGAACACTCAGACACAGTTAATACGATAGCGTATGCAGATGATATCATCTTTATAATAGAAGGAAATAATAGAAAAGAGGTAGAAGCAAAGGCAACAACTTAACGAACAAACTAGAATGCAATGCAGTAACTCCAAGCTACAAATAGCTCCAAACATATCAGGAAGAAAATTAAAAAGAGACCCAACTATACAATACAATAATCAGGCAATAAGAAGGTTAAAAGAGTCAAGTATTTGGAATTACTATTGGATGAAAAACTGCATTTCAGAAGTCACACCCAATATATAAGATCAAAATCGGGGGGGGGGGGGGGGAGATGCAACTGGTAAGGTTAACCCAATCAAAATTCAAAATAACACTAAAAACAATATCCACCTATCACAATAGTATATTTACAGCATTATTACTTATGGGCCCACAGAATGAATTATGTTTTGACAACAAATCAATCAAGAAGAACCCAGGCTAAAAATGTTGCTAAGATACACCGGCGCAGTAAGGACCATCCCCACAATGGCCCTATTAGTAACAACGGGTTTTTGGACAATCGATTATATAAGAAAGCTGAGGGGAGCAATTTGCTGGCTGAAAAAGGAGATCTTTGAAAAAGTAAGAAAAATAGTTAGGAGTAGCAATCACTCAATAAAAGATTTCTCAATTCTCACGAAGAATTTTTTGTGATACTTTATTACCAATAAACTACATAATGAATTTAAATTATTATTAGGAAGAAAAAAAATAATAAAGGAGCAACTCTAATTTTCATTTCCAAATTTTCTATTATTTTATATAACAATTTCTTAGGGTTATTCCCTTATATTTTTACTAGAACAAGTCATTTAGCTATAACTTTATCTCTAGCTTTACCTTTTTGAGTTTCCTTTATATTATTCGGATGAATAAATAATTCAAAACATATATTCGCTCATTTAGTTCCTCAAAACACTCCTGATCTTATACCATTTATAGTTTGCATTGAAACAATTAGAAATATTCTTTGATCAGGTACTTTATCTGTACGTTTAGTAGCTAAGATAATCGCAGGACACCTTTTATTAACACTTTTAGGAAATACAAGAAGAACTTCAACATTTTATATTCTTCCTATTAAAATCACATTAAAAGCAAATTGGCGGCGTTAATAGGATCAATGTGAAGTGGGAAGAAGAACCTGTAATATCTTTAATAACATTAACGAGAGATTAAAATTAAAACACAGAAACCGTACTAAGGGATTAATGTGTTATTTAACAGGCCATGGATCATATAAAACCTACTGGAACAGAATTAATAAATCATCTAACGATATTTGTCACTACTGCGATAAGCAAGGGACCCTAGAAAACATGTCCGTTTTGAGTGTGTGCATTATCTACAACACACCAAGGATGAAAGGGAAATTTTAGGTGACTTACAACTATCATTTACCATAAGAGATACATATTTATACAAGCATTTTGATAATCCGGTTCAAAAATTAGTAGAATTGCAGGGGAAGAAAAGTTGGAACAGGAAGAGATACCAACGGTACAAGTTAAAGACGAAATTAGAAGATCAGCCAGACTACAAATAAGCAAATACAATACAAGTCATGAGGAAGGAGAGAATGAAAGGAATAGTGAAGATAACGAGGGCAGAGAGTAAGGCGGAGAAGAAAAGAAGAACAAAAAGAAGAAGTTGGTGATAATTATATCAATGATTGCAAAACAATAACTAAGAGCATAACAATTAGAGAGAAAGGAAGCGAGGGAAGGAGAGGAGGAAAGAAGACCGAGAATAGACATGGTGATTATTATAGTAAACAACATACTACAAAAGGAGGAGATGAATGAAGATGGAGGGGAGGTAAGGTTCACGGAGAAGAAGGAGCCAGGGGTAAGCAGTACAAGAAGAACGAAATGGTGGTAATTAAAAGGGGAAAGTAAAAGTGTTTGTGTTTGATGAGTGTGTAAATTGAGTGATAAATAGTAATGAAATACTAGTGGTGTAGCAGTGACAGAATAGAAAGAATAAAACACACTTAAAGTGAATGCTCAATATATTAAGTGAACAAGTTAGGAAAGGTAGAGTTCAAAGCATGTATTAATATTACAAGTCTAAGAACACATAAACATTAAAACCTAAAGAGAAATAATGCTTTAAATAAAAAGTGAATACAGAATGTGGAACTGAAAGTAAAAAGGAATTAAATTCTCTTAGATAGCTACGGTAAGGTAGGTGCTGGTTACCAGAAGCAAGTAAATTATTAAGTTAGTTAAAAATTGTTTGGTTCTATGTTCCATTTAGTTTATTATTATTATTATAAGATATTTTATTTCTTTATTTCTTCTTCCGCAAAATATATTACGTACAATGAAATACTTTTTAATAAATAATAAATGATAAACTTTGGAATATACGTCTCGGTATAGGCAACAAGGTACTAGGATGGAGTATTGCAGATTTTACTTTATTTTATTTTATTTTTTGTTTCAGATCGAAAACGTATTGTTAGCACCTTGTATTATAATAATAATAACATTGTATTTCAGACCGGAAGCTTATTTTTTGCAACTCGTATTCTAATATAGTTGAAGTTATATAATAATTTTTGATCTCGTACTTTTTACAATTGCACTTGATGAGTGCTTTTATTTCTTACTCCTAAATTACAAGCTAAAAGTTTTAGGAACAATTTACTTGAAATTTTCTCTACAGATGTTTCACATGTAACTTCCCGCTCTTTATTTAAAAGTTATATAGCAATTTTATCATTGTTATTTAATCAATATCCTCTAATGCTTTAATAGCTTCGCCAATAATAATATTAAAATATCTGGGTCAACAGTATTGTCTTGTTATATCTAGTTGTAATTGTCTACTCTTACCTATTCTAAAATCTTTGAGATGTTTGTAATATTGTAACATTCCTTATTTAGTATGTTCTTTATATAATTCATTCTTACTCTTTAAAGATTTGTGACAAATCAATAAAACAAAAAAACTAATTTATTAAATTGCATTTTTCGACAGTTAACCTAATGTGAATACTATAACAGCTGTAGACCTATTGTCTCTGAATTCTGATTCTTCGCAGGTGTCTAATTTAATAATTTTCTTAGTTTAACGTTTTTAAAATAATTTCAGTACTGTTTTTCCACTGCAATTTTTTGATCATATATATGTTAGTTCGTATTTTATCATTTCATTATTGATTTTTCTCCACTCAGGTAACTTCCTATTTCTAATCATAATAATTTCTTGTTTACGTGCAAATTTCAATTCATGTTTCCTTTTTTAACACTATTTCACATAAAATTTTGTCTTTTCTATAAGTTTTTAAAATATGTTGTCCATTGTTCTGCATTAATGATTTGCAATTAAGTACTCATTTAGTTTTTTTTTTATTCTTTAAAGTGTTCCACACCCCTTTTATGCTTCCTTTTTTTTTTTTTTTTTTTTTTTTTTTTTTTTTTTGGAAAATGCTTCCAACTAATCTGAATTTTATTATCTTGTAAATACTCATTGTATATTTAATATGTGTTACAATTCAGATATAATAATTTTCTGCCGCTAACTTTTTTCATCTCTTCGGTAAACTGCGGATTTGCTTGCTTTTATTTTTGTTTATATTTATATTTTTTTCAATTATTTTTTCAGATTTTATATTTAAATAATAATGTATATAGTGTATTGATATGACTGTATTTGCTACCCATTGTTCTATTCCCTTGTCGTTTTATTTCGAAGGAAATGCTGATTTACTGATGAAATTATCATCATTTAGTCCACTCTCGTTTCCACTTTAATTTCCTAAGGCTGACTGGAATAAGTTATCTGCTGAAGTTTTACTGAAGTTCTTCTGCTACCGGGCTGAATCATTATCATAGTTATAATTCTGCAGTTGAATGCTGAATAGAATTGGAACTAGAGAACTAGACTCATATGACTTGCAGACTAAACACTAAACACAGAGGAACCGTCAGAACATGACACCAAGAAATGAATGCTGGACAATTATTATCCCTGAAATATATAATAAATTACATGTTTTTTGTGAACAAATAAAGCGAAGAAGAGAAATTTTCTGTGCACTGGCGCAGGATGAATGAAAGGCAATAAATACTGCATTCTCTGGCTAACTGCGCAGCAGTGCAATTCAACACCACGCAACAGTTGCTCGTTTATTGTTTCTTTATGCTATTTGTTTGAACCAAGAGTCCATGGTAATCGTGCGGTGTATAAACGCTTAAAAATTGTAAAAAAGGGTGTCTTAAAAAGGATATTAATCTAACAAAACAAAATGCTGCATGCTTTTGTTTTATTTCTATGATAGGGTTATACCGCATTGAACTGCTCTCGTGTATATAAGATATTGGGAACAAAGTATTGAGACCTTATTTCATTTTCAGTGTCGTTCTTGTGTAAATTATTTTATAACAATATATCAATCAATTCAACCATCCATTTTTGGTAGTTGACATGGCCAGCATTTGTGAGTGATCGCATTCTGTGTGAGGTATTTTATATTTCTTTTAACTGTATTACACATTAAGCTGTAGCCCCCTACTAGTTTTCTTTCTTAAAGTGTGAAACCTGGTAAATGACTGCATCTTGTTGGGCATTAAAATTCATACAATTTATCGAGTTCGTAATATTACAATTTTACTTATTCCTCATAATGCTGCAAATGCAAGTCCTTGGTTTTGATATTTTCATATTTAATACACCCAGAACTGTAACATAAAATAAACCACAAATAAAACTATTTTAAATAAAAGAATAACAAAATTTAATAAAATACGTAACTTTAACTAAAAACTTGGAGGAAAGCTACCCAAGTCAGAAAGGCTTTACACTATAAAGAAAAAGAGCAGCAGTTGTGGTAAACCAGGTACGCTAGAAGAGTCACTTTTACTCATAAAAAGCACAGTAAATTTACTTTAATCGCTATTGTTATTTTTGAATTGTAAAATACAGGGAAACAGAAGTCGGTGATATAGTCATATTGTTTTAATTATACGATATAGTCGTTAGTAAACAAAAGAATATTATATTTAATTTCAATCTATACTATAGAGTTGTCTATGTGCGTAGGTTGCTTTTTATCACACATTTATAAGTTCTCTTGCCGAAAATATCAGTAAATTTGATGTAATCCCGGGTTTGGTATTTCCATTCTCTCTGCATTCGGACTAACAATTTAGTATGATTTCTTGGCCTCAGGGTTTAAAATACACTGTCTTGTAATATCAATTCCATTCGATCCTGGTGGTCTAATGGTAATCATCTTGCCTCCTGGATCCAAAAATAGGACCACCTCCTCCTGTGGGATCAAAAAAGGTGTTAATATTTCGATCTGTTCAAATCCAACCACAGTCGATGATTTTTCAGAACGGTTTTTTTTTTTTTTTTTTTATTTATTCGTGTATTTATGGACGCTCTTTAACATCTCAGGTTAGAGCGTCCAATTCCATTCAGGGCGTGAAACGGCCGACCAATTTTTCTCAGAGGCCTCTCTTTTCAGGCTTGAGGTTCTTTTTCGTGCCATAAATGTACGGCACGGGACCCACGACTTCACTTCCCTTCCGAAGTAAGCCATACTTAGGATTTTTACGCCCCCCCCCCCAAAAAAGCCATCGGTCAGGCTGGGATCGAACCCGCGATCTTGGATTTAGGAGGCAAGCATGGTTCCAGAGCGAAAAATTGTAATTATAGGTTTCTTTGGAAGAGAAGTAAACCATTGCGTTGGTTTCGTTTTGTAGATTTACGGCAAATTAAAGAATCTTAAGCCTGAAAGAAGATGCCTCTGGGCAAAATTTATTGATGTTTTGTAAACAGATGTGACTCACATATATTATGATAGCGTTGCTACGTGATAGGTAAATCAACAATGAACAAATGAATCCAAGATTATCGTTAATCAACAATGAACAAATGAAGCCCAGACTATCGTATGATGTTTTAGATGTGACTCACATACATTATGATAACGTTGCTACGTGATAGGCAAATCAACAATGAACAAATGAAGCCCAGACTATCGTATGATGTTTTGTAAACAGTTGTGACACACATTACGTTATGCTAGCGTTGCTAGAACAAAATGAGCCAAGATTATCATTTGAACAGCGGAAAGCAATTTTGAAATGGTATTGAAAAACGGGGAATGTTGTTGAAGTTCAAAGGCAATGGAGACTTGTGTACGTTGCTCAATCAGTAGTTCAACGTATTCCGAACTGTATCGACGCCAATGGTAGGCATTTTGAGCAACTGCTGTAACTGTAAAAGTCTAAGATGATTAGTGCTCATCATTTTCTGTTTGTGTGAATTCAGTTTTGTTATGTTAACAAATCTTTTTCTTTGCTTGAAGTGTGCATACATTTTTTGGCATCCTCTGTATAATGTGGACTAAAATAAACAATAGAGAATGGGCCGCCACTTCAAATAAGCTGCGTTTTGCGATATGACTTGAAGAATCGCAGTACTGCTGTTATCAAACTAACCGCGAGCGATGCAGTTTCACTTCGTTGAGGTATTGTTGTCAGCCTGTTTCTCTGACAATGCTCACCAGAGGTGCTCTTGCACAAAAAACATTGAGTTGATCTCCTCAGTCCTACACTAATCGTGTCCTGCACTAATTTTCCTCATTCTTTTTCGTGACTACTGGCACTTTGTTTGGTCTGTGACTTTTTACATTATAATTCTTCCATTATAAAAACTGTCGGTGGTGACTGTTAAATAATTTTGCTATATTAAGCACTCATTCCCCGAACTTGACTAAAGGTTGGATTTGAAACAAAGGTTTCTGACACATGTACGAAACGTTTGTTACTTTATAGGTTTGGAATAATTAAATTCATACAGAAACATTTAATTTTTGTCATATTGTAGGGAATAATTTATTTAATTGCATAAACTGAAAATTACCAGTGCTTTAACAGCAGTATTCACTAGAACCTGGTGACTATAATTTTAACGTGCGATTACATTAACAGCAATGAACAAGGAAAATTGTATTCTCTGCCATCACAATGAAATATTTCCCTCCCAATTCCTATCAGAGCGCCTGGACAGCGATAAAAAAAAAAAACAAAACAAAAAAACAAAAAAAAAAACATAAATATCATAAGGTTTCATAAATTCAAATATAATTTGATACCCGTCATTCATTGCGCCTCTTTCATACAACAATGCGTGCATCATAATATTTATCTTTCTACTGGCAATGAGTGCTGCCGATGTCAGTCATTTGTTTCTTAAAAGTAGTGGCAATATCTTGTTACTTAACACATGCTTGTGAAAATGCTATTTTTAATGAATGATGCCATTGATTCTTACTGCAAAGAAATGTTAAAAAAGGAATTATTACATAGTTCAGCCCATGAATTATTTACGAGAATATACTTTCCATGTTGTCTTGAGGAGCTTTAATGCGATCCCAGTAAAGCCTTCAATTATTTCCTAATGCTGACATTTCATTTGTAGAACTGATTGAAAAAATACACACTCCTACGAAGAATTTCCACTTTTCCATTCATGGCAATCTTCAGCATCTCCATTTCGCTTTATTTACATTAATAGGACGCCATTGTCTTACAATATATGACAAAATTTAGCTGTAGTTGCATTATATGCTCGTGTGAATGGTGCAATTCATTGTATCAGCAGGCTTCATATGAAGAGAAGCTGAGATTTAATTCTATATCGTGATACTGTACATCGCGAAGAAGCACATTAAATTGCACTTGCCAATATTTAAGTTATGGGACAAGAAGAATACAGCGTTCCTTGGACTAACCTTGTCAATGTATATCAATAAATGTAGCAAAAACAGAGTCAGACATTTTTTTTTTTTTTTTTTTTGGTTTGTTTAGAGGTATAGAGGATAAATGGTTTGTAACGGAATGCATATGAATAGTGCATATGTCCCATTTTTGGAGATTTAGAGAACGCTATACATATTTTATTTGCATATCAAGACACTCACAAATGCAGAAAATCATGATAGAACAACGGTTAAGTATGAGGAAAATAGTCGCATTTAAATATTGTTGATTGATCGACCTCAGATTACGAATTTGGGAGAGTTTCTATGGGTAGTACAAAAAATATGCTAAGATGATAATATAAAATGGGAATGATTAATACTACAATTTTTATTATTTTGTTTAGCATCTTTTTAAGTAATGCGCATAGTTTGTTTTATCATTTGATTATTATAATTCTGTTACATGTATCGAGATTAAACAAGAGATAAGACATATTGCATATCTTTTGAAATAAATGTACTAAAGGTTAAGCCAGCATCCGGTAATAAGTAATTCCCACAGTGTGCCAATTAGCCATTGGCAGTCTGAGCAGACTTGTCATTGAATCACACTATAATGAAACTAGTGCCAATATTAACGATAAACTGAAAAGGGAACGATGGAAAGCAAATAAAGAAATAGTTTGTGTTGAAATCGACCCCATTTCTGATTTACATTTATAGCGTCCTTGACCGCTAATATTGTGACACTCTGTATAACAAATTTCAGTATAATCTGTTTTATCATTTCCATCAGAGGTAACAAAAAAAAAAAAAAAAAAAATTAAAACATGCAATATTCCGTGCTGTTGTTTAATTTCCATTATTGCTTACTTATACTTCAAATACCATTTTGCTCATGATGTGGCCAGATGAAAACGGTAAGCGTCCTGTGGCTGTAGGAATCAGATGATACATAGCACCCAAAGAGACACGCTTTGTGCCTCCATAAACAATGCTTGCTGCATGGCGTGATTCGCGATAGGCAATTCATCTTGCGCTAAGCAGGTCATGAGTCCACAGTTCACGATATACCTTGTTTTATCCGGAATACAATTTTGTAATTTAAAATCTGTTCGTATTTGTGCAAGAGAGATAAAACAAATCATCTTCTTGTGATTTATATGCAATTCTACGAGGGCCGAAAGAAACAGACAGAAAAAGCAGCTGCAAACCAAAGGATTTTTGGAGAGGGTATGTAAAAAAATATGCATAAAAATTAGAAAAAATACAAGAATAAAGCATATCCAGTGTTAGACAATGAATGGCTACAATATTATCTCTTTGAAACAAAAGAATTATAAATATGAAAATGTTAGAAACAGAAAAGTTAGTCATATAACCCTAGGAAAAATTGAAAAATCGATATCTTCAATTAAAAATAAAAAACAGAGTGTAGTTAGAATCAAATATCTAGCTGATATAATGAAAATAAGAATATTGAACTTTATTAGTATGCACTAGCTGCATTATACCTTGAATGGAGTGTTATCCACATAAATCCTTTAAGCATATTATAATAAAGGTGAAAAGTGCATTGCCAAAATTCACCTGGTATTAGTTTTTATGTTTATAAAATCAAATAATGGCCAAATGATTATATACAATGGCCAATTTCATACTGAGAGTATGTTTAAAATCCCACAACCTACAGAAAAACATTGAGAATTAATGTGCAAGTCTGTTATGTATTTAGAGGTACTTGACATATTTATTAATCGTAATATATACGTCCTCTCACAGATGTTTTTAGAACTGTACAAAGTTTGCATCAAAACAACAAACACAAATGAAAAAGTGAAATGGAAAAGAGAAAATAAAATCAAGATATTCTACGAGGATATCCAGTTTCACCCCGTTAATACCAAGTTTTATGTGTAATATAAACCATATTAAAGTTGATAGTGTAAACTTCAAAGCATTCTAATTCGCAGACGATCAAGTAAATAAATGCTGCAACGAAAGTTGTATGCAATTATCAATCTTTATATTATGTGAAATAGCAAGTAATTTTTATACATGTAGAAGACAAATGAATGTTTTTTTTTTAGGATCACAACGAATAATTAGAGCAAAAGTAGATAGCAAATTGAATTCCTTAGCTATTTTTACGGAACTATACGGCAAAATTAGGCAGAAAATTAGAAAGTATACATTACTGAATTTTTAAATTGTTACGGTCTTACTACTTATAGCAAACAATAACAAAAAGTAGATATAAGAGAGAGAAGACAAATGAATCAAAGCTGCTAAAAGAAATTTTAAGATGTGTAGCACAATGTAAATCATTGCATAAAAAAGAAAGGATTAAATTAGAGATGAAAATACAGAATATTTGAGAACTAATAAAAGGACATAAAACAAATGCAAATACATGTAAGACGTGTGTCAGACACAACTACAAAAATGTACTTCATAGCTATGTGGAAAAAGATCCTTAGATAAAGATGGCCAGTTTAATAAGCCTGAACCATATTGAGAGTGGTGCTGGTGATAATAGTAGATCTACTAGATCAAAGTTCTAAGATTTAATCCTCTCGATTACCTTGTCTGTTTTCCATATTTTAACTTCCTGATGGCCTGCAGTGAAAGCATTTCTACAGAGAACCTTTCATTGAGAACTGCTAACCAATTTTTCAAATGAGTTTTAATGCTGTGAGTTAATGTGAAAGAAAATATACAGGTTATTTCGTTGACAAAATATATATAGACAATATTTCTATGAATGAAATTGAGGAGTTCAAACAGAGCAGGCTAATTAACAAGAATTTACGGTTTCTTAGTCTCCCAGCATGGCCGAGATGTTTATCTCTGAAGTGAATTAAAAAAGAGTGTATTGAACATAAACTTCCATGAGGGTAGTGTCCACATTTTTCAACAGGAACTACAAGCGAGTGATGTTAAATTTTTACAGAACAAACTGTGTGGGCTTTTCCAGCCTCTCCTTCCTAAAATTTATGTCTTTTAAATTGCTTTTGTTTCATAAATGAAGACAATTTGAATGCATTTATACTACTGACAGTACTGTCTTTGGCAATTAGCGAAGCGCCTTGGTGAGGCATTGTATGAATTGCTTGTATTTTAAGTTACACTTACTGTGGAATTTTATAAAATGCATCCTTTAGAGAAAATTTAAAAAATTTAATACTCAGAATAGAACTTGAAGAAATACTGAAAGAGTAAAAATAAAACTACAAACTACTTGCAACCATAAAACACATCGTAAATAAAGTTTTAATTGAAAATTTACTTATTATTAGCTATGATAAATAATGCATTTACTGTTCAAGGAAAGTTTGTTGGATATTGTGTCGCATTCCATGACGGCATCAATCCTAAGGTAGTACAGAATTCACAGGCATAGTTTAGTTTCTTACCGGAAGAAATTGAGCCATGGATCAAAACAGATAATCCGAAGGTGCAACACTAGGATGTATGCTGGATGTAATAGGGGTTAGATTGCATCCAGTTTCTGGATTTTTCTATGGTGGAATATTGCGTTGTCCTCTTTTAAAATAAAATATATATTTTTTACTATTTCTGTATATATTTGAGCCAAAATTATATATGTTGTTCAGAATAATGTTGAGTATTAATATTTTTTTTGATTTGGAAAATTTAGTGCAGTTCCTTCATAATTACACCAAAAACATTATGAAAGGGTTCAGTGATGAGCTAGCAGAAAATATTCATTTGGTCCTGATGAGGTAGGGATTGCTAACTTCTGTATGGTTTTGTTAAAATCTTAGTGGCTGTGTACCATTCATATCTCCCTATGCTTGTAATTGATGGATTTTCTTACAAAGCTCTTACACATGTTCTTAAATTTTCCCTTTGTAAAAGCTAAGTTTTTGTTACCATGACAACGAATAATATTACAAATGTCTATTTGAATAAATTCTCCCTTAATTATTGCAGTATACGCATTGTTTAGATTGCTGTAGATGTTCGTTAATTATTTGCAAAAAAAGTACCTGTGGTGCCAGTTGCTTGTCAGAAATTTCCAGAAGCAAGTCTTGTTTTTTAATCTGATTGGAGGTTAGGAGTTTCCCCATCTATGTAGCAAATCTTGGGGAACGATGAGAACGAGTTCGTAATATGCCACAAAACGGATAGGACTTGTCGTATCTTTCACTCTGCCCAGAAGCAAGCTGAAGTGGATATTGTAAAACAAGTTATGGAAAATTGTTAACACTCACTCTGTGATAACCTGGAAGATTGTAATAAATTTTGTATTACGTGTGCAACATGAGAGTATTTATGTATAAAAATTACCAGTCGTCATACTTTAGATGCCATAAGGAAACAAGATTCATGGCCATATCAAAGAAAGGAAAACTACCTTAAACGTGTCTTATAAGACAATAAATCTCTCCACTAGAGATCTGGTTATTTACCGTACCGTGGATCTTGCAGGGAGTTACGGCAAACTTTACACATTTTTAATGCTTTATCACTATCAAGACAAAACGTTCTATTGGTTTTATAACAAATCAAACATTTTAATAATATTTATATGAATTGCTTTATATCAAATGCACATTCAAAATCAAACTTTTTCAAAATATATTCTGTTTTATGGGTTTGTCTATGAAATGGAACAAATTAAGACAGAAAAGCTTCTGCTATACCTTATTAAGGTAATCTTCGTTGGAAAACCGCCACGGGTGGCCGAGGTCGTTAAGGCGCGGACTTGTGAGCGGGAGGTCTGGATTCGAATCCCGCCAGGACCGTCCTCTCTGACTGAGGTTTTTTCCAGGTTTTCCTCAGTCCTCATAAATGGCAAATGCCGGGGAAGTACCTTAAACTTAGGCCTGGAACGATTCCTTCCTTAAAAATAAATCCTTTCCCAATATATCATTTCATCTCATGTATCATCAGTGTCCATCGCCTGTGGTGCCTCTGAGGCAAAAACGGATGTTAAACACTAATCATTCATCTCCTTTCGTTGGAAATAACCAAATTTTGCTCTCTGCTATAAGTCCACGTTTTGAGTTACAGCCATGAAAACATTATTAACTGCTTTTGGATGTTTTCCCTACTGGAACTACAAACTCTATAATTTCGTTTGGTAATGAGCTTTGCTTCGTGTGTGAGCGGGGTATTATTTTGAGAACGATCTCGCTTATCGAAAAATGCGAGGCAAGATCGCCGAAATCGATAGCAAATCTTCCAACATTATATGAATAACCGGTTAAGGGGTCAGACTCTGAAATATAATTATGTTGCAAAAGAGGGCAGTATGTGTCAAAAGGCGCTTAACAGTAGCAGGTACCTTGGACGAAATAAATTGGAAATAATGCATCCTTCTGCAACCTTTTTGCTCTTGCGCAACTAGACATTTGAACTAATCATGAAGCAAGTGGTTTTTATGTTTCTTCACATTATGGCATGCATCACTTGTAGTTGTTGTTTCGTGGCAAAATGGCAGTAGTTTCAAATACATGAAAGGGATATTCATAGATAATGAGCTTCACAACACTGACTGCTACTCCGTAATTAGTAGCCATTTCAGCCACTGAACAAGGCATCGGATATAATATTTTTCGAAATGGTCTCCACCTCTTTCAGGTATAATTTCGTGCTGAACTTTTTAATGAATCTTCAGAAGCGCTAGAATAATTACTCGTTTTAATGTGTCTGTTTTAATGTAAGGAAAATGTTCTCAATAATTGTATTTTTCTTTTTAAATGTGAATCACAATGCGCTGCTGCTTTCCTTTGCACTATGTAAAACTTTTTGTTTCTCCACTATATAATATTGCGATATTACATGTTCTGCTACGACTATGCTTAAAACAAATAAGAGGAACAGTTTGCAATGGTCTGCCTCTGTTTGGCTGCAACATCAGTCCAGGTCATAATTAATGTGCTAGTGGATTGAAAACACAGCAGCAAAAATCGCCTCTGTGCTCCTCGTATCATAATGTAATATCTAATTCACATTCAAACTGTACAGCAAGAATCGAAGCATCACATCAGGTGAGATGATGAAGATGGTGATGAACAAGCTGGTGGAATAAAAGGCAAGGAACTCGGGAGCGCCAGAAAACCCGCCAGACACCACTTTATATGGCAGAAACTCCGCTTACTGCCATTGGGATCGAACCCGGGCTATTTCGGTAGAAGGCGAGCAGTCTAATCATTTGACCACATCGCTGCCATATACATATTACAGTTGTGAAATTTTGACTGAATGTTCAGACATTTTGAAGAGAGAAGGTGTTCCCCCACTCCTAATGTCAATGTGTTTTATTCTGCAGTATGTCTTTAAATGTTGTAGTATTTACATACAAAACATCTTTTTTGTCTGTTTTGAATTTCGAATGATAATTGTAAAATGCATTCACTGTTCCACTGAAGTATTCACAGCACAAATATTCAATCAGCACGTTGACCCTAATTTTCATAGCGTTCTATCTTTTCATAATATATTCACTACTTTAATTACTGATGCGCAATTCTGAAATAATTTTATAAGTTAGCTTCCTCAAAACACACATAAAAAGCAACTGCAGTACTTCTGCTACTCTTGTCTATATTAATCCTTTCATGTGTCATTCCATCACTCTGTTGAGTAAACTCAGAATTTCTC
Source organism: Metallyticus violacea (assembly GCA_030762175.1). NCBI lineage: Eukaryota > Metazoa > Arthropoda > Insecta > Mantodea > Metallyticidae > Metallyticus > Metallyticus violacea. Next base: position 111,179,196 of record CM060835.1, on the reverse strand, counting down.
GCAGAATTTTAGTCTGTTAGTAATTTGAAGTATTTTATAATGTATATTGAAGCAAATGAAACTATGGAAAAAGTTTAACAAATTGTGGGTTTTAGTATAAGGGTCGCCTAAATGAAACTAAGACCTTTGTCGTAGTATTTTTTTTTTTTGAGTAGTATTTAACGCCCGTTTTTACTACTGAGGTACCATAGGCGGTGGACACTGATGATACATGAAATGAAATGATATATCGGGAAAGGATATTTGGGGGGGGGGAAGGAAGCGTTCTAGGCCTAAGTTTAGGGTACCTTCCCGGCATTTTGCCAATTATAAGGACTGAGGAAAACATGGAAAAAACCTCAGTCAGGGAAGACGGTCCTGGTGGGATTCGAACCCCTGACCTACCGCTCACGAGTCCGCGCCTTAACGACCTCGGCCACCCGTGGTGGTTTTGTCGTACTCCATAGCCTAAGCAAGGTTGATAGGGTACATAAGATTGGTTCTTCCGCAACTAACGCTCCTATTGGTTGACGCTCTGACGTCATTATGGAATACGAGGGAAACTAGCAGACAGCGTAAGATGAAAGGTGTCATGCTTTATACTTACGAATGGTTCATCATTTTGATTGGAATTCACATGTTTAAACATACTGTAGGCTTTAATAAAACGAAAAATGAGAAAAGTGGCAGTAGTTTTGAAATTAAATGTCGTAATGCTGACCCGCTAACCTCAAAATGAAACAGTTTTATTCCAAATATATACGCACTGTATTAACTTCTGCAAATTTAGCAACAATGAGAGGAGGGCTCAGAGTGGACAAAGCTGGTAAAGGATAATGCATCTTCCTTCGCAGAAAAGAATAACATTTTTGAGACATAGTCCTAAGTGTAAGGACTTGGCATATGTCATCTTCGTCCCAACTAAAGCGTTTACCTTTATTTTGAAATGATCTGATCTGATTGGATGAAAATATTTGACCTAATATCCTTCTCACCTCTTTAGAAACTTCACTCTTTCTATCACTTTGAAGTTCGGAAACTCCGTTTTCACTTTTGAAATTTGTTGAATGAGGTCTCTACTGCGATTTTTAAGTTTCACACACGTTTGATTTAAACGTTTACTTTTTGTTTCTAATATTGAAACAATTTTTAAAAGCTTTTGTGTTTCTGTGAACTCTAAACTGTCGAATTCGATACCACATGCTTAAATACTTTGCGCAATTTCTCTCTTTTTTTTTTAGCGACACATTTGTCAACGTAAGACACGTTTTCGCACGCTTTTTATATATCTCTGATCTCTGCGGTACCGAGCTAATTTGATCTGAAGTCACTAAGTCGGGAACATGACTCTCCGATGCAGACGGTGCAGTGAACAGGCAAAGTTAGTGAAGGAACTGCGCCTGGTTATAAGTACACGTTTGCTAGATAAGTTAAGCAGTTCTGATCGCAAATCTCTTATACAGTCAGATTATTGAAAATGAAGGGAGGACATTCTAGGCATTGGTAATGTTTCTTTATTTTTTCTGTAACATTTTGATAACTAAGTCTTTTTTAAACCGGAATCATGCGTAAACCTGCGCAGCAATATATTATGTTCTTTCGCATTGCGATTATGAGATTTGCAGTCACTCACTGCACCATAGCGAGATAAATCTTAAACAAGGGCTAAATTAATAGATAATTTTTGCACTTTTAACTGCGTAAAGGTGCCTGAAAATACTTATCTAAGATGTTAAGAATGTTTACCGTTTGCTGCGAGACAGGCCTAGATAACTTTTGATTCTCATATTACTGTGGATGCTTGTTCTAGTGTGTTGTTTTGTAGTTTATCTAATGGTTGTAGGTTTGAGCCGAGCAGCTTAGGAATCAGATTTTGTATGGAAGCTTTAACGAACTTCTCGAAGCAATCGCTGTACATTTCCAAAATTTTCTTTGAAAAGGCAATTGCTTTATTGTTCATTCCAGGGTTGATCCCTATGCTCTACTCCTGATTCTCTGAAATGCATTTCCTTGAATGCTGATGCACTTCTTCCAGTCAAGTTTTCACATTTCTACACCTTCCTGAAGGATGTTAAATCTTTGGTAAGCAGGATATTAAAAGTTTCTTCAAATCTCCAACAATCCTACTAAAATGACAATGAAAATTTTGTATATGAGTCTGATAACGCTCTAGCGACCGCATTGTTTTTTGTCTCAACGAAACTCGGAATATAATAATTAATTAATAAACGATTCACCCAGTTCGTAATCCAGAAAAAATGGAATATTTGGGGGGGAGATAACCTGAAGCAAAATATGCTTGTCTCTACCTGCCTCTAGTGGCCTTTCCTCAACGAAACTAGGTATATGCCATTAGAATAAAATAAGAAAAATAGTTTCTGAAAATTAGCGAAATCAGACTATTATGGCCAAGGGTTTACCTGAAACTCAAAATTTAAAAATCGTTCTCGCGGCACTTTTTTTGTTAACAAAACTTGGTCTGCCAATCTGAAAACTAGTGAAATTGTCCTCTTACTCCCGTTTGAGTTAGCGCTCCGATAAACCTAGGTTCCATATATAAGCATAAAAACATTCTAATTGCATTTTATGAAAAATCAGAGAAATCGAACAATTACGAGTGGTGTATACCTGAAAACCGAGAATTGAAGAGTGGGGATTAACCTCGAGGGGAAATTTAAAAATCTCTCTAGTGGCCGGAATTTTAGTTTTTCTCAACAATGCTTGGTATATGCCACAGAAATAAAATAATAAAAATGCTGTCTGAAAATAACCGAAATCAAATAATTAGGGGTGGGGGTTTTACCTGAAACCCAAAATTTAAAAATCACTCTAAAGGTACGAATACTTTTTCGCAGTAAAATAAGGAAAATAGTTTCTGAATATCAAAAAAATCGAACCATTAGGAGTGGGAGTATACATGAAAACCGAAATTTAAAAAGCGCTCTAGCGTTTAATATTCTAATTGTTTAAAAAACTGCTAATTTATAACGTTATATTTTATTCTTGACAAAAGCATTGTGGTGAAGATAGCAGCAACTGTCAAATATTAACCTTTTACTGCCACGCTCATCGTATGCCCAGTCGATATCAAAAGAGGCGACAAACTTTTGATATGACCGTTACTCGATATCCCAACAATAACATGATAAACTCTCCCGCAACATACGTATAATCCTAGATTGAGGCTATTACACCACTCCGTGTGGAGTTTGTCTGCTGTTAAATACTAGACCATTATTGACTGAAGCTAAAATATTATTCGTGGGATAAGACAGAAAACTCTATCGCTAACCAATTGATCTCAAAGGATCTGAGGAAAACGTGGTGACTATAGGCTGCCATATGTCTGTTGTTAAATCCTTGGTTATTGGCTGAAGCTAATATATTTTTGATGCAGTAAGACAGAGAATCTCCTTTGCTATGTTACCAAGGGCTCTGACAAAAAATAAATAAATAAATAAACGTGACTACCTATTACACTGGCTTGCCCGTCTTCTACAAGAGAAGAGAATTGGCCAGAGATGAGTATTTTGAATTGTATGTTCCTGGTAGTAGACAAACGAGTCACTCCCAATTTCTGTAAACTCAGTATGTAACATCTCTGCTCTAGCGTTCTGTAATGACGTTCACAAATTAAATTTGCTGAATTCGCTTAGTTTATACAGCTCTTGCGTGACGGATTTTATAAAAGTTAATTTGTATAACAAAGTTATTCTGGATCCTCTCTGCAAATAATTAACCAGAATAACACTTTGTGCATCCCAAAAATACAGACCCCATGATGTTGCCTGCTGATGGCCCCATCTTGAATTTCATAGGGGTAAATACCCCTTTCTTTTCCATTCCTTTGCAATTTTGTTTCAGAATCATAGTGTTAAAACCTTGACTCCGTATAGTCACAAATCAGTCAAACTATTTCTGTTTCTTCCACCGTAATATCATAAATTGTAGTTACAAATGTTGTCCGTCAAGCATTAGAAAATGTCAACACTTAGATACCCTTTTTTAATCTTTAATTCTTTAGTAAAAGTATTGTAAATACCAGAGCCAAAGATCGCAACAATTGGAAATTTCTTACGATAAACTGCTGTTTTCTGACCAACACACATAAAGAATGGAACGTGAGATCGATTTGTTAGGAAATTAAGTTTATTAATAAGAATATAGACAGGGAAGAATGCTTTTAAGAGGTTCATTTGGAGTTTAGGGCTAGTATAGGCCGAGTAATGTCTAGAGCAACACTTTTGGAAATATAATAGTGTCGACATAGAGATATAGCAAAGGTCAACATTTCTGTAGAAGAAAAGGCTCGTTTAAACATGATCATAAGGTTGAGTTAGTCAAGGTTCAGAGCGTCGGTAGCATGGATTAGCCTAAACGCCTCTGTCCTCGGATTTAGAATAACTGGCAGTGAGGAAATGGACTTGTGACTTTGGTGATGGCAGACATCTCTGAAGATAAATGGAGCAACAGTCATAATGCTAGAATGAAGGAGTAATTCAAGTGATTTGCTTAGTTAATAAATCTAGTCGATTTTAGAACCCTTTAGCACGTTTTGTTACAATAATGCTCTACCCTAAGTACGCTCCCGAATGTGCGGGCAAAACCAGCCAACATTATTCTATTATGTACGAATAATATACCCTATCCTAATAATTCAAAATAACGAAAACTTTTGAATAACAAAAAACATAAAACCTTTTACATTCAGATTTCTTATTATCAATTTATCAATTATTCTCCTAGGAATAATAATTAACTCTTCCCAGGACATAATTATATACACTATGGTATGAGGTACATGTTTCCTATATATATATATATAAGTTTGAGAGAGTGTGCTGTATATTATGATATAGTAAATAGCTGGTGTTGTGAGCTTAATAGTGGCAGAATATTTTGCGAGTATGGCTTAGTGCTAGGAAAACGTCACACAAATATAAATAAAGAGCATATATATATATTACAACATCATATCATGCATCATATATATATATATATATATATATATATATCTTATAACATCATATCATGCTCTTTATTTATATTTATGTGACGTTTTCCTTGCACGAAGCCATACTCGCAAAATATTCTGCCACTATTAAGCTCACAACATCAGCTTTTTACTATATCATAATACACAGCACATTCTCTCAAACTTGCTGACATATAGCGGTCGGCTGTAAGGCTGAGTCCACACCCATAATTAATGTGTTGGTTCGCATGTGTTCATATTGATTGATTATTAATTTATTGATTAGAAATATTTCCTTATTTTCTTATTTCACTTTATGCCTGTGACATAAATAACCGATCTTAGCTTAGGGCATGCATGGTAGTAATTTTTCGAAATAAGTGAAGGGAATTGCATGCAATTTTCGTTACATTGTAAGCTAGCCTTATTATTATAGATATGCTCTTTTTAAGATTTTGTACAATCAGAGTCAAACAAACAAAAAAATCTCGTATTTTTTGTTTGTATTGTGGTAATATGGAATTATTATTTTTAAAACCCGATTTTAAACACCTTCAATCGTTTTATGCGGGACCGCGTGATAGGTCGATAACTCCATAGGACGGCCCGGTATCTCACTAAGATATAGAAAAACGGACTGTAAAAAGCTACATGAAATTTCAAGAAAAGTTCTAAGGTGATTGGTTTGTATGTATAGAAAAAGGAATGAGGATTAAACTGAAGGACTTAGCGGCGCTCTGGTACCAATTTGAAGCGATTTTTCTTGTTGGCTCCAAGTTGGTGGGTTCTATTTGAGATGCAATTTTATACTCCGGCTAGTTTTTAATCGCTTCCTAAAAGCATAATTTTGCTGTTTATTATGATTCTAGCTCTTGGTACTTAGGGGAGAATTTTTAATGATAAAGGCTGCTAATTGTGGTTTATTGAGTGAAAGCTAAGCTCTTTTTAAATTCTTGTTACAGATCAACATACCAGGAGGACAATAACGTACTACCTCCATTAGATTCCCCTTGCTTTCTGCCACCAGCGGAAGCGAGTGACTATACAGGCACTTGACCATGAATTTTCGCTCTACCTGACCTCTCGCCCTTGAAATCTTCAAAATGTGGGTCAATGGCACCATTATCAATACTCAAGATATCTGCGGTTTTCTTCACGCGATATTTGTTTATTTACTATGGATACGAAATAGAAAGAGAACACTCCCACCTCATTATCTTAAAGAAAACTGCCCTGATGAGAAGTGGAACTAGGCCTTGGATCTGGACGTACATGACCTCATCTAGCTCGTATACATCATACTATGCAAAATTTCAGGGTCACTAAGCAATCAGATCAATGCCATAATTGCCCTCCACTCGATGGATAAAACTTAACCCCCCCCCCAAAAAAAAACATTCCCTCGCTCACAAGCTGTAACTTCCACATTTTCTCATCTCAATATTTCTATCTAATTAATATTCAACAGTAAAATCGCATTTACATTTTTACATTTAATGTGATGCCACTACCCATTAGAAAATATAAAATGAAATAAATACACTAGATATATATATCGTAATATGTATAGAAATACACTCACAACTGAATAATATCATAACATTTATAAAATACCGATTTGGTAACATATTATCACATAAATAGAAATTGTAAATAATTATAACTTATTAATAACGAGGCGTCACTTAAATTTTGCTTCAAAACTTATATACAAACACATTAAATTTGATTAAATTACATGTAATTGAAGTTTATAATTGTATAAATATATTCAGTAGGTTATGTTTGTGGACATGAAAACATTACAGGAATTTTAGCACGCATTACTTTCATTTGCAGTTATTTAATCATAACTCTTTTGTTCCACGTGCTTCACTTTCCTAGTGAGTCAGCACTTTTTTATCAGAAATGGAGTATAGGGATACACTCTCCGTATTACCATAATTTATTCGTATTGAGTGGGCGGTATGATGCGCTCGGCTACTGGCAGCAGCAGTCACTCTGCAAGGAGCACGAGTTACATTGAATAAAATAAATGTAATCTCAATTGCAATGTACTATATAGTAGTTATCTTATGCTATCATAGAATGACGCATGGAAGTGTGTAGTGTAGCGGCGAAATACCATAACGAGTTGAAGTATCCTCTTTCTTCAAATAGAGTAGAGTCTATCTTTTACTTTAATAACCTGTGCCTAAAAGTTGTCTCATAAAAGAGAGAAAAGTTAATATTTGTTATTTTAGTATCATTTGATGAGATAGGATAACCTCAAGTGGAGTCGATTCTGGTGGTCTAGTGATAACCATACTTGCCTCGTAAACCCAACATCGCAAATTCAATCCCAAACATGATGGAAGGTTTTTTTCGGGCGTAAAAATCCTAAGTATGGAATCCATCGGAAGGGATGTAAAGCCGTAGGTCCCGTGTCGTACATTTAAGGCACGAAAAAGAACCTCAAGTCTGAAGGAAGAGGTCTCGAGCAAAATTTACCGGCCGTTTCATTGAATTGAATTGAATAGGACATTGATGACCTGAGATTTTAAGCAGCGTACATAACTAAACCCAATCAACAAAATCATAAATTGGAATAGAATTAGGAATGAAGTAAGATTTATTATTTTTACAGCCCATATGTGACTAACGGAAGATGTCTCATAAAACAGAACGAAGGTAATTTGAATTGAAATTTTCCTATTGTACATTACTGTATTAAACCATACGGTGTCATGTTTGCACTGTATGGCTAGATTCTTATTTACACTCCGGACTGGTTTATTAATAAATTAATCGTTAAAGTAGAATAAAGTTTCTCTTAAGAAGCTTGAGTATGTAAGACCATCTCCGGCATGACAAGCAGAAGAGAGAGCAAAGAGGTTAAAGCGAGATACCAAATAACGCAGTTCGTTCTTCAATATAGACTTTATTTAGCCCTCCAGTGGATTTTGATTAAGGCGCGGACAATCCCCATATTTCCTGGATTCTGCCCCCGACTTACACCTATTATTCCTATATTTCATAACTTATCCTCCACCACCAGGGATTGAATTAGACGTATCTGCAACTATAACATCATTAAGCTGATTGTCCACTAGCGAGCACATCAGTAGTATAAATCCCTCCCCAAGTGACTTACCGGCTTCTGCGGCCAGTACCACAAGTGGATTTTCTCCAGTAAAAGGCCTTGCACATAGCAGCGAGCAATAGCCAACTAACGAGGGACTATCTTATGGATTATACATATAATTATACAAAATTATGGGAATTTTGTAAATATAATTATACAAAAGGTAAGAATTTTAGACATTTCGCACAGCAGTCAGAAACAGCTAACTAAGGAAGGGCTATTTTATAAATATAATTATACAAAATGGCGGATTTTATGTGCATATCATTATACAAAATGATGGAAATTTTATACATTTCACACAGAGCAGCCAGCAACAGCCAGATAAGGAGGAATTATTTTATTGGTTATACAAAACATTAATGGTGGTAGCCACCAACCGTCAGCCAATGAGGGATTATTTTATTGAATATACATAATAGTGGGAATTTATACCAATAATTACACAAAATGGTGGGAGTTTTATATATCTCGCACACAACAGCCTAACAGCCAAGTAAGGAGGGATTATTTTACTGATTATATAAAATATCAATTTCAAAATGGCGGGAATTTGCTACCTTATCGACTGCAATGATCTGGTGAGAAAAGCTTATTTCATTTAATTGACAAAATATTAATTAAATTTTATGGGGTAAAATTTCAAGTCATTTATCGCTACTAGGAGTGTGAAGTAGCTATCATAAAATTACATAAATTATCCTAAATGGGGGACGTGGTGGAAATTCATAGTGAGACATGTTAGTAAAAATGTGAGATGGAGTGTAACATATATTAATAATTGAAGGAGGAAATGTAAAACACAATTCTTACTTATATTGAAATAATAATAATGTTAATAAAATAATAGTTTTTCTGAAAGAAAACTGCAAAATTAATATAAATATTTGTTGATTTCAAATATTCTTGGGTAGATGGTGGTAAGAAATACGTTTTAACGCTGTAAAAATAAGGTGAAAAATGATAGTGAAAATATAAAATGCATTTACAAATAATTATATTAAACGACTTGACACGGAGCTGCTTCGAGCTGGGCATCTAATTCTCTACTAAGTCAAATGAATTTGTATAACCAATAAAGAGTTGTAGGGGATAAATCACGTGATTGGTGGAAACAAACTCACATATGTGAGCCTTGAGGGCACACATTACACTAGTCGAACCCTGCATAAGATTCTTGCACCACGGAGTCACAGGCCCATTAGACTCTTCACGAGACGTCATAAGGGGCATAGGTGTTATGTGGCAAATTGTTGGATATGTAGAGTTATTTTTTTATTAGTGTTTAACGCCCGTTTTTACTGCTGAAAGTTTTTATGTTCGTACACACGTACACATATTATGTTCGCCTTTTAGTTTTGCATATATGCCGAACGTTTAATAGTCATGTAATTGACATCATTGTCGGTTTTGGCTCTACACACGGTAATGACTGTAGGTATATGCACGTTGTCCTCATTTCTTATTTCAGTTATTCCTTTATTCTTGCTACATGCATTGCAATACTTAAAACACGAAACTTAAACCTCTTGAGTCTATTAATTTTCAAAGGTCCTCTAATTAGGAACTCCTCTAATTATCACTGTGCATTATCTTTTCAATGACTTTTACGACCGCCTACCTGATTACACTTGCGTTGGCTCATACCAAAGGGTCTAGAGGGATTATTAGAATCACTGATGGCTAAACCCATGTACCCGGGTTTGTTGTTTAACAAACTGTTATTTACAAAATTTAAAAGTTGCTGAATAATATGATACACCCACCCTTCTGGATTTGCATTTTCTGGCATGGGACTTACAGTTATATTGGTTTCAGAAAACCCAGAATAAAATGTATTTACCGTTCGTTTTCTATCCTGGGTAATGTCAAATATAGGTTGAGAACTTACCGACATCTCCTCAAAATCGCTAATATGACACATGACATCATCGGTATCAGGTGGTATGGGAAAGTCCTCTGTAAAATAAGGTTCTCGCCCTGCTCTTCTTCTTTTATTATGCACGGTCACACCTATAAGTATTATTAATGCTCTATACTTGTTTCACCATTATATATAGATCATTTTGTATTTAAACACTAACAATCGCCTACATTCATATAACACTTATCATGCAAAGATCACGGCACACACGAAAGACCCATACAGCTACCGTCAGATTTGCTATTATCACTCGCCCTACAAACGCAATACGCAAGTGCAGCTAAAACCCCTGTTACGGGTAATGGCATGTGTTTGTGCGCGTCTAACATAGGTCCCAGTAGTTGTGCAACACTCAGATCTATTCTTTGCTTTTAGGGCGCATTTTTATACTGTATCTCTCTAATGCATCGTGTATTCCCTGTAAAATCGTTCTTTAATGCAACAACGATTAGTATTATTTATTTCTGTCACGTACCATGCGTAGAAGCAATATCACATCCCACGATTTTGCCACTAAATAAAATATAACCCGTCTTTAAAATGCTTACTCAATTTGGTGTGGTAATAAAGTTACAAATGTTTCACCGAGTATTTTAATTATGGCAATAATATGGCCTGAGTTACGGGAATGTATTTCCTTGTGTTCATACTGTAGCTGTTCTGTTTTAACTCGCGTTCTCTATTGTCTTTGTAAAAACATCTTTCAGTAGCATTAATGTATGCAACAGGTAACCCGTTTTTTCAGATGTTTACTATTTTAGCGTGGGTTTGCACTCAACATTGTGTGCAACAACTGGAATTAAATTTCCTGTCACGTCTCATGCTTGGAAATATTTCGCTACATCACATTTCACGTTTTCTGCAACTTTAACTTTAATATATTGTGCTTTTGGTGGGTGTTACATTTAAAAAAATACACAGTGCCCTATAATAACACAAATTTGTTTATATCGTTAACATTAATGTATAAAACATATGCCTCCTATTATACATTTGGCCTGGTGAGCAACAAGCACGCTATTTCCTGCCACGTCCAATGCGTTGAATTATTCCCCAATACCACATTCCGCAGATTCTGCCTTTGACATATTTACCACGTTAGTGGTATTTTTTAGCTTAATTTTATGTGTGCGATAAACTGTTCTATCTAATTGACATCATGGTACGTGATTTTTCCCGACGCTATATATGCCAATGCAATATTTCGCCTGTAAGCTATATGTTCCTAATGCTATAAATATGTAATGTACACTCTGTAACGTTTTCCTCATTATCAATCTTCTTTCCCATGTATCACATATTTTCCCCCATTCGTAAATGGAATCTAGCCTCGCAATTGTATGCGAAAGAAGAGTCGATCTATTCACTTGCTTTTGCTGCCTTCATTATGCTATCTTTTTTATTACATTGACTTTGTTTGTTACATAAATATAATACAAATCAAATTACAGACCGTATCAACAACTTATACCAATTAGTTCGTATAAAAGCAGGCAAAATTTGCTTGCCTTTACAGCCAGTGATTGCCTACTGCATATTACGTACAGAGAGTCTCTGTAGGTTTTGACCACTTTTTTTTTTGTCTAGCACACCATATGTAAGTAAGTTTTACTATTAATATACTTTAGTCATTGCAATACTGCTATTTGTACTTTATACCATGTAAATAGTAACGCGTTCTCTATTCTCAGAACACCCTCAGCTTTAGCGTATATCATGCTAATTGCGATGCATATAGTCTATGTATCTGCTAATGTTTGTGTGTTTATACAATATATTTGATCACCTATATTCACGGAACAGAACTGCACAGTTGCACAATTTCAAATTATTATTGAATACGTATGTAGTACTTTTCATATATATTCTTATGTGGCACTTTTTATTTTCCAATTCCTTTTTTAAAGATTATGACTCAATCTTCCTCCTCCCTTTAGTCCTTCACTATGTCGGTCCCCACTAATTTTCTTCCTTGTACCAGTAAATACCGCGTGGTTAATTGTATAAGTCCCTCTTATACTACTTTAGCACTATACACCCATTCGCTTTCCACCTTGTTTCAATTTTGTATGTACTCAATTTCGCCTGTCTGTCAATGAAGATACTCGCTGTGTCATAGCCGGCGAATATTGCACGTACCTAGCGTCCGATTATGAATTTAGTGATATCCTTTCTCCAAAATATTTTATTGCATTATCCAATACTACCGATCTTAGTATAAGACCCCTCCTATCCCAATTTATAATCGCGAAAATAACGTCTTTTGCATTCTCGATAATTTTTCTCTCTGTGACCTGCATTTTGAGCGTATCTGGTGTTATAGTTAGAACGGGTTAAATTTCCACAGTTGAATTTGCCGTTTTGGCAGGACTGTCTACTTTTTTACCACCAAATTTTTCCATTCACTCGCGTCATATAGTTCGCCCCTCAGAGAGATGGTACGAAATAGCATATATGGTATATTCGAAGAAACCTGGTCCAGTTAGCTTTGCTTTAACCGGTAACTATGATTGAAACAACATTTTTCATATCATCTTTTTTAAAGACCAGAGTACCCTTTGCAAAGGCTGAAATGTACTGCGATTAGGAGATTACTTAAATGTACATCTTATGGCCAACAACTATCCCAATTTTAACCCCGAAGTACCTTATGCTCACTGCACGTGCATTATCTGTCACCCCTCCCCTCCTTCCTTAAAATCCTTAGCCTTTAACGCACTTCTAATTCGACCCTCTTTCAACACCTTGCTTCTCGGTTCCTCCCCTCCCCGTAACTAATTTTATGTACTCCTTTTTTGCAGTTTTCCTACTAACTATTCTTACACCTGTTCCCTTACAGATGAGCCTGCTAAGAAGGCTTCTAAGGAGCAAAAGTACCCAGACCCATCAGCAGGGGCGGCACAGCAGTCTACATTCTAACACGCTGATTCGGAATGTACTCACGCTCCTTTTATTACGCACTTATATAATCAGGATTATTTAGAACACATGGCTACAATGTCAACTATAGAAATTATATTCTTATCACAAAATGCTCACCTTAGAAACAGTATATGAGGTTGACTCAACCACCCTACTCGATATGCCAGCCCTTTTGTCTCTTCTTCCATCGCGTGGTGAAAATTTTGCTCGCATATTTGTAGCACATTATACGCCCTCCAATGACTGTGTCTGTCTCCATTTATCCACTTCGGCGTGACGTCTTACTTAATCCCTACATTGTGTCTCATTACATCGTCGCTAGACCTCCCAAGAGCTAGCCTTTTTTTTTAAAAATATTTTTTAATAATGTTACTATATTTATTGTTGTTAAAATATATTCTACTTTATTACTCGCTTTATTTTGTTTCTTATTGGACTCCTTCCTCCGTCCGTTGTCTTCCAATACCTCTCCTCTTTCCTCCTCTTTCACCGCATCATCGTCGTAGGAAATTGCAAGTTTTCCAATTCCGAATCATCATCATTATTTACAGCATCTCCAATGTATGACTTACTTAATTTATTTATTAATCCTTTCAGCCTTGGAATTCCTCATTTACCTTCTCCAACTTACTTAATTTCGACCTACCAACTCATGCTGTCTACCTACATTATCTTTCTTTGCTTCTAATTCCCTTTTTAACCTTCCAACTATTTCTTCTATTCCTCTGAATATATCCTCTAACACTTCCTTATTCTTTATAGCCAGGTTCAATTCTTTATTCAAATTCCGCCCCTTTCCTTCACACTCCTTTGTCATCTTACTCTTTACCGAATTCATGCTTTTCTTACACCGCTCGCTAGCGGCCTTCCTTGTACTATTCAGTGAAACACTACCAGAATCCCAATACATTCCCAACTGGCGCTCAAATTACCCTCTGCGCTCCATTGCGACCCATGCTTAAATATTCCCTTAACGTTCCTTCCCCCAAATTGCAAATTCCACTCTCCATTTCCACATTCACCGGATATGTCCATAAAATTATCCGAAAATAGCTATTCATTTCGTTTATTACGTTATACGTAACCACCAATTATCTTTCCTCTTCCGTTAGCTGCCAATTTAATTCCAACCGCTCCGGTACTTCGATTACTTCCATCATCATACTACAATCCAAAATCTCTACTTTGATACTAACATTGCCACCCGCATACATTACCACCAAATTATCATAACACTCGCACCTTTTATCTTTATTCCTACTCTTCACACAATCCCACATCTCATTAGCACATACCCTTCCGAACATTCCACATGACCCATTTCGAAATTGTCGTAATATATATATGTACCTACATCGTCTTCCCCTCTCACGCCTTTTTAGTGGTTTCAAAAACATTTATACTTTTCTCCATATTCATTATATTTGTATTAAACCTATTAAACCTAAACTCTACCCCCTCCTTATACCTACACAAACAATTAGGTGGTAACTTTACCAATAATGTTGTATTATTTAACAACCATGCTACATCATCTGCCTTAAATCCTCATCTACCAACACTTAAGCAATATTCCCCCCCCCCGTTTACCACATATACAATTAGCAATAATACCAGCAACTCCTCAATCTTTAAAAATAGCGCTCCTTCCCCGTCCGCTATTGCTTTTTATCCCCTCCTCCCTGTGGTACCATCGTCCAATCACTGCACTCTTTATCCTCGCTAACCACATTTTACTGTAGTGGTAATGCTCCTACCCTTTTTTTAATCCTACTATTATACTCTTACTTCACCACCGTTTGCTCAGATTCTCTCCGAATCCCGCCCTACACACATCTGGTAAGTATTGCCTTTTTTCTATACATATATACTCATTCGCTTATCTTTTGTTTTTATAGCACTTCATGGCTACCATTATGTTAAAAATACCTTTTCGGTGACCGCCTGTCCATCCTATCAGTATCAAAACAGAACATCATTGCCGGTATGCCAATAGAATACCAATGCTAGATTATCCTCCAATGGATGTATACCTAGTATGGCAACAACTAGACGATTAAACGATTTTGAAGTATTTAGGCGCACCAGTCACATCTTCCAACGCACATTGATCGTTCTATACCATTCGTTTATCAATGTCCTTTCTCACCTATAACGACATAAATTATGTATTCCATTTAGTGTACCTATTTTTAATAAGGCATATTTGTCCACCAATATTATTTAACTTTTTTCTTTAATTTTTTTTTATTTTCCTTATATCTCTCCATTTTTTTCACAGTTGCCGCTTACCTCAAGAACTACAAACTTTCTTCTTTTAGTATGAGTCAACAGTGCACATATTACCGTGACGCCTTCAATGGTTCAATACACAAACATTTATGTGTGCCGTGGTCTCCTTCCATGAACTATACATTTCTTAACGGCAGAGTGGTTTTCGTACCTCATTAAATACAGTGCTTAGGTAAAAGCAATGTAATCCAAATAATAAATCTATTCGTTTTCTTCGTGTGCGTAAATTACACAGCTATACCTGTTCCAAATGGGACTAATATCATTTTAGTTATTTTTCACCTCTTTGCATGACACAATAAAAGCGTAACCCCATCTTTTCTTCAGTTTATTTATTCTCCTTATATACCGCTCCATTTTCTTTTATAGCTACCGCTTTGCTTTCGGTATGTGTCGTTGATACACCAGTTGTCATGACTACTTTGCAGCTCGACCCATAAGCATTTGTGCTTAGTATGGGGTCCTTTCATGAAGTACACATATCTTAGTAACAAAGTAGTTTAGTATCATATTGCCTACAGTGTTTAACGAAACGGCTGTGTAGGCTGTGTAATATACCCATCCTCTTTCCCCATGTGCGTGATTTACATAGTTATGAATGCTCAAAGTAGTTTAGTATCATATTGCCTACAGTGTTTAACGAAACGGCTGTGTAGGCTGTGTAATATACCCATCCTCTTTCCCCATGTGCGTGATTTACATAGTTATGAATGCTCAAAATGTAACGAATATCTGCATGATATGTAATATTCACACAAGCACACATCCATCTTTCATAACCAATATTTCATGTATCCACTTGTTATTATTAATATATGTATATGTATCCTTTTTATTTTATTCCTTTTATCTCTCCATGTTTAATTTTTTACAGTTGCTGCTTACACAATGAGCCGGTGGTACAGAGGTTGCCATAACTAAGTTTACAAGTCCAACCCATAAACTTTCGTGCGTAGTGTTACATAGTGATACATATCATAACCACCAACAAGTGTATATCCCACACTACTTGCAGTGCTCGACCAAACGCCAATGTTACCTAAATCGCATACCTATTCCCTTCTTTCATTTGCATTTCCTTGAAAGCCCGAAATGGGACAAATATTTTTTCGATTATTACAATTATTCTTACAGTACTCATTAAATTAATACATTACGTAGTATATGTCACTTGTTAGTTCATATCCCGTGTATTACTTCCACGTTCCCATATATACACGTACCTACTCCTGTATCCTCACATATAAAAAAGGTGCATGTACCGAGGTAGACAACCAAAATGACCACACACTAACGTCTGTTGTCTGTTGTTGCCAATTGTCTGTTGTTTCAAACTTTCGCCACCACTCAAAAACGACACTAGGGCCAATTCTAACCCTATCGGACAACCTTGAATGCGTTTTTTTTTTGAGTAGTGTTTAACGCCCGTTTTCACTACTGAGGCACCACAGGCGGTGGACACTGATGATACATGAAATGAAATGATAAATTGGGAAAGGATTTTTTTTTAAGGAAGGAAGCGTTCCAGGCCTAAGTTTAGGTACCTCCCCGGCATTTGCCAGTTATGAAGACTGAGGAAAACCTGGAAAAAACCTCAGTCAGGGAGGACGGTCCTGGCGGGATTCGAACCGCAGACCTCCCGCTCACGAGTCCGTGCCTTAACGACCTCGGCCACCCGTGGCGGTCCTTGAATGCGTGACGTCACTTAATTGTCTCCTGCGGGTCATATACTACTTACATCACGCACATACACATACGAAAGTGCTCTCTCCGTCATTCACTGTCGCCTGCACCATTATGGGTGACCAGGATTTATATCTGGAGTCCAATCAAATGTCAATGCCATGGCTGCACTCTACAACAAGAACCATAGAACCTACAATATCTTTTTCGCTTACAATTATTCACATGAAATTATAGTATACTTTTGATGGTTAAATTTACCGCCACGGGTGGCCGAGGTCGTTAAGGCATGGACTTGTGAGCGGTAGGTCTGCGGTTCGAATCCCGCCAGGACCGTCCTCCCTGACTGGGTTTTTTTCCAGGTTTTCCTCAGTCTTCATAACTGGCAAATGCCGGGGAGGTACCTAAACTTAGGCCTGGAACGCTTCCTTCCTTAAAAAAAAAAAATCCTTTCCCAATATATCATTTCATTTCATGTATCATCAGTGTCCACCGCCTGTGGTGCCTCAGTAGTAAAAACGGGCGTTAAACACTACTCAAAAAAAAATGGTTAAATTTGCTCACAGCGATCACCTAAGGAATTCCGTACATCTCCGGTTGAAGAAATCTTCTATCCGTAGGCATTGGATCGCGTTCTAGACACCATATGATTCCAGAAGTGGTCATTCTTGCAAGCTCTCTTTCCTGTTGTAATCTCGGCTATTTCACAACGTGATCCAAAATGGCATTCAGTCTTCAGTCTGGTCCAGCCAACACACCAGCGACTCAATGACACAAGGTACTCATCATGATAAATGCAATAATACCAACTGAAAAGTTATTAGAAATTCTCGCATATACATAGCAGCTATCACTATACATAAAATTCATTCTTCTTTGAAAAAATGAAACACATACATGTGAACACTTACCCTAAGCAAAAAGGGTTCACTTTTAAAATTCCCTGCTTAGACTAACAGAAGTATTATCTGATTTGAGAAGTGAAATTTGTGATTTTATTTTACAGAGAATGAGGGGGCAAACGAAAATAGGCCCACATCCTTACCCATGTTATATAGAGATAAAAGGAATGTGATGTACTAAATGCAGATCAGGAAAAATAAGATTTTAACTTTAAGAAAACGATATGTGCAAGCAAAAAGTATTTTCACAATGATTTACTACTATCACGGTAAATGAAGGGAGCAAAAATATATTAAGTATTTAATTATTGCAACTTAAGTCACTTATTTCGAACCCCAGACCTCCCGTTCACGAGTTCGCACCTTAACGACCTCGGCCACCCGTGGCGGTCTACCAACATTCAGAGGCATGAACTTTTGATAAGGAACTTTGAGTTGGATGAATACGAGGTTACCCATACATTCTCTTTCTTAATTTTAAGAATAGCTTCTATAATAATTTATAAATGTATAATCTCTATTAAAGTGTTTTAGGCTGAAATTTTTTAAAAATAATTAATAATAATGTTTTAATATTTATTATTTTTTTTATCCTTATAACTTGGTTGGGTGTGTGAAGGCGTGCGAAGTCCATTGAAAGAGGCATTTGCTATATACCTCAGAGCTAAGCTATGCTAATGAAGTTTGGCTTGTTGTGCAGAGCTAGTAATGTTCTTTTCCGAATCTCTGCGCATCCGTGTGCATGTATATATATCACAAAGTTGAATAGAGTTTGTATATGAGTTTAGTGTATGCAGGCATGCGTTCTGGCGTGCATACATGTGCGTGTCAGCTAATAACCCTCGCAGCTGTTGCGTAGGTGAGAAATTACTTGCAGGTAGAGTCAGGTTTCATTAAGGTAAACACCGGCTGGTCCAATTTGCGGCCCCTTAGGAGGAAGACGAGGTCAGTGCGTGCCGGAGCTTTTCCGTGATCATCTTCCCGCGAGGCGGCATGACGTCATACATCTGCACATCATCCGTGCTGTAAATATTTCTCGCTTCTTTTTATCCGCCTTATGCAACACGTCGTTAACACATTTATATGGTCACGTGTAAAACAAGAACTTCATAGAATGCAAGTGAAACGTATGTGAAAACAGATACTAGTAAATTCACTAACTTGCTGTAGTAAACCCCGGAAACGTGCTGAATAGAGAGAGAGGCATTGTCTTCCTGCGCTTGCTGCAATCTTGTTCTCATGTACTCTGGTATAGCTCGGTTAATTAGCAAACCTTGTAAGACAAAATATAAAAAGAGTAAGAAGAAAGTAAGAAAAAAAAAGAAAAAGAACAAAACAAAAACAAAAGAAAAAACTAAAACTTATTTAATAGTACTAAAATGGCTACTGTAATAAACATTTGCAATTGCGTATATTTTAATGTTCTTTTTAAGTATAAATGTTTTTTTTTCCTTGATAAGGTAATATATGGTGTCCTGTATTAGAATATGTGTTTTTGCCACCGTATAAAAACTTAAATGTTTAATGTTGTGTAATAAAACACTGTAACATTTGCTGGAAACAATAGTAAAATAATTTGTAAATAGAAAACCTCCATCTTCTTATTGAAAGAATGTTTTATTTTTCAAAATCCACATTGTTTTATGAAATCTAACAGCAGTGCTAAAATTACATTGAAGGTTCAAGGTTTGGTATACATGTGCAGAAAAATAAGTTCTCTGTCGTGTGATGTAAAAATCTAAAAATTGACGGAATTGGAACCTGGCGATAAATTAAATGTCTGTTATTCCAGCAATTGAAAATAAAAATGAAATGTAATTTGAAATAATACGAACAGAACTCATGGTGCAGTCGATAGAGTACCAGTCCGCAGTGCTTGATTTTCGGCTGAACTCAAGAAACATTTTTGCAATTAAGACATTTTCCTGTCACGTCTAGAGTGTGCTGTATGAATACAGGCTTGCGTGTATATATGTGTGTGTGTGTGTGTGTGTGTGTGTGTGTGTGTGTGTGTCGGTTATTTAATAACTAGTTTGCCAGTTTCAGGACAGCCTTTGGGCATGTATTAATATATGAGTACAATGTATAACACCTACCCATAAGTGCCTCAAAGTTAACTAACAAGAAAAAAATGTTAAGAACAAGTTACTACATGTGAATGTGAATAAGCGGTTTGATGGAGCTAGGCAGGGAATGCAGTACATAGACTGTGGATGGTTCTTGCATGATTGCTTTTAAATATAAAGTAAGGCAGAGATATTCAATTACAAATATAATTAATACGTTGATAAATTTTAACAATCACAAATATAAAATAATTTAATGGAATGTTATTAATCTTCAAATTCAGCATAAATAATTTACATTTGAATCAAATACCCATTATTCCAAGTATGCAATTGAATGTTATATCCTAATTTAAATGTTAATTAAATAAAACTTTCATTTAATTTTTCAATATGCTGATATTGAAAAATTGCTGATATAAGCAACTGAAGTAATTATTGTCTTAAAGAGTATTTAATATGAAAAATTATTTACAAATATAATCAAACCATTGTGGGAGAATTCGTTAAGAAACCAGCCCCATTGCGGAACAGACCAAAAGTAAATTAGGCTGAAAATCTAAACACAGGTATAATCAAAATGTTACTGCAAGACAGTAAAACAATTCATGTAAAGAAAAGTGTGCATACAGTACAGTATTAATTATTTAACCACATCACTGCTCTCATCACAGAAAATGAATGAAGATTTAAATTGCCAAAACACAAATAAGTATTTTGCGGGAAAACTATGTTGGATATAATGGAACAAGAGTTTCCACCCAGCCTAGATCAAGGACAAACCCGGAGTGCAAACGTTGTTGCTGATACCAAAGACAAGTGCCGACAAGTACAGCGTTAAAGAAAATGATTAGAAAATCGTAGATTCGAGAGGAAGGCAAGGTTCTTAAGACCACCGCACAAAAACTAAGCCGAGTGGCGAATACTTATACACCACCACAACCTGTGCACACCTATTAAGCAAGAATGATACTTTCCAATTGTGCCAATTTCGTATTATATTATTTGTAATTCTTAATTTTAACTTCTGTATCGACTGTCAAAGGTCAGTAAAATATACACCAAGAATTGTTGAATTACGGCATCCTCCTTTGCAACCAGAATAAGGAACATGAATAGCCGGGGGTAGAGTTACTGCTTTTTTATTTTAGTATTCACATCTTTACTGAAGCAATAAATTTCTATTGTATTTAAAAGTTTTCTTCCAAGGCCCTGGGCATTGTTGATTAATTTGCAGTCAAACTTTATTGCTAAGGTAGTTAACTATTTGCAGAAAATCGCCTATTTGGTGAAAAGAAAGTAATGCTTGAACACAAAATACATCTTCATTATGTAATTGTTATGCTGTCGTAAAGGGATTTGTTTGATTGATTTATTTATTTATGGACGCTCTTTAACATCTCGTCCCATTCAACTCTGGGCGTGAAACGGCCGACAAATTTTGCTCAGAGGCCTCTCTTTCAGGCGAGAGGTTCTTTTTCGTGCAATAAATGTACGACACGGGACCCACGGCTTTACTTCCCTTCCGAAGGAAGCCATACTTAGGATTTTTACGCCCGAAAAAATCCATTGGTTCTGGCCGGGTTCGAACCCGCGATCTTGGGTATAGGAGGCAAGTATGGTAACCACTACACCACCAGGACCGACTTGTAAAGGGAGAAATATTGAAATCACAAATGCACTACTTAGTGCCATAAATGGTGATAATGTGGGAAAATGCTAGAGAAAGGAGTCAAAAATTGCCAACTTAAAATATCTGGTTACTTAGCCACAGTTTTGCAGACAAATAAAAAAATTGCATCAATCATTACTGAAATGTAGTCTTTCATACTACGAGGTCTGTTCAATAAATAATTATCATAATTATATTTTGACAACGTATCTTTATCATAATTTTGATGATCTTCCACAAGTAGCCGCGTCTATCATAGTCCTTAAAGAAATTCTGAAAAGCATTGTTGACACGTTCTTCAGAATCGTCTCTGCAGCCTTCGCCACTGTTTCTGAAAATGGAAAGTGCCTCCCACGAAGGTGTTTCTTCAATTTTTTGCGAAAAGTCACATGGGGCCGAATCTAAACAACAGGGAGGATAAGAGAAACATTTCAAGTTGATTTTTGCAAGATATTCAACAATAGCATTTGCAATGTGTAGTCATGCATTATGATGGTGCAGCATCTAGCTTGTTGCATTCAAATGAGATCTTTGTGATATGGTCTTGGTGAGTTTTCAGCATATCTCTGTAGCATTTCCAGTTACAGTTGTATGTGCTGGTACGATATGCTGGTAAACCATTACTGGAATATCGAAAAATGAAATGACCATAACTTTCCCAGCAGAAGCAAACACTTCTTTTTATTTTATTTATTTGTTTATTTATTATGATGCAGATTTCCATACAGAGCTTTGCTCTTTGTTCTTAGGATCGACATTATGTAATTAAGTTTCAGTGTTGATTACTTTTTAAAGGAAATCCGCACATTTTTGTAACATCATCTTCTACCGGCCACGAAGGTTGAAACCCACCGTGCACAAACACG
The DNA here is from genome assembly GCA_030762175.1 of Metallyticus violacea. Classification (NCBI taxonomy): domain Eukaryota; kingdom Metazoa; phylum Arthropoda; class Insecta; order Mantodea; family Metallyticidae; genus Metallyticus; species Metallyticus violacea. The sequence continues at coordinate 111,156,791 of CM060835.1, read as the reverse complement.
TCTCACCTGCAACTATTTAGTAACCAACGTGTGGATGACAACCAGTGAAATTTTCACCATTATGCTGTAGGCGGAACTGAACATATCTCAACTTGCACACCTCTCATAGGTGGGTATCTGAAGTGACGGCAATGAAAATATTACGTGTACGCTACGCATTATATAACAAAATATTGCAAAGTTAAATTTTATCACCAGAAATTATGCTTGTAAATCAATATGCTCATTCTTTATTGAACAGTGCTTGTAAGAAAGGAATAAAGAAATATATATATGAAAGGTGAATACGTTAAAATAAAGAACTATAATTCATTTTTAGGCATAACTTATTTTTCGTACTGGTATAATTGTTTATTTTAAAAAATATAATACGAGATGATGATTGTAGATTTTATATTGGTTGTTCTATAGTTTTGTGCGTCTTTTCAATAAAACAAAATATAAGAAATCCAACTCAGTTAAGAGTTATTAAATGCTAAAGATTACCTGATTAAAAATACAGGGCGACCCATTTAGGTATGCATGAAATGAAAACAATGTAAATCATTCACTACTGAAATTTATATTTTCAAACTTTGTGTTTGCAACATTCAGAGATGGGAGATTTCTTAGAATGCTAAATACCCCTATTGTGCACTCTATACAGCTCATAACGGTGGTACAATTCAGCCCATGCAAACAATGCCCCATACACTTTATTGTGGCTCACTTCACACGTTAACTTTTGGGCTTAATCATTTAAGCTCGTAGGACACATGTGGATTTTCCCTTGTCCAAATAATGCAGTTGTGAATTTTTACTCTCCTGCTGACATGTCTGTGAATAGCCATTTATTTAAGAAGTCGCCATCATCTTCAATCCGTTGGTACACATCATAGACGTAAAATTGAAACGATTTTTATGATTCTTATCGCGTAAGATTTGTAGACATTGTAAGTGATATGGATATAGTTTCAGGTACTTTCGAACAATACGCTGACAGAACGTATATGGTACATCCATCTCTGCTGATAGTCGTCTTTAACTTTACGTCGAGCTTCTTGTAATGGCTTCAGAGATAGCTGCTTCTCGTATTGGGTTTCGCCTGCGACCTCAAACACTTTTTCTACAAATGTTCGATGCCACAATATTATAGAATCTTATTTAGGTATATTCCGCACACCATACTCACGTCGAAATGTTTAACACTTTCAAATTTAGCATATCAAAGAATGTATTGCGCCCACTGTTGATTTGTAGTGTCATAGCAATTTTAGCACATCATTATAAAGGACGAAAATATTTTGTCATAAGCGCGCCGGTATTTCAGAAGAAACATTAGTTCTGCAATAATTTTGCACCATAGAAACTCTCAGATAAAATAACTCACAAAGGCAGTAAAACAATTTTATAATACACCAGATATAAAATATTTCATTCTATATAAGAGAAATGACATATTAAAAATTCTCCACATACATAATTGTAAGCGTTTACAACAAAAAGAGCTTAAATATAAAATAGCATTTACCCAAAAAGGAGGAAAAGAATTCTAAGTCTCCAAAAGATAATTGGGAAGGATACATTTCGATTGGTGGATTGAGCATAAATTGCATTCACATCAATTGGGCCTTGAGATCAGAAATGTTGTATTCATGGCTGCAGGGGCCTGTATTGACATAGTTTGTTGCTGTGAATGACTGCAGATAAACCTTATGTAACTGAAAGAAAATCCATCACGCTCTCACCCACAGCATGTCATTTGCATACCTCTTCAAGAAAATGACTGATGACATAGCATCTCGCTTTTGATTGAGTTATAGCTCATCATCGTCTAAATAGAACATTTCTTCTCTTGTGATCCTTCTTTACGTATTCCCTGTTAGAAATTTCATAATTGTTGAAACTTTTCAATGAGCTACTCGTTAGGCTTTTTAGCGGTTACATTATTGCATTTTATCGGTTTTAAATTATACTTTCATTCGTTGCAAGCTAAGAACTCTGTTTCATTGATTATCGTTAAGTTTTTTTTTTCCAGTCAGAATTAGTTTTGAAGCCCTGAAAAAATAAACAATTTTTGAGTATTCGCCTTGCAACAGCGATGACAGGAATGCGGTAAGGATTCATGTGCCAAGTCGAATATAGAGGCATTATGAATGATTAAAAAGAGATATATTTATATATGTACGCTCCTATTATAAAATAGGTGCGTCAAATTTCATTAAAAGCTATTGAAATCTGGATTTAGAATAAAATATATAGTAAAAATAAATAAAGAAAGAAAGAAAGAAAGAAAGAAAGAAAGAAAAAAGAAATAAAGAAAGAAGGAAAGAAGGAAAGAAAGAAATACAGAAAACTGGAATAGCCGTTTAAAAACATCAGCCTTTACAAAGACTTATTTTGCATTTGAGTGAAAACGAATAAACTCTACAGTGCCACAGCCCCCATTAGCCAGCTCAAGATTGTAAACGGGGTAGTTGAGAAGTTCCCCCAAGAGCAGATCATATGGCATGCATGATATATGCCAGAATGTTAGTCAGCCAGTAAGATGAAATAAACATAAAATAGTGAAAGGGAAGAGGAAATTGAGAATGTTAGAGTTAAATTAGAGAAGATGGAAGAACGTCAAGAAAGAAATAAAAAAAATTCCGTCTTTTCTATAACAAATGACACTCCAAGACAGCAAAACAGTGTTCTAGGCAACCGAGCTACCGGGAGAACAATGGAATCTCAAGGGAGCAACAGAGCTAGTGAATAAACCGCTAAGAGACGTAGTTTATCACCCATATTACTAAATATTTATTTAGACAAACGTTTTAACAACAGATGAATGACTTCAACAAACTCCTAAGATATGCATGTAGGGAGATCATAGGTGATCGGTTTTGCTTCCGAATCCATATAAACCATTTCCGTTTACATCCATAAAGTCAGTGCTGGGGATACTGAAAATCCACAGGTAATGCATTACGGGGAATGCCAGCAATAATTTGCTATCTCTATATGAGCCAATCTAGTAATACATTATTTTATTGAATTGTACGCTACTAAATCTTCTAGCAGGTCCCGTTTACCAGACCGTTTTAGAGTGCGTGTAAGAAATGTTAGACGATACACCATTGGAAGTACGGCAAAGCCTGCAGCTGCAACTTGTGGAGCATCCGCCTAACTTTTTCGGTTCGTAGGTGGCTACTCCTTTGGGAAGAGGGAAAGATAGGTAGGAAAGGTAGAGCCTCCATTCTCTCTGGAAATAATGCGTATATTACTACCAGTTTAAATTTGATTGGTAATACCTTGAAACACTACTGACTCTATCACAGAGCACCTTTATAGAACTGAAATGGAAGCCCCGTCAACAAGGAATGAAGAAAACTGAAGAAAACAAAGAACCTATAGGATCCGCATCTGTCTGTGGCTTTAGCAAACTAGGTGGTAAATCTGCAGTGTGAACATAGACCTGGAAAGAACAACACACGATGTAGGTATATGATTAGTTTTTTTTTTGAGTAGTGTTTAACGCCCGTTTTTACTACTGAGGCACCACAGGCGGTGGACACTGGTGATACATGAGATGAAATGATTAATTGGGAAAGGACATTTTTTTTTTTAAGGAAGGAAGCGTTCCAGGCCTAAGTTTAGGTACCTCCCCGGCATTTGCCAGTTATGAAGACTGAGGAAAACCTGGAAAAAACCCCAGTCAGGGAGGACGGTCCTGGCGGGATTCGAACCGCAGACCTCCCGCTCACGAGTCCGTGCCTTAACGACCTCGGCCACCCGTGGCGGTTATATGATTATGATTAGTCACTTGGCAAAATTCTTGCCAAAGGTCCTAACATGGCTCTCACTAAGTCATTCCTCTACTTAGAAAGGAAGAAACTAAGGTGAACTACATACTGAAAATGCGAATGAGAGGAGAGAGGATATTCCAACCTATTGGAGCCTCCATACTGAAACTTATTGTGTATCATTTAAAAGACGTCTGTTGCATCTTGGCGAAGACTAATGGTACGAACGATACCTGTCCATTGGATATCTATATTTGAAATATTTTAAAGAACATTGTGAATTTCAGTGTTATAACAACGTGGAAATGCTTCATCACCTTACAGATTTAGAATGCTAACAGTAAGATGCTTACTTGGAATATGGGAGAGAATAAAAATTGTTCATGATGCAGCGCTTGAAAACCTACAGTATTGCAACTCGTAGTGGCCATTTTAAGAGCACATTGTGTGGAAATTTTGATAAGAAAGAAATGGGAAAAAGTAAAAAGTACATTTATCTATAAACATTGAAGTATGACATTTGAAACAGGAGTTCTAAAACGCTATTAATATTAAAATAAGCTGAAACGAAACATTTATTCTAAATTCTATCAAATCATAGATAGCTATAGGTATAAAAGTAGTTGAACAATGGATTACAACAAAAAGCGACACTTCCAAAATATAAGCATAGAAATTAAGTACCTGAAAAGAACAAAAAACGTGAAAATATATATAATCAAGATTGAAGAAATTGCATCAATTTATTCATTAAATGAATAAATTGACAAGCCCACTTAAAACACGTAGAAAGGAAAAATGTCCAACATTGTTACTAGCATAAAATCTCATGGTATGATGACTAAAGCAGAACAACGAGGAAGTGACCTGTGTTATTGGAACAGGTAACACTGCCTGTCCAGTTTAGTGACAGCTTTACAGAATTAATCATAAGATAATAATTATCATAAAATAATAATAATAATAATAATAATAATAATAATAATAATAATAATAATAATAATAATAATAATAATAATAATAATAATAATAATAATAATAATCTGAGTATGAAGTTACATAATTTAAGAACTAAATTGGCTAAGCAAGTGCATGAGTGTAATATAACCGTAAAATGTATAAATAATTTTTTTATCTTAATAATAAAGTATTGAGCATTTTAAACTGATTTTTAGAGAATAAACCCGAGAGTAGCTTGGTTCTAATAATTATGTAAAAACCTGATGTACAAAGATAAACTTTAAAAACAAAATCATAACATTAACCATTTTAGATGTGTTTACATGGAATATAAAAATAAGAGAATGACTGAAGTATACTTCTGGAAAAAATGTTAAAAAATTAATTTACAGCAAATTATATATGGCAGTTTCCACAGATAGCTTTGACCGGAACTTAGAGCTCCTTAACATTATATTCATATTGTGATGATTAGTGAGATTAAGATTTCATATATGTAAATATTGAAGCTGATATGTATATATTTTGTGCGTAACGGGATTCCTGGTGGAAGTATTGCATTCATTTTTCAGTTTGTACCACTATTGTGATGATGGAAAACACCTTTTAGAAGGAGACAGAATTTTTGAATATGTTTAAGCATTGTATTGTATGTATAACAAAAAGAATTAACTGCGAGGGTACTATGCGAGGGCAGGTTCAGAGCGAAGGCAGAATTGTTTAATCGTGTTCTTTCATTCTGACAGGTGTGTTTTTCGGAGTTTATTGTGAGTAGTGGATAGATTTTACATTCTCCTCCAGGTGTTCCGTGAAGGTTTGGTTCATGGGCCAGTATTTGGTTTGCATACGTTTTCTAGTGCATCTGCCGGAATGTTAGCCTTGTTTTCAAGGACTTCATGTGTTGTTGTGGCAGGTTGGGGATCTGAAACCTGAAAGGGGGAAATTTTTATGGCTCTTTAACTAGCCCTTTTGTTATTTGTGACACATGGTTGGTTTCAGGTTCTTGGTTGGTGTTGTTGTCGTAATTGATATATTGTGTGTTGAGTGGTTATGGCAGGTTTTGTGTTGGTCTCTGTGTGCGCGTGAACTGTGCAAGTGGCTGTGTGTTGTCACTCTTTCTCCAAAAATATCTCAGCAGGAGTTATAAGTCATGTGGCAGACCACACTAAAAACACACAAACACACACTACTGCCCTCTACTACAGCAGTAAAAGGTTGTGTTTTGTTTGGAAACACTCATATTCCGAGTAGACAGATACAAAGATAATTGAGTTAAACAAAACGAAAGTAATAAAACTACCCGGTAATGAACCACCGGAGACCATGATTCCTTATATAAATACTCTCAGAAAACACCCCTGAACAACTTGCGAATGTTTGTCGTCAGAGTATGGATTTATCCAGTATAAAACATCTGAAAAAATTATCTTAAGTTGCAATTAGCTCAAAAACACAGCTTCTTGTTTATTTTGTTGTATTGTATTGCCTATAAGCGAAGTCTAAAATAAATTAGCTAATATACATATCTATTTTAAAGATCCGCGATGAACAGTATATTAGTATCTCTCTGTTTCCAAACTTGCCAACAAAAAGTGCACGCCAAAGAGCAAGAATTTTTTGCATATGAATTTGACTTTATTTGGACAGTGGATTTCTTAGATAGATGCTTGACCAATTTTTTCTTATGCATGAACGTTTACATGCTTTGTTATTTAATAAAATGTCTTAAAACGCAAAAGCAAAAGCTCGTCTTGTTTGTGATTTCTACATAGCTGGAGAATGAGTTATATAGTCCTATACTCTTCATATTAATTTTATTTTCCATATTAGAAATATAATTGGCTCTAGAGGAATAACTTATTTGCACTGTTTGCTAGTTTAATTTCACTTTCTATGGCATTATTCCTCTAGCATAGTTTCATGTCATAGGGCTTAAAAAAGATAGCAAAACTTAATGCATAATGTTAATTAGTTTTATAACTATTTTTCAAACTTTTAAAATATTAAAGGTTTGATCACAAATAGATCCATATATGTTTTGTTAGTTTCTGAAAAGCATTTTAATGTAGCTTTCTAAGGAATATGATACCGAGTGGGGTAGCTCAGACGGTAATGCTGTTCCAGTTTGGCCGCCATTCTGATATTTCTTTACATTCCATGAATTTTCCGCTCTCTATTCCATACATTTAATACCGTTGGTTTTTACAAGGTCAAAGCAAGGTGGCTTGGGCTTTAATAGGTTTTTGGCACGATTACTGGATTGGAACCTTCTGAGGGTTCTCACAATTTCATTGGAGATCCTCCATTGGCATCGAGAGTTCTATGTTATGGACCTCATTTGCGTATGCGTAAACTCCTGTTGTACATTCTAGCAGCCCGGTGTCTCTCACAGCATCCCTTTTTTAATATTTCATTTGTATAATGTAACATTTTTAAATTTTTTTTCATTGAAATTTATTTATTATTCTCTGGGTTCATGCAAATCTCAATCTTGGTTACTAATGTATGGCCTGGATTAAGCAATTGGATTGACGATAATTCTGTCACCCGAGGGTGCTAGTATGCATTAATTTTTTTTCAAAATAATTTTTCTCGTAACATAACATCCTTTTGCAGCATTATATCATTTTTGCAAAATAACATCTTTCTTTTCAACACAACTTCTTTTTGCAACATAACATCTTTTTGCAATATACCATTTTTTGCAAAATAAGCTTTTTGCAACATGATATCTGGAGCTGTTATTAGGCACACCAAGACTTCTTGAACTGAATATTAGCATCTATCATCTTCACTACTCATGTAATTAATATAATGGTGATAATATTTGACTAGGATAGAGGACTTTAGCCAGCTCATAAATGGAAACTAGATAGGAAATCCAGAGAAGAAGCAGTATCTGTAACTTCGACATGTTTCTCCTCCCTAAAAATCCTTGAACCTTTTATTGTTAAAGGACAGAATAAGGTAGGTTCGGAGAGGCAATTAAAGTTCTCTGCATGCAAAATTCAAGGCGAAAGATCTGTTTAAAGCCATAAAACGAGGGTTCGAAAAGAAACCTTGCCAAAGCTATTGAATAAGAAGATTGTATGAAAATAACAAAAGAAAGCTTTTAAAGTTTATTTTCGAAGTTTGTATCGTTGGACCTCGTAGCCTGGAGGGAAATGGGTAGCAACAGATGTACAGATATTGGCGCTACTCAGGAACGATTTTATTCGTTAAAGTATAAACCGCGCGAGATTATCGACCAATCAGGAAATTTACAGGCGATATTTTGAAACTTCAACTAGTAGATGAGACACACGATTTAACAACTTAAGTTTTATTAGAAGAGGCTGAGATCGTTCAGCGGAATGCAGTTTTACTTGTTGCAGTTCGTAGTTTTTGTCCGGACGCTGATCAAGTATACTGTGAGGCTAGTATTAAGAGTGCACTAAAGCTGACGGCACCGCAATTATTGCATCATTTAGAATTATAATCACAATAATTGGTTTTATTAAAATATGTAATCAGTTTAATGAAAATTTAATATTTATAGGAACTTCAATCTTAATTATTACTACCATTCAATGATGACGAGATGATGACGAATTCTTTTGTTCGTTCTGAAACTTTCTCTCCGAGCAGACTTCATTTTGAGCTTAGTAAAGATTTAAAGTTAAATTCTGTACTTAGAAAGCGCTTATTTTTAAGAAACCTGAACAGGCAAGGCTTCTTGTGAGCTCTATTTATATATGTATATCTGTAGTTCGAGGCCCGCCAAGACAGTTATGCTTAACTGGGGGTTTTTCCAGCATTTCCTCAGTCCTGATAAATGAAAAATGCTAGGGGGTACCTTAAATTTTAGCCTGGAATGTTTCCTTTCTTAAAAAAACATCCTTTCCAAATGTATCATTTCATCTCGTATCACCAGTGTCCACCGCCTTGGTGCCTCGGCAATAAAAACGGCGTTAAACACTATTAAGTAAATAATAAAGACGTACTACATTTGGATTATGAATATGATTTCGTTTTCTGGGTTGCTTACACCATAGTTGATTTCATAACTTACAGTTTTGAACAAAATGGAATATATTTTTTTAAAAAAACGCGTAAACGTAATTTCCTGAACGAATTATAAAAAGTAGCGTGTCTGTACGCCAGCGCATTCCATCCAGTGTTAATGTTACCTGATGGGGAATCTTTTTCTGTTCACTATGCAACATTCCATTTGTTTTACATTAGCCTGTGTTACAACATTAATATAAGTTGTGATATTTTTATGATACACTTTGAATACTGCCAAACTTATATGGTCTTATAGCGACACTATTATAACACAAAATCAGGGACAAAAACAATTTTATGTTAACGCGTTCAATTCACAATCCGTAAAGAAATTTAAAATCAACATGAATCTGTCGGGACCACCTAATGCTGGTTGAAAACTTGAAGACACTCGATGAATATTCCTTTGGTTTAAAAAACAGCAGCACTCCGTTATAACTTGTTTTACTGTGATTAACGTATTGCATTTCTCGCACCAGGGAGCTTTATGTTTAGTAAAAATATGAATATACTAAAATATAATTAGATTCTGATAATAACTGGACAATCATAGCTTCAAATCATCAAGACATTCTCCAGTCAGTCCTGGAGGTGTAGTGGCAACCATACTTGCCTTCTAAACCCAAGATCGCGGGTTCAAACCCGGCCTGGATCGATGGATTTTTTCGGGCGTAAAAATCCTAAGTATGGCTTCCTTCGGAAGGGAAGTAAAGTTGCGGATCCCGTGTTGTACATTTACAGCACGAAAGAGAACCTCAAACCTGAAAGAAGGCCTCTGAGTAAAATTGGTCGGCCGTTTCACGCCCTAAATTAAATGGGACGCTGATGACCTCAGATATTATAGAGCATCCGTATATAAAACAAATAAATAATAAATAATAATCAAAACATTCTGAGAAAGGAGTTTTTGTACATTTAATGATATTCTCTTTGCAAATCATATTGTATAAGTTATGAAAAGTCGTTCAAATAGATATGAATTATGGCATAACTTACGCAAAAATGCCCACAAAAGGAAGTGTTTTTAATAAAATTCTTTCAGGTTTTGATGAGTTTGAATAATTTAGAAACATCTTGATTAAATTTTATTATATATTATGCATTATGTGTTAAAAATAATACTATGTATACAGTTATTTTGTGGTAGTCGTAACATAATACTAATTGATTTTGTTAATTTTGTTATTTCTTCCTCAAAATTATTGAATGTTACATAGACTTCTACGCTGTCTCCAAATATTTCCATGTTTAACTTCAAACGAATGCCCCTTGTAACAGTAATTTAGTATAGTTCAAATGCAAAAAATTTACCATAAATCTCTCTAATGTAAATAGCTTTAAAATATTAGTTTATTACCTTCATCGTTTCTTCCTTATTTTTGACCAACCCTCTGCACTTTCTTCTGAAGTTTTTTAATCATGCAAAAAATCGAATGTGTAGTAAATATTATATCCGCGTTAAGAAAAACGCTTTATTTATACAAATGTTAAAAGGGAAAAAAAAATCAAATTCTCATTTGCTTCCTTATAACCATTTTTATTTAAAATTATAAGCAAAGGAGGAAAAATAGTGCAAATATACACAAAGTGTTTACTTTAACACATTTCGTTATCTTTGTTTTCCTTTCATAGAATAAAACACTAGTCAAATAAAAGCATTCATGAATAATTGTGACAGAAATGTTAGTATCATGAGAAATATAAATAACAATCACGACTGATTGTAGTTAAATGCAATATATGTATAAGTAATTATTTCATGTTTCTTGGAAGCATAGCAAATTTGATTTGACCATTAGTGGATAGCTTATATTTTCTTCGGAAGAGTAAGCGTAAAATAAAATTTTTGTGCATCGAGGGGACGAAAGATTGAACAGTAACACAAGATTTTATGGCCCCTTTGTCAGGTCCAGGCAGTAAAACTCCGGATGGGAAATTTCCAAGGACGCCCAAGGGAGGAACAGTTATCTTTTGTCATAGTTCGAACCCTAGTTTCCTTCTCAAGGACATACAAACATGCCTTGCTGTAAGTGTTGCGTAAATTCAGTTCCGGGAACTTTGGAAAAAGAGCAACGGTAACAGTAGAGGCGCGAAATAAGTGAATAACTGACAGAGATTCCGCGAATTCAGGAACCTAAGTGGAAGAAGAAATCGGTCTATAATACTTAAAAATTGCGACGCACAATGTTGATGGCATCATGAGGCGTTCGGACTGAATATTTGATAGAGAGAGAGAGACCCCGGCAATTCGTGGCAGTTTTTGGGTAACTTTTCGGTAGATCGTACCTTTTTAGAAAACAGTAAAAGTAAAAGGATATCATGAGATATTCGTATTACATTTCTTTGAGAGCGTGCATGAGAACAGTGTTAGTTAATTGGTGATCTAACCATGTTTCTTTGATTAGGTAATGAACATTAATGAATTCGATGCAGCCTCGATGATTTATGACGCGCTAGACTGATGCATACATGATATAACCGTGTTAAAAGGCACAACAGACTTGACTGGGTGACGCAGAGGTTACTTACATTCCTAAAATCTTTTAATTTGAATGTCAAATATGTATCAATATAACCTATTGAGTAGTTAAGGGTTAATGTGAGTGCTATAACTTAGCAGTCCTTTTCCATCTTCTATGAAAACAAACCAGTTATTCTCATCATAGCTAGGGCGGCGAAGGAACATTTCCATCGTCATCATCATCAGCAGGAGCGGAACCCGGAAGATTTATGGGAGCAGCGAAGAAGGAGGGAGAGCCTGACGAGGGACTCATGAGGTGTACCAAAATCCTCGTATTAAGCAATGCCTCTTCCGCATCCCCCTTACGCACTCTGAGATAACTTTCCACTCCCATTCCCCAAAACCCCAAGACCAGCAATCCTTTCTAATTTAAATTGGGGACATTAATTCCAAATACTCATTAAATTAATTTACTCCATCTATGTTTCCGTTTCAAATGGCGCCTCAACATAGTACTAATTTGATTCAATAATTCCACTTCATAAATGTTTACGTTAGTCACAAATAATATTAGTAAGTAAGCACATAGCAAAAAATTCGTTTTCCTGGATATGAACTTTTCAATGAGCTTTTAAAGTGAACTTCTTTAAGGTTTGAGGTACATTTTCCACTTAACAGTTGCCTCTTGGTGATGGTCGCACTTTACTGCAAAATAACTATTGAAAATGTAAAGACAGGCCCTTAAATTACTCATTATTTTTACACCTCTGCCTTTATCATTTAGACGAAGACATTAGGAGCGACATTTTCAATCTTTCTTCACAATGCTCTCCCAAATTGCGCAATAGTTAAGGAGGGTTGCGTAACACACAATTTCTCAATGACTGGTCTTAGCAACCATTAACCTCGAGAACATTGATTTTAAATAAGAAGCAAAAGTGACTTTCATTTTCAACGTAAAGAAGTTCGAGTTGCATGGCATAAGGATTGCATTATGAGTACAAGCATTGCTATGAATAGCGCATTGATCTGTAAGTCAGAGAAACTTTTTGGACCACTTCTTCAAAACCTATGCGTGACAAGGTTCTTTTGTGTGTCCATTTTCATTTTCACTTGCTGACGAACACAAGGAGTCCAACATTTGCATATGGATGCGTTGGCAGCTCCAGGATATGTAAGGGGATTAATGTACATCTCAAGTATTCATAAGTATAACTACTTAGGGTATAAAAGTTGTTGATTTGTTTTATTTACGGACGCTTTTTAACATTTAGGTCATCAGCATCCCATTTAATTTCATTTTTTCTAGCTTGTGTCCTGCACGCGACAATGCGAAAGAACAATTTCCATATGTAATATTAAAGAGTTTACAGCTTTGTTACCATGCTTTCCATCAGTACTTCATGAATTCTATATAAAATATCTAAAAGGAAACCCATTTGTCATCAATGATGGTAATAGTGAAGGATTCAGACGTGATTTAATAAATAAGAGATTAATTAGGTAGCTTTCTTGTATATATACCATTATTTTTGATTGCATGATAAAAAGATTATTTTTCGTTATGCTAATTTTAACGAATTTCTTAAAATAAAATTAACATTTATACTTATCAAAAATAGTTATTTATTCTGAATGATTCCTACAATTTTCCTAATTCTTTTAAGCATACATTATGCAAAAATTATCCAAACCACATGTGATATTACAAAAGCATTTATTTTGATAATAAAAATATGCAGTATAAACTATACATGCAAATAAATTACTATGTCGCATATCATAACTGTAAGAGTAATGTTAAATCCATTATACATTTTTTAATTTTATGAAATCATTCATGTCGTTGGAGGGGCTGAGCCAATATTGTGCGAGTACCTCATTTAATTATTGCAAAATGTAAATGTTCAAGCTTTTACCCTACATAGTTGTTAAGAAAATATTATTTAAATATGCTGTAATTTGAGATTGTCAAAATATGTGTTCCGTCTCTCTTAATTGCCTGCGCTCTTTAAATGCCCGTTGCTCGGCCTATAGTATGTTTGCCTGCTGTCAAAATCTATCTCTAGCTGCAATTTTTATGAACGTGCGTTAACTTTTTGAGACTTTTGTAGCTATTGCAAGTTAGCAGGCATTATTCTATGGATTTCAATTAAATGTTAAAAAAATAATACAGTTAATGTCTATTTTTCTGTATTTTTGCAAATAAGTGCATATTTAATTATTATAAAATTGAATGAATAGTCATTATTAAAAATTCATGCCAACTGTTACGTAAGGCAATGCTTAGAACACATTTACAATGTTTTTCAGTAACATTTCAACTTTATGAGATATATGTTTTTTAGCAATAGCTTTCAATAGCCAAAATAATTGAACAAATGCTTAAAGCAACAATAGACATTTGACCAATTCACTTGAATATATGGGCAATAATAAAGGTTTGAAAGTCCATTATTTCAGATCTAGATTTAACCATTCAAAAACACCAAAAATTTACTTCTGTGTTCTTTATAATCCTTTACATTTACTGCTGTTAAATATTGCAATCTATAATCTACCTTGGCTATTCTGCACTAACATAATGTGACCATCTGCATAGTACTATGATAAAGTCTTCTGTATTAGCTAAAATATTAACGTCTATCTCTCCCATTCTAATACTTGATGTTTGTTCCTTCCTTTTGTACAATATTTTGTCCAAATGCTTATTAAAAATAGTTGGTGAGAATACACACCATTGTCTTATAACCTGATTAACTATTATATAATTGGATCTGGTGGTCTATTGGAACCATACTTGCCTCTTAGACCCAAGGTCTCGGGTTCAAACCCGACGAAGATCAATGTTAGGACGTAGAAAAGTATGACTTCCGTAGAAAGAGAAGCGATCCCATGTAGATTTACGGCACGTAAAATTCAAGTCCTTCTAAACAAAATTTATCGGCCGTTTTGCGCTTCAAATTGAATAAGACATGAATAACCCAAGATATTAAGACTAATCTTTAATAAAATAAATCTGAACCTATTATATTTCCAACCACATAATTAGGTGAGTTGGCGATAAGTGTGTACCGTTGATTTTCATTGAATTTTATTAGAGGAGCAGGGTAACCACATTTTTCTATAATTTCCTATAATATGTTGTCTATCTTGTCAAAGGCATTTCATGGTCTATGAATGCCAACCCTATCTTTTTTCAATAATTTCTCTAATTAAAAAAAATATTATCTGCACATGATGTACCAGTTCGAAATCCGTTGTTTTTCATCAATAGTGTTATTTATTGATGTTCATACCGTATTTAAGATACCTACACAAAGTTTATTTGCAGAATTTAATATACTCTTGCCTCTATAATTTGAAGGTTTGATCCTTTCCCCCTTTTTATACATAGAAGCTATTGTTACTATTAGATAATTATCCGGAATTATAACCTTGATTCAACATTCATTTATCAATTGTAGAAGTAGTAATTTAGAGCTCTCTCTTCTCTATTGATTCTACATTAATTTCTACTTGTGTGCAGTTTTTCTGTTTTCCTGCTTTCTTAATATCTTTTCTAATGCTGATCTTCAAGGTTTGAGACTGTGCCACAAATTGGTTTCACGTGCACGTAAAAACAACTTCACTCATCAGCCTCAAGTCAAGAAAAAGCCAGACACATTTCCCGATTATGCCTTAGGAAGCGCGTACTTCTACTTGTATGGAGTTAAGAGCCGGCAGACGTAGGTTGCGTATTGTCCCATTTGTCAGGGCTTGTGCTTGTAATTAGTTTGAGGGAGACTATTAACTAACGGTTGTGTACTACTCGATGCTTTCATTGTGTATAAATTGTATGCTAATTGTTCTTCGTTATTTATACCGCCACATAAATATAGTCTTGAAGGACGCGTTTTTATGTAGGATACAAATGTGAAAACCGATTCTGCACAGGAGTGGTAGGGTGATTCACAAGAAAATATCCTGTCAATCATGTTCCAGGAGGAGAAACTGTTATCCAACTTGTTAAAAAGTTACGAGAGACAGAATATTTCAACAAGAAACGTGCACTGAACCGCTGTGTTCTTGCGGTAGAAAAATTAGAAGAAATACAGGAATTTTCTATATAGATGGCGGTAATCTATTACCTCTGAGGGGCATCTTTTCTACATCTATTACACAGGATAATTCTCATCACTTTTAATTTTAAACACAGTATCATTTTAATGTAAATACTAAAATGAAGATAAATCTTACCCGCAAAAATTCCTTTTTTGTGTTAACAGTACGCTCTCAAATAACTCGTAACACAAATAACCACACTGTATTATCGAATTACCTGTAAAATACTATGTGGGGCAGTATTTTTATTCACTGGCACCTAAAGAGCCTTTATTCACATTTTCTTCATATCATTATAATTATTATTATCATTATTATTACTATTATTATTATTATTATTATTACCATCATCATCTCTAATCCTTCATCAAGAAGGTAAATAGCCTATTAAATCTGGCGTTATATCCTCTATTTTAACCGCCATGGAAGGCCGAGGTCGTTTAGGCACAGATTTGTAAAGATTGCGTCAGAAAGGCTTATGACGATGCATCCATTGTACTGGGAATAAAAGAAGAAAATAAAATCAGCGAGATAGCTTAATGCAATCGATGTAGCCGCAGTTGCTACTTAATTATTAAAATGTTTTCCTACTTTTCCTACAGTTTTATAAAGGTTTTTGTTTTTCCTCCATATATATTAAGCAATTATGTTCATAGCCAGTTATCTCTATTTGATATCTTTAACGAAAGTTTAAATTTAAAAATTAGATCAATTAAGACCTGGTTAAGAATAATGCAGCGGTCCAAGCACTTCTTCACTCAGTTCGCCTGAGGCAGCAAACAAGGGTATCAAAAATAATGAAAGGCTTAGACAAAATTGGGGTAAAGTTAGTTAAGGGGACAGAATTACGCACGACAGCTGGAAGATAGTTAACAGATATTTGTGGGATATAGATAGGCAAAATACTGGGTCTCAATGCTCAGAGAAGGTATCGCTTAACCCGCAGGCTCAAATACGTCAGATGTGGGGTAGAGAAGAAAGAAGTGACCTCTCATGGCTCAGATTATTTTTGCAGAATGCAGGGAAACAGAAGTTTTAAGAAATGATTTTTTACCACCACAATTTCTGAATTCCAACAGAAATTTGAACGCTTGCCTGAAAGTGTTGATGAATGTTTTACACAAATCTGGAATATTTCTACCGAAGAACCGACAAATAAGGTTAATGGCTATGGAGAGAAAGGAGTTGGTAAGGGGGATGAGTAAAGGGAAGGGGGCTCAGGGGTAGCAGTTCTACGCTTTTTTGTTTATGTGTATATGAAGTTATTTATAGAAAATATGTGATGTAACTATATCTGTGTGATTGTATATATGCATGCATGTGGTTGTATGCATACATTTATGTGTATATATATACAGTTAATCGCAGCAATTAATATTGCCGTTTGGGGGGGGGGGTGTTGTATACGTTGATTGTTAAAAGGAACGATATAGGCAATTACGGCCCAAATGGCACATGTGTATTCGTTAATATCGTGTACTTACAAACCTGTCATAATAAGTCGTTTACTATTACTACGCAATTATGTTTTTCAGCAATAGCCGTTGTTTACGGAGTCTTCCAATAATTCTTTTGTCTAATTATTTGTGGTTTTTATTTATGAGTAATCCACTTGGTTCTAATATTTCTACGTCATCACTCAATTAGTATATTCTTAATACTTAAGAATTTTCGTATGTACTGAAATTGTCCCTAAAAGTTAATTTAATTTATTTGCAGTTTTCGGTCAGCCAATTGCAGCGCAATAATCCGCAAACCTTTTGCGGGGTAAAAGTCGTATCTTTGTTATTATTCAACAAACACGCAACGATCATGTATGTATGTTTCTCAGAGAAAGGCAAATCAGTACAACAAGGGTGTGAATTGAAACCTGAGTAGTAAAAATATTTACAAAAGAAGCACGTACTCCAGAGAAATTAAAAACCGCTTAGAGCTTAATGGTGCAGCATTCCCCTCGAGTTCAGTTGTAAAAGAATGAGCTAAGGACAAGATAACATTGAAAATGAATCTCGAGAGAGCCAACCAATAGAGGTACAGACATCGGAATCCTTCGCTCCTGTTGAATGACAGCAAGTAAGAAATTAAAATGACTGAGTCTTCCAAACACACAGTCTTCTATAGCCATTATACGTGAACATTTGCAAATTAAAAAGATGAGTGCTATTGGGTACCGCGATTTCTCTCGGCACTTGCAAAAATATATCCTAGGAAGTGTTGTAAAATATTTTCACCATGTGTCAAACAAACAGGAAGGAAGTTCTGGAATTAATTGTAACAGAAAATGACACTAAGGTATTTTACCATGATTCACATCTAAAAATGATTCCATGAATGGGGTAAATCTGGTGAGAGGCCGCAAAGGAAAGCCATGGTTGTCCCGTCCGGAAGAAAGCTCATGGCCAAAATTTTCTAGGACTCAGAGGATTCTGCTAGTTGTTCAAACGTAGACTACTATAGTGTTTTACATAAACTTTGAACACCAATTAAAGAAAAGAGACGCGCTATGTATTGGCCTTCTGCATACTGTATGAAGTATGCACCGGTGCAATTTGCCCAGATTGTAATGGATGCTGTAAAAAGCTTGAATTCAGCTATTTGAGTCATCCACCTTACAGCCCAGATCTAGCTCCCAGCAATTATGATATTTTCTTAAAATTTAAAATAAAATACCTACAAACAAGAAGGTTAATGTTGACAATGCGGTGAAGACAAACGATTAGGCATAAGACCAGCTGATTTGTATTTTAAAATAAGTTTTACATACTCAAATATGTTGTTCTAGAGTCAACTGTCTAGCCTTTTTTGCGATTGAATGTATATTGCCGTGAGACTTACAGTGAGAAGTTTCAGCATGTCGGAGGTGAAAGGTCAGACCATTTTTTTCAAGAATGTAGAAATGCTAATTCAAAGATGTGAAATTGTTTTTTAAATTTACGGAAACTATATTTAAAAGTGACACATTTTCTTTCTTTCCTAAACTTCAGAAAATAAGTATAAATTGACTTATAGAATCCACCTCATACATGCTTTAGCTATATACCGTGTCCGCTTGCGTGGCGTTTTGTTTTGGCAGCCGACGTGGCCCGTACTTCAACTCCGCATCCAGACTCCGTCAACAGACTTACGGAATAGAAGATGTTGGAAATGCCGTCCTCTCTCGGCTACACAGATTGTATCTAGAAAATTCACTCCGATTGACACAATTATGGCCATTTTTTCTATGCAATCTGAAACTCCCACTTTTATGCTAATTTTGGGAGCAATTTTGTCGGCTAACTTTCAAGATCTGCACCAATTTTGTCTAGGCCCCCCCCCCCGCTTAATTAAAGCAGTTTGTTTTTGTTTGTGCTTTAACCAGTTTTGAACCATAAAAATCAAACATATGAGCAGTACATGAATTGCAGACAAACGATTAGGCATAAGACCAGCTGATTTGTATTTTAAAATAAGTTTTGTATACTCAAATATGTTGTTCTAGATTCAGTTGTCTAGACTTTTTTGCGATTGAATGTATATTGCCGTGAGACTTACAGTGAGAAGTTTCAGAGTGCGACGTTAAGGAGCAACACAAAGGGGAGTTGCGGTACCCCTTGTAATTGAGACGTAAAAATAATGTGTGAGCGTTCAGTGCTATACAACACAGTCGCTGTCTAATAAATATTTAATACGTTATATTTTATTTTTTGAGTAACAGAATAGGACTCTCTGATAGCCTAATCCAGTCGTTATCTATCTTATGAGCCCCGGGTTCCACTGACTTGGTGGATAGTTATTTGCCGAAGTTTATTGCTACAAGTTTTTTTTTTTTTTTTTTTTTTTTTTTTTTTTTTTTTTTTTTTTTTGCAAAATGTAAAGCATCCCATCAACATTCACACAACCTTCGGTAGGAAGATCTCATCCAGGAGAGAAAGTTTGCAATTTTACAAAGTTTTAAGTACATTAAAACTGTGACATGCAAGATTAATAGCAATGTATTCACAATATTGAGTACGGTCAGGTTATATACAGCTAATGCGCATATTTCACGTGCTGTAACAGGTCCCAACCAGAGGTAGAATCCGCTTAAAGAAGTGAATTGCATAAAGAAGAGGTAAGCTACTATATTTCTTAATTTAATTATGGGTGTTCAAACTGAAAATATTGTTAATGTTAGAATTTTTGAAAACTACTTCTGTCCCGGCGTCTGTAGGCTTCCTCAACCCTTCTAAATTCCTTGAAGCTGGGACTCCGCCAGCATCGGAGCATTCTATCTGGAAATGGTGTTAGGAATATCGCCTACGTCCGTGACTCATTGCCCATGGATCCTGCCGCCCAATGTCTCGCATGTATTTTCACTAATGAATCTTTATTAACTGAAGATAAAACAGAAAGCATTGCATTTACACTGGAATCATATATATATAAAATTAAAATACTTGACATAATTGTTAGTATGTACATAGTTGAAATAATTATACTGAATATACAGTGAGAGCAGTTTAAAAGTGCCGATGTATAGTTCAGCCGGTCGACAGTAAGATCTCATTTTCTGCCGGTATTTTTTGCGTAAATTTATGGCACTCTATTGCTTCACCGTTTTATAACTTAAGTACAGCATTTTAAATAACAAAATTAGCTACTCACCTCCCTAGAGTAGGAGCTCGAAATTTTGCCCATTTTCCTTGACACAACAGTTCCCGCCACTAATTGACATAACTTCGTTTCGAATATTTGAATATTGCTCTAAATATACTCTATTGTTCAAATTCCCATAAATATGCAAATAATAAATCGTAAGACCGGGGAAACGAGGAGGGATTTACTTTTAAATCAATATTGTCTTATGTGATGTGAGCCCATTACTTATTCCATTTTTTTTCCAGTCGGACCATGTTTTATTAGATTTTCTATGACAACTAAAACAATGAAAACATTTCTCACCCGAGTATATATATATATATATATATATATATATGTGTGTGTGTGTGTGTGTGTGTGTGTGTGTGTGTGTGTGTGTGTGTGTATGTCTGCTAATACTCTAGCGGTCGCAATTTTTTTCCCACAAGGAAACTTAGTATAGGCCATGGAAGTAAAATATGAATAATATTTCTTGAAATCAGTGAAATAAAATTATTAGGAGTGCATATTTACCTGACACCTAAAATTTAAAATTACTCTTTTTTTTTTTTTTTTTTGATTGGTTTATTTATGGACGCTCTTTAACATCTCAGGTCATCAGCGTCCCATTCAACTCAGGGCGTGAAACGGCCGAAAAATTTTGCTCAGAGGCCTCTCTTTCAGGCTTGAGGTTCTTTTTCGTACCGTAAATGTACGACACGGGACCCACGGCTTTACTTCCCTTCCGAAGGAAGCCATACTTAGGATTTTTACGCCCGAAAAAATTCATCGAAACCCGCGTGCTTGGGTGTAGGAGGCAAGAATGGTAACCACTACACCACCAGGACCGACTAAAATTACTCTAACGGCAGCAATATATATAAGAAAAATAAAAATAAAGTAACACTATTAACAATGTAACAAATTAACAGTAATTATGATAGTAGAAAAAGATAAAACACTAAGAAAAAGTTACACTTGAGATCGCTATATTTCGGACTCGTGGAGTTCTTCTATGGCAAGAAGTCAAGTGACGGTGACAAAAGTAAATATTGAGTATCGAAGGTAACGTTATGCATGGATACAGATGAAACTAGAAATGAGAGAGTGGGGGGGGGGATTAATACGTAAGATTTAAACCAGGTGGTATATGCACTTTATGTAAAAATATAGCTGCCATTTCTCTATCTCTGAGTAAACTTTCAGAGCATTGTGTCGGTAACGCATCAATAAGTGTTAGATTAAAAGCATCATCAAAATCCTTACAGTGAGATAAGGGATGTTGGGTAATCGGCAAGGGAGACTTGGTTTTAACAGCACGTCTATGTTCATACGTAGCGAAACAACAGTAGAAGTTAAACCAATATAAAATGTTTTGCAAAGCTTACAAGATAACATATATACCACGTTCTTGGAGGAACAGGTAGCAAATGAAGAAATGTTAAATTCTCTGGATAAATTAGGGCTGTGGAATGAATGGAAAGGCATAATTAGCGCACAGGTTTTACATTTAGGGCGTTGGCAAGGATATGAGCCCGCAAAGGGACGTGGTAAATTCGGAGGAGATAGGTTTCGGCGAAATATACTTTTAAGGTTAGGGGGTGTTCTAAAAGTAAGACGGGGTACAAATTTAGGAAAATCATTTAAAGATGAGTGCATTAACAAAGTATCATGACAACCTTTCAAATATGCTTAATGCTTTCAATTACAGGCACGTAAGTAGTAACAAGGTTAATGAAGTTCCTGTTAGAAGTTTTAGGTTTGCATTGGAAAGTTTTGTGCGCTGGGATTATACGGGATTTCAAAAGAGAGGAAGGATAATTTTGGTCTTGGAACTTTTGAGCTAGGTTTTTAATATACTTGTCAAGAGATGAAAATGTGTTATAAAGACGATGACCACGGATTGAAAGAGAAAAAGGAATAGATCTTTTGATATGCAAAGGATGACAGCTATCAAAATGAAGATACTGTTGTAAATTGGTAGGCTTAACGTGCATAGACGTAAGAAAAGAGCCATGCATAAAGAAATATCAATATCTAGGAACGTAGCAGCATTGGGAGAGACAGAAGAAGTGAACTTAACTCAAAATTTGGAATTAAGATTAGTAAGGAACTGATCGAGAGATTCCGAGTCATAAGTCCAAAGCACGAATATATCTTCAATATATCTCAGCCATAATAATGTGAATTATTTCATGAAATAGATTGAGAATAAAAATGAAGAAAAGAACCTGACTCACTTTATATCCTTCTCTGTAACCTATTTCGGGCCACTACAGCCTTCAGCAATATTCCTCGGGACTGGGGAGCTACCATATTAATGTTAATTCCTAAGGGCGGTCATAATAATTACACTGAAAGCAAATGCTTATCAACCATTTAGTCTTCCATTGTTCGTTTTAAAGACTTTGGAAGGAATGATTTGTCAGACACTGCCCTCCATCGAAATCAACATGTCTACCATGATTCATATCTTGCATAACGGTGTCACACTGCCTTGTTGGCGGACTGGAGAACTCCATGGCTAGGAAAAAATAACCCTAGGGGCCTTCCTAGATTTAGAGGGTGCTTTCGATAACACCTCTTATGAGTCTATCGTTTTGGCTGCTCAGAAGTATGGCATCAATGACATCTTTCGTAAATGGATAGACTCCATGCTCAGGAGTAGAAATATTAATGCTAATCTTCTTGGGGAAACGAAAGGAATCATCGCCACGAGAGGCTGCCCCAAGGGGGTATTCTTTCCCCCTTCTTTGGAGTCTCATGGTGGATGCTTACTTCAAGACATGATCCGGAAAGGAAATTATATATAAGGCTATGCAAATGGCATAACACTGATACTTTTTGTAAAATTTCCATATATAGTCTCAGACAGGAAACTTCACAGTTGGTGCATGCAGTAGGGTGTATCTATCAATCCTAGCAACACAGTAGTTGCTCCATTTACTAAAAAGAGAAATCTAAAAGACCTGGAAATCTTGAAATAAGTACCTCAGTCCTAATATATTTGAGTTATTTAAATATCTAGGTCTTGAACTGGACAAGAAACTGGTCTTGAACAACCATATCAGTAATATTCCATGTAGAGCCAGGTGGTTTCTTGTAACCACCAAATGCACTATTGGATCCATCTGAGGCCTCAAGCCATACATTAACCATTGGCTATATGTTGCAAAAGTCAGGTGTCAGATATCTTACTGCGTCATTATTTGTGGCGGACAACTTTAATAGCCATTATAGCAGGTAAGTTACTGTTTAAGAAGAGGGCAATGTTTTTATACTTTTTATTTATGAAAGTTAAATAAATAATGCTCGAGAAGGAATGTATTAGGTTTCTTTTCACCCCGTATATACTAATTTGCAATGTTAAATCTATATAATACGTTTTTATTTTACATATCAATCATGTTACATAATACAAGGCTTCCGTTTCAAAATTGCTAATCTGAATAGCTAATTTACATACATTTAAAAACATAAAAAACATATTAATTTAAATATTGAGAGGGAAGTTTAAAACGAATGTTAATTGTATTTTGGTTTCACCCTTGGAATGTCAAATGGCACTCCTGCCTTTTTATACTTAAAATTTAAAGAGAATTCAATTGTTTATCACGTCTTTTGCTTTTTATATTTTCCTAGCAATCTAGATTTTTGATATTGTTTGAATTGGACAAAATAAAATAAAGCAGTTAACTGTAGGATGAAAGAAATAACTTATTGGTAAAATTATATTTTAATTTAACACTAATATAGTCTTTCTTATTTTATATACCGCATTTTGAAATAATTTATTACTAAAACCCAAATCCACTATTATATTTTTTTCAAAGTTTAAGCACCAAAAGGTAGGGGAGCATTTAGAATTTCAAAGTGGGGTGTCAGGGGCGAGGAAGTAAAACCTAAAATGTAATAATTATTGCCTTAAATCTTCCTCTCAATATCTAAATCGAAATATTTTCTCATGGTTACCTTTTAAATATAAATAAAATCGAATAATTAAGAATCTACTACACGGAATAAGCTGAAAACTTTACCTTGACAAACTGCGACTGCAAAAGCCTACGTCAGAAAATAGACTTGTTTTTGTTTAAATTATATTGTTTTAAATGTTTATTCCGATTGTTTACTCTTTATTTTTCAAAAACCGAAATTGTTATAATGATATTGTTGAAATTATCATTTTTCACTAATGCGAACTTTAGAAACAACTACAATAAAATATATTATACACATAATACTATAAATCACCCCTATCGATAAGATGGGTCTACTTTGCATCTCACTTACAAATAAATATAGAAATTCTATTTGTTATAATGAATGTTTTACTAATATACATTCTTTAATGTTAATAAAAGACATCATGAAAGAGTTTTAAATTTAAGACAAACGATCTAAATAGTTAAAAATGTTCTTTGCTGCTATTTTTTTTATATGTGCACTTTTCATGATAAGTGCGTTGTTTATTTCCAGCACATCTACGATTATTGTTGGTCATTTCAATTGGTTGTAGCCCAAAAGCTTTGCAACTGTAATAAAACTAAACATATTTTTACTTGTATGCATCTATGATTTGTTGAAATTCCTTAATTTTTAATGGTAGAAAGCATTATGGGTAACAACAGTAGAAAAGCCATAGAAAACTATTAGATAAAGTAGTGTGAAATATGAATTGAACTACGTAGTCTCATACGAATATAATTAATAAACCTAACATATTACCATGATGAGTGTAATATACATTTCTGAGAATGAAAAAATAATGAAATGTAAACAAGACTTCATTAGATTTATATACTTAAGCTTCTAACATCCATATCTCTCTCTTTCGTAATGTAATCAATAAAAAAAAAACATGTTCTACTATTTTTTCACTCTCTTCCAATGACCAGACCTATTAAAGTAAACTCTGAACCACCATAACCGCATAATAAATACATACAAATAATCAGGTTGTAACAATAGTGCCTGCAGTCTTTAATGTTTATGGAAAAACTGTGTGCTGAGTGAAATGTTTGCCTTCAGTCCTTATATTCCGAGTATTCAAGTGATTCATCTTCATCGTTCTTTTCACAAAAGAAATACGAAATAAATGGCATATCAATGTTATATTTGCATGTTTCAGTACAACTTTGATTAAAAAGGCATTGCTCTTGTGTAAGGAGGGGATTCATTGTGGAGTCTTATTTATTGAACATATAACCTGAATTTTGTTCTAGTGTAATGAAGAGTCGGCTTTGTAAGAAAGTGCGGTATTATAAGGAATCATAACGTTGACAAAATATAATAAGAACATGATATTATGAAAGAGCACGCTGTATATCCTAGTTAGTGAAACATGTTGTATAAACCCAAACATAGTAAGATGTAGACGTAATAAATATTAAGGGTGACTTGCCTTGCCCCAATGTACATCCCAGAGGTGACGTGACCTCAAAGGGTCCTCAGAGAAACACTTGCAAAAACAAAAGGCAACCCTCATTTCCACTCACTTAAAATATTATGTCAATATGTGCATGTTATAGATAGACAGAATTATTGTGCTGAAATATTGTTTAGTTTTAAGCTTAACAAACCCATACCACGAACCTCTTAAAAGTTACGATGTCAGGACCTGGTGACTGTTGACTTCATGGTAGTGGAAAGTGAGTGTTTAACAATAACTCTTATACCTAGACTAGTTGATTATTATTGTAATTTGACATTACAATTGTAAAAAACGTCCCTGAATTGATTCAGAGACAGGAGAGAAGCCTTGGTGCTTGCAGGATCCACGTCCAACTGTATAAGAAAACTCTTTAATAAATACTTATACTTTTAACAGAGTAGGTTGAGTTATTCAGCATTCGTCTGGAAACACCTCGTCTTTCCTGGAGAAGTCGACCTAGCTCGATTCCTCGAAGTGACGCCTATTACCTCATTATAATATCCCTTCTCGTCTTAGCCATCGAGACTGAATAGGGAAATTGTAGCACCGCATTAAACAGAAGAACATCACCAAGTTGTATATCACTGCTTGGACTTTGTGTAATAAGATCCTGGTGGCATCTCTGCAGGCGGAATTACACTAGGTTCTCCAAACAGTTTTAATAAAGCAGAATAGTACACAATTTGAAGCGGTATATCCAGCTTCGACCCTCATAGTGTAAATAATTATTATGATAAATAATTATTATAATTAATTTGAACAATCATATATGTTTCATTTCTATATAATAAGTCCAGAACTTGCTGGTAATAAACTATCACGTCTGTATGTTTAACAGTGTGTAATATGAAGACATAACAATGTATTTTATATGTAACGCTAAAATATAAAGAAGAATCTGTATAGTAGCGTATAATGCCAGATACTATTACTCTTGCCAGGAGCCTCTTATAGGGAGAATAGAACCAGCCAAGGCTGTCTTTTGCATAAGAAACAGAAGCCATTTATTATTTGGTTTAAAGGGACGCGGGTTCATTGTGGTGAAAGCTGCTTCTTGCGGAGGAGTGTAAACAGGCGAGTAAGGTTTAAATGGACTGTTTAATAAGTTAAAACCACGTATAACGCGCAGGTTACGTAAAGGCTGTTTTTAGGAAGGGAGAGAAATTAAAAAAAGTTTTTGTGGCCATTCAGAGGACTCGACTCATACAAATGTTTCATAAGTTTTGACTTATAGACTTAATAGCCAATAAGAAGGCTAGGTATAAAGAAATTTCCTAGAAGTTTCTTTCAGTTGAATTTTAAAGTAGGTTAGCGTCCTAATTGCTGGATTTCGAAATAAGTAATATTAAGAGTCAATTTTTGGAGCACTCTACACAGTTTTGTACCATTTTCGTTATAGGCAGTATCAAGTGATAGTTTCTACTTAGAGGCATCGAGACTTGAAGGCCGCGTCAGTTTATAGGCAGTTTGTATACAGAAATTGTTATTGTTTCATTTTAGTATCGCCGAAACGTGAGGATGTAAGGAAAGCACAAATTCAGAAGACGAATTGTTTATGTGAAGTTGATAGTCTGGCGTGAACTGCGGCTTTGAACAATATAATTGTTTGCAAGTGAACGGTGTATATTTGGGACTTATAAAAGAACATGTAGGTTGCAGTATAGATTAACGAGGGACAGAGTATAATTCGGAACTTTTTTGACGTGATATAAATAAGTGTGAGATCTGAACAAGATTAACTTTAGAAGAAGAGCAGTCCGTTAAATAAAACTACGTAAACTTCAAGGTATTCCTTGTCTTCTAGGCTGACGGCGAGGCATTCATAATCACAGAATACAACAATAAAAAAAAAAAAAAAAAAAAAAAGTCATTTCAACCAATTAGAAATTTTCTGAGTTGTCTCAGTCAGTAGATCCTTCTTCCATTCCTCGATATAGGATCGAGAAAAGATTCAAATTCACCTGAGATAATTACCACGTACGATTGGAACCGGGAGTGGTAATTTTTAGGTAGCAGCAGCCGAGGCAATTATCGGCGAACCGAGTCTGCAAGCGTAGCAACACCAGGGGGAAACTTCCAGATGGCAGGCCCAGTTATCAGCGGCCCGCGTTTATAATTATTGAAGAAATCAATCGTTCCTTCCTATCAAAACCCTCAAATCAAATCAACACCCCCTGCTCCCGCCGCACTACTAATCCCCGTTGCAAATTAGGTGTTTATAAGGCGCATTTCTCTAGATGTAAAATGCAAAATCACTAGGGAATTCCAGATATTGCATTCATATGCGTTTTGAAAACTTTAATCCTGTAATCATTAAAGCTGATTTCGCCAGTTGCCGAAAATATTAAGTGTTGGTGATGATATCTTATGCACCTGAAACATCAGAATTCCGAATGCGTGGTCCACGATATGTTCGTCATCTTTCCCAATTATATATGATGAGGTATCTCTTACGGCATGAAAATGAACATGACGAAACTTCGTTTCCTTTAAACGTACCAGACTTTTTGTAATCGTACCGCACGATTCCCACTCGTGAAGGGCAAAAGAAACGCAAACACGTATCACAGCTTACTGGTGCGTTCGTGATTCTGAGATTAAAAAACCAAACATTACATGAACTTGAAGCAATATTTTTATTAATAAGCATAAAATAGTTGTCAATATAGATATGCACTTTATAGCAGATGATTTGGCTATGCTCTTTTAGTATTTTGTCCTTCAATTTTATTAATTTCATATATTCCTAGTGGCCATTTTCTTCACATTTCAAGTTTTTTTTCCTCTCTCTTTACACTTCTCCTGTATCATTGCAATTTTCACATCATTTACTGATTTTAGTTACTCAAATCTCTTTTTTCTATGCCACAGATGGAACTGCAAGTCATAATATTTATAATTAATAATTTTGATGTACTAGAGCTCCTTAAAGGGAGCGAAACGTATTTAATACCTGTATGAGTGCAAA
This sequence comes from Metallyticus violacea, assembly GCA_030762175.1. Taxonomy (NCBI): domain Eukaryota; kingdom Metazoa; phylum Arthropoda; class Insecta; order Mantodea; family Metallyticidae; genus Metallyticus; species Metallyticus violacea. The sequence goes on along the minus strand of CM060835.1, from coordinate 111,128,460 downwards.
CGCCATGTTGGTACGATGAAAGCTGCGTTGGAGGATAGATGCTGCCGCCTACCAACTACGGGCTTGAAGCTCTGATACAAAGGGAATTCAAAGCTAAGAATTCGTTTCGAAAACTTACCCTTACAGTCTTTCAAAGTATTCTCCATCTCTCTCCGGTTTTAGATATTGCAACCACTTGTCAAAAGTACTACGGTACTCGACCAGATATATTATCAACAGAGCTGAATATATTACTTGAGCAATGTCTTGCACTCGCTTGAAAGTTTTTCCAGCAATGCAATATTTCGTTCGAGAAAACAACTAGAAGTCGCACTGCGCAAGGTCAGGGCTGTAGGATGGATGGTCAAACCACTTTGGCGATTTCCAGTTATCTCAAATTTGCAGCTGTTCTGTGAGGAAACGCGTTGTCATGCAAAAGCATCAGCCTTGAAGTTCCTGTTTTTGGACGCCGTCGCCTCAGCTCTTCAAATAAAGGATCCAAAATGCAAGTGTCCATTCTCCATTCATTCTCATTACTTCTGTGGCATTTAATCAACCACTAATGACCCTTCATAGCTGAAGAAATCAGTGAACATTCGCTTCCGAGGACGGACATTTTGAAAAAGAAGAACTGATTTTGGGTCATTTTCACTTACATACACGCAATTCTGAGCTTGGGGTGATATAGCAATAAAACCAATTTTTATCACCAGTGCACATATCAATCAAACGTTTAGGATCATTTGAGAGAGATATGCTCAGCAGTATCTTAGCACATTACTTTCTCCTCTTCTCTTTATTGGTTGGGGAATGTGGAACCCATTTTGCACAACTTTCTCGCAACTTTAAATGCTTTTGGAGCATACTGTTAATGCTGCCAACACGGATACCCTCTTTTATACGTAACATTTCAACAGTAATACGTCGATTTTTCTCTACAAAATTCCTCACTCTGAATTGTTCTCTCGTTCACAGCTTCCCGACGTCGGTCAGAGCGAGGGTTGTCTTTCAAAGTCTCTCGCCCATCTTCAAATGATCGAATCCATCTTGCAATTGTATTAAATGAGCACCTTGAACAGTTATCAAATCCTCGTAGATTTTTTCCCTCTTTCACCTAGCTAATAACATTTGAAACTATAGAATCTAAAGTTGTTTCTAGAAATATTCCTGATTTTTCACCAGCTATTGACTCAACAGACTCTATGACATTGACTAGTTAAGTTTAAACTTGCACTTATGCGTATTTTGATGTGCATTTTTACCAGCTACTTTAATTACATTTTTGAGACATTATCGTTCAACAATGGATAGGTTGGTTGCAAAACTTTTTAATACCCCTCGAAGGAACTGTTTTGTTGCTAGTAAATTTCATTGCTGTTGTGTGTGCTTTCGTTAAATGGAATGAAATCTATAAATTATTTTTAATGTTGCTTCCTTATTCATTTTATACTTAACGGTTCATCGCTTTCTGAGCTTGCTCTCAGCGACATAAGTGGTGATAGGTAGCTCCTACATTGGGAAAGCAATAGGTGCGCAGTAAAGCAACCACGAGCATTGTAGTCAACAAGTGAAAAGCGTCTTCTTTATGTGTGTGTTTTGTTGTTTCACTCCTCTTCCTGTTTGCGCTGGTTCAAAAATGTAGTGCGAAACAAAATGGTTTATATATTGTAACTTTATAACAACGAATCAGTCACTCGCTGTCAAAAAGAAGTTTATTAATTAATGAAAGGCTGTAACCTAAGGGGATATTTTGGCAGATTTAAAGCAGAGTCTTTTAATCAAGTCCACGAACATTAAACGAACTGCAAAACAATATAGAAAAGAAATAGCCAACACTGAGTTGGGAATAAAATTAATCAAAATGTGAATCAAATTTTGTTTAAATGTTATAACGTTTCTCTCATAGTAAACACTGATTATTTACAAGTATTATATGAAAAAATAAACGTTTTAAGCACCTTCGTAGTTTTTCTACTAATGCTGTAATTTGTAACGCTGCCATCTCCAAGACCTAAACCAAGGGAAATGATTAAATGGCATGAAAAGAAGTAAAACACGAAAGGCATTATACGCTATATATCTGCATTTGTAATAAAGAGCCTCAATTCTGCATGCACCGTGTTTCTATGGGGTAGCAGGTTTGTAGTTTAACAGAAAACTATAGTTTCTTCCTGCAATAAAAAGTCATTAAATTTTATGAACCCCGTACTACAGTTCGTCGAAAAAATAACGAGATTATTGTAGTACCGACCACTAACAACCACGCAATTAGATGCTTCTTCATACCCTGTCCACTGCTGTTTAGCTGTTTTAGCCTGCAGTATAAATGTTGACAATTATTGTCCTATCGTGTTCTTGGGGACTCATGCAAAAGTCTGAAATTCCTTGCATGTGTGAATAAAGATCTTGGAATTATTCTATATTTCGGACATCATCATAAAAAGTGGAGTCATAAATGTAAGTTCTTACCTTGAGAACGTATAATTTTAAAATACTGTTCACTTTTTAGAGTTGTAACTCAAAAGTTACACTTTTGTATCCGATAAAATAAGAATTTCTTCCTCTGAACCTGTTTTGAGTACCATTAGTTTTGAAAAAATTTAGAACACTGTCTTAAGCAACTAATAATTTAGATTTCATTGCATATTTCATGTTCAATTCACTTCCCATCAAATGTTTGGGTCTAGTATTGCCAGATAATACCCAGAAAATGGAGTGGTGTTTCATAATGCAAAGACCACACATTGCCTTTGTGAAAAAGCAGGTCTAGTTCGTTTAGTAACAAAAGGTAGAAAAACTGTCAGTTTGATTTATAGAACGTAATGTCCTATGAGTTTACTTCCTATACTCCCTTTCCATACAGTGATAAACAAATAAATGCCAATGAATAATTCTATGATCGCGTGAAGATTTAGAAGTTCTCACACGTACATGACAACCACATAGAACTATACTGGCGTTAAAGATTTGTCCGCATGTCTTTCGTTGACTAATATTTTTCTTTCTTTCTTTCTTTTTTAATTAATGCTAGCTCCTATGACCTCATTTGTACATGTTATTTAATGAAACTGAAGCATATAGGAGTTAATAATATATGCTTATTTTAAGACTAAATTAAAAAAAACTCATAAATATAAATCCGATGAATTCTGAGAATAATATATGCAACACTTTGGCAAAATTGAAAGCAAGGTATGGTTATTATGTAACAATTGATACCATATCTAGATGAAAAGTAAAAACGGCAGCCTTCCTTATAAAGCCCGTGGATGTGTGGGAAGAATATACAGGAAGAAAGTTCGTACTTTGTGCACGATGCCTACAGGGAAAGGCTAAGTCCTCGGCATTAAACCTGAGAGGGAGGTCATGCGTCAGGAGCAATATCCATATATGCAACTCATTTCTTTCAGCGTGCTCCATAATGATATAATCTAGCACACGGTGATGTTTCTTATGCGAGCTAGAAACAGAGGACATATGAACAAAGGCATTTTAGAACGTTACAGAAAGCATAGTACGTGGTAGGTTAAGGTTCCCATACAAAACTGTAAAACGACATTCAGGTTTGTCCTGGAGTCCAAAATTTCTGTCTTTCTAGAATCTCTCTTTTAAAACTCTTCTTTGAACTGCGTTTTTAAACTGTTTTGATGCCAAATTTATGCGCTCTTCTTTTTCTTGTCCTTCTGCAGCAAGATGACCAATTGAATATATATTTTGGCCTTTGATGTCTTTTATGTCCATACCAATCAAAAGTTTGTAGGTATTTGTAAGAAATATTTAATACTTCTAAGAATAAACATTTCCTGAACTCAAAAAATAATGGAACAGAAAGAAGGGGGTGAAATGCAGCATTATAGAAAAAACGAAAAGGAAAGAATTGCATGGACCCATTATTTTTAAAAGTACCTCTGACACAGATAATAGTGATAAATATCTATAGTTCTCTGGCACCCCTGGGTTACCCTTGCCTTTACATATCGTCTATATCATTGCCATTGACCATGCTTCTAATGTCTTTCATCTTTATTAATTGCGATTCGCAGGATATCTATTACTTCCGGGACTATCAAAGAGAATTTTACAAATATAGCTGAAATTCCTTCAATTCCGGGGGATTTGTCATTTTTTAAGATTTTATTCGCCAATATGATTTCGCTATCCGTTATTTCTCTTTCAAGTATTGTTACTAGGGAATTGAGCGCTGTTCTAAAAGACAGTAGCGGTCTCTCCCATTGCTCCACCGATTTTCTCCTTTCACGCTATTAAAATACGCAGCACCTTCCGGGTTCGATGTTTATTTGCCCTTTTTTTTCCGTACTTTAATTTTTCTAACCAAATTCCACATGTTTATCATATTCCTTCGATCGGTTGCAGTTCTTAGATCCCCGCCATTTTGTTTTTCCCTTCCGATTTAGCACTTTCTATTGTATCTTGTAGCGGTTTAAACAAGGAAAGAGTGGTTAAATAAAGAAGTATGTAAAGCGGAGGAAAAATTATGCAAAAAGGAAATTTGATTATTTTGGATTCTCAGGGGTATTTCTCCCTCTCCGATGATTGATTAGTTTCCGCTGACTTATATTTTGCCACGGATGTTGGAACTCTGTTGTTGGATATTTTTATGATTCTGTGACCATAGGGGAAGCAGTATATGGAGATTGATAAGCTTTCTCTTTGTGGAAGATGAAACACAATTTATTGTTCATAAACTATTCCACATAAAATATACTTCCGTTATTTTCTGGAGAATATGTGCCACTTTCGCACTAACTATGACGATCACTCTGACGTTTCTTAATTTGATAAAGACTGAACCTGAGACGCAACTAATAAACCTCTTCCACTTCATTCTTCCACACTGATGCCCCACACTGAATACTCTTCCGAAACTGACTACAGCTTTCCACTAACTGAACTGAACGGAGAGTGTGTATCCACCGTCCCTGGGCCGCAAAATCACGAGACTAAATAAACATGGCAGTCTGCCGGTCTCACGAAGCTATCTTTATTGTTTCAAATATGTTTTTAGAAAGATCTGGAATATTTTCTCCCATCCTCGCATCTCTAGTGGATAATCTATTCCTTCCAGTTTTTTCTCCGCTATATTATTTGTCAAATGGTCTACTTTACTACTTGCGTGTTACCTACGTCTATGAAATGGTATCTGCCTCCGAGGTTATTCCCTTGTCTTTTACCCCCATATGCTTATTGCTTTATTATGTCTTCCTTGCTTTACAATTCTCTAACAGTGTACAAATAAACAACTCATGAAATTTCTCCAGAAAACATCGGTATGCTTGGATCATCTTTTACAAAATATTATTACAAAAGGCAACAGAAATTCCTAGGTCAGATTTTATGGCTGGGGTAGCTTTCTGCTCTCTCGTAAGAAAATAACATCACAAACAATAGTCCAACACTTGTACAGGACACAGAAATGGAACTACACTCATGCTTAAAATAAGGAAGTTACATAAAATTGTTTGCTGTAATTACTCTAATTAAATATGGGGGTGGCAGCTCATAAATATTGTCTCAGTCAATATATTATTTTCTTAGTAGGACATAAGAAAGATGCTTTCCCTGAACTTCGTCTCTTCTGTAAGCCTTAAGCATTACCTCAACTTTTTCCTCGCTTGTTTACATTTTGTATGACTTTTCTACTTTTGTATAATAACATTTACTTGTATTATTCTTGGTTTTCATATGTTTGCCTGCTAATTGTATTTTTTGTAAGTCTTTTAACAATATTTGTGGCGTTCCCCCCCCCCCCCAATTTAAATATATCTATTTGCCGAGCCACGTTCCATTCCCGCAAATTCTTCCATTCCATCTGGGCTACAACAGCGACTCAGAGATGTCATTAACTTACGATGCTGATTTAACATGAGAAAAACAGTTGAATGGTGCAATTCCATTCTATTTGCAATTTTGAAGTCCGGTATAAATACTAATATCTCCTGTGAGTCTAACATATAATCAATAGTGCTTTCACTGTTGCAATATATAAACATTGATTCTCTCACCACGTCTGACCCATATTTTCCATGAATAATTTCCACCTGAAAGGCGTCGCAAAACGATAGTAACTCCTTTCCGTTCGCGTTTAGTGTTGCGTGTTTACTGTGTCGCACTGCTCTCCTACGGTCATTTTCCCCACATTCTATACTTATGTTTTCACATTGCATTCTGGCATTCATGTCTCCCATTATAATGTGGATAGGTGTCTAAAATTTGTGTGATGGTGTCAATCAAATCTATATAAAAAGGATTGGTATATTTTGCGAATAGTTCAATAGTTACACTTTAGTAAAGAGCCAGCTATTGAAATTATGCTTTGGGATTCAGTTTGTATTTCTTTTCTCGTCTATTGGCCAGTTTTTATTTTTAGAATTCCTTTTAATATTTCTACGTTACTATTTTAACACTCTTTTGACGTTCGAACTGTGAAACGCTTATACCAAAATGCCTGTTAACTCTTCGTTTATTATGTAGCTTATTCACTTTTTATTCTACACAGCCTTTTTCCGTATATGGCCATTGATTTAGCTATATTGCTCTATACTTTCAGTTATACTTTTTTGAAACTAGAGTGGAATATAAAATAAATAGTCTTGGAAGTACAGCACAACTCCGAGTTCCTTCTTAGTTTAAATAATATTTATAACTTTTCATAGTTTAACTTATAATTAATACCAATTCTGTTTGTTACAGTTAAATTGTTTAAGATGAGATAGTTTTCGTAGACATCATACAATGTGTCTTTCACCTGATCCGTGGGTCCTGATGGCGTAGTGGTAACCATACTTGCCTTATAAACCCAAGTTCAATCGATGGATCTTTTCGGGGTAAAGGTCCTAAGTATGGCTTCCTGCGGAAGGGAAATAAAGACTTAGGGCCCATGTCTAGATTTACGCAAGCAAAAGAACCTCAAGTCTGAAAGGAAGAAAATTTATCGGGCCTTTCACGCCCTGAATTAAATAGAACGCTGATGACGTAAGATGTTAAAGAGCGTCCGTATATAAACCAAATCAAGAATGCACTTGCTCTTATACATTTTAATATCCAATTACATAGAGCTAGTTAATTTTCTTATTATTTTTTTAATTATGGATTGCATTGTGAAATAGAAAGTTTTTGCTGCATCCGCATCTAAGTTTACTAAATTAATTACATCGGAGTTTTTAATCAATCTCTATTGTTGAGCATTCAGTAATGAATATAACGTCACTTGTCTTCTTGCCATAGAAGGACTCCACGAGTTCGAAATATAGCGATCTCAAGTGTGACTTTATCTTAGTGTTTTATTCTTTTCTACTATTATGATTACTGTTCATTTGTTACATTGTTAATAGTGTTATTTTATTTTTATTTTTCATTTACATATATATATATATATATATATGTGTGTGTGTGTGTGTGTGTGTGTGTGTGTGTGTGTGTGTGTGTGTGTGTGTGTGTGTTGCGAGTACTCTCGCACTAGAAAACTAACCGTTCCCTCACAGAAGCTCCGTATAGCACGGCATTAGAAATGAAGTCACGGTCCGCTGCTTTCTCTCTGGGGAAGGTTCTCTGATATTCTGTTAAACGTTATTCATGCAAAGCGTGGTCGTTCCTCTGCTATAAATAACGAGATGAAAAGAATCCGGGACTTGTTGACTGGCACTTATAACGCTTACAGGGCGTGGAATTGATGGAACATCGGAAAGAAGCAGCAGCGAAATGGAAGAGAGTTCACAACAAGCAACAGAAGGCGATTTCACTCTACGGATATTTTCGATTCGTTTTGCTTTCTTCTGCTTCATTGTGTGTGCAACTTTTTCTCTTCAAAACTGTGAAGGTGACTGTCACGCGCTGTATATTGTTACATCATTTCTATCATACCGCGATTCTGATTACTTTAGATGCTTTGGTAAAAAAATGTACCGTCCCCGAAGGACCTGGGGAAGATGGGCGGGCAACTCAGGGTTTGAAGCAGAATGGTGTCAGCTGGGGGAGGTAGAAAGCTATTCTAGATATCCCGAAGGAAATGCGATCGAATATCTTTATTCATAGAAGAAAGGGAGTGTCCTGGGTTCAATTCCGGTCAGGTCAAGCTGTGTGCTTAAAGTTTTTTTTTTTTTTTTTTTTTTTTTTTTTTTTTTTTTTAATTTACCCTGAGAAGGTGAATCCCAAATAAGGCGCCAAGGACTCTCAGCTCATTTGCTTCATCAATATTTCATTTCATTTCGTCTTACACCTATAGTTCGCAACCACAATCTACAGACGTCGCGAGAAGACTAATACAGTCAAAGCGACCATTTGCATGCGATTGAAAACAGAAGAAGAGCTGCTGATTGTGTAATTTTTTAATTTATTCCCTGGTAAGTGTTAATCTTTGTTTGCCCATTTACTTATAGTCCTGAAATAACCACAAAATAATTAAAGAAAAGGAAAATTGAAAATATACATAAGATATTTTCGATTGTCAAGAATGTATGTACAGAGGAATCAAATGGACTATGAACCAACTTGCGCTGTTTTTCCATTAAACGTGTGCACATGTGTTACCCGCCGTTGACGTAACAAGGTCAGGCGTGTTTCAGTTTAAATCTGATAGTGGTAACTTTCAGTTCAATTGATAAAATTGGCGTGTTTTGTTCTCCATTGAATCGCGATGGGAATTATATCTCAGCATATGTTTTCTATTGCACAATGTGTATTTATTTATGTTTTTTATATTTATTTATGTGTTAACCCAGCCAGCCCGTAGAGTTCAATTTGAAGAAATATCCTCAGGACTAAATGTTTCAAGCCTCAGTCAATTCATTTATATGCACTTACTATCTACTAATTCAATAAATTTTGCAATATTAATATTGTCATTCGGATTTGAGTGAGTGCAGTTCAATAAAGAACGATCATAATTTTTTAAATCATATCTTTACTCATTCTCATACTTTTGATGATCTTTCTCAAAGTAGTCCCCCGGTTGGATGCAATGCACCTGTCCGGGCGCTTGTGCCAATATTCAAAGACATGCTGAAAACCGTTTTTTGATGTCCTTCAAAATCACCTCTGCAGACTTCACCGCTGCTTCTGATGATTGAAAATCCTCTCACGAAGGGGTTTCTTCAATTTGGGAAAAGGAAAAATCACATGGGGCTAAATCTGAACTATAGGGAGGGTTAGAGAAACACTTCACGTTGATTTCTGAGAGACATTCAGCAATTTGCAATGTGTGACAGTGCATTATCGTGGTGCAGCACTCAGCTCGTTACAGGAAAAATTGTGACCTTTGCGAGTGATATGGCCTTGCAGAGTTTTTAGGATATCTCTTTAGTATTGCTCTGTTACAGTTGTGTATGGAAGTATGACATGCTGGTAAACTAAAATGAGCATAACTATCCCAGCAGAAGGAACCACTTTCGCTTTTTTGGTATTGGTGATAGTGACGATTTCCATACAGAGCTTTGCTTTCCTGTCAGGATCGAGATGATACAGCCAAGTTTCATCAGTAGTGATTACCTTTGAAGAAGAAGAAAATCCGCGTCTTTTTATAATATCATCTTCAACTGCACGCCAACGTCCTTTTGTTCGGGAATCAGCAGTCTTGGAACTTAACGTGCACAAACTTATGCAACTGTTTAGTTATCAAGTGTGGTCGACACTCATTGAGAATTTCTGAATGTTATTCCACAATGTAAATAGGCAATTAAATATTGAGGCTAAGGTGTAGTTAATTACTTCTTTTTAATGTACTTTTGAAACTTATTTCTGTAGCCCTTTATATTATGGCATAGTGTTAAATTGTATATTTTGAAAATAATTTAGCATATTCCTGTTGGGAACCATTGCTATTCTAGCAGATAAACGAATGATAATGTTTGAAACATTTTGCTTCTGCTAAAATAGAACAGCAGTATCAACAACACTCAGAATCTGCAGAATCTGCAGAACAACTGCATTTGGAGGAGAGGTTGACTTAACTAACTTACTCAATTTGATAAATAAAATGTAGATTTTTGTTCAGTATTAGTAGTTTTTATTAATAATTACGGTTTATTGATCTTAAATTACTGTGCTGTAATGTGTGATGTCACTATAGAAATATTAACTAATGGTAATATGGTGAAAATTCTTGCCCAACTTACAGTTGCTTGAATTCTTGCAAGTAGTGAAAATGAAATGTTTCTGTATCATAAGGGGTGATGAAACTTGGCTCACCCCAACTGGCCTGTTAGTCAAGATGGTCTCCCAAAGAACATCATTCTACTATGTTACCTATGTGCCATCTGTATCATAAATACTGTACCTTCATAATCCTTTACAGAAGTCCATACACATAGTTTCTAAATATACTGGATAATATTTACCATTGTATCTTTAATTAACTTGGGATGTTGTAACCTCTCATTGACACTACTGTAGAAATCTGATATCATCTATGACCCAAACATTTAGGGTAGTTATAAATGCTGAGGGTTCATCAGCTGCAGTAGCTCATGAAACACATTCTGAGCATTTCTATAGTATGTGGAATATAAGAGTACAAAAATTGACTCACTAGCTTAATCTAGAATATATAATAGCTACATTTTAGTGGTTTTGATATGACGTTGGTTTTAATTAATTAAATCTTGGTTAGTACATTTAGATCAGGTACAAAGTAGAATTCTGTAAAATGCAGAAAAGCACCAAATTTACATTAATTTTTTAGTGTATTTTGAGGTTTGAAATGGTCTTGATAATTTAAAATTCTGGAAAAAAAAAAAAAAAAAAATATGTGTAGCATATGCAATAAATGTAGAAATGAAAATGCAATGTCCATACCATTTTATAGAATGATAAATATTTTAAAAACAAATCTTGCTCTAATAAAGGAAAAAGTTGTAAATAGACATTATCAATTTAATAAACATGCAAAACATAACTTATATGATGCCTATTTTATTTCTAGGGTACTAAAGCACAAACTTGTTCTGAAAAATCTAGGAGAGATGACCAAGAACTGGAACAACCTCAAGATTAAGCTGGTTCTCATTTCAGTAAATTAATAATTTCATCATTCCTGCAAGCTCAACTTGCAATTTCTTCTAGTAATAAAATATGAATAGTCTCCTACATAAACACTGATTTTCCAGCCCAGGAGAAGCTGTTGAATGCTATGTCAAAGAACGAGTGGCATACTACTTCCAGAGGCAGAGGTGCTGGTATACAGAACTTGCTGCAGTGTATGTGAAAATACAATAGTATGGCAACTTCTTATTGTTCAATGGTGCATATCTCAAAAATTTTGTAGTGACTTGCATAAGTATTAACATTTATTCACTTCAGTAATATTTAATAATGTGTTTGTTGTTCCAACTTCCATACCTTGTCACAATTTCAACAGTAATTATTATATATGTTATACTTTAAAGTAAGTTACATAATGTATAAACAACAGAATAACAATAGCTCTTAAGGGAGCTCACAAGAGTAGCTGTAAGTATAACATAATATTACTGCTACAAAACCACCTTATTTATATGCATTTATATATTTATATTTCATTAATTGAAGATAATATTCCGTATTATCAGATTGAAAAAATTGATTGTTCAACATGCTAGAGATAATATTTATCTTACCTACAGATATAAACGTCCATTTTAACAAGTACTTTTCAGAATTTTTACAATAATGTTTCGTGGAACAGCTTATAGCAGTGTGTGCAATGTGGGAGAGCATAAATGGTTTTGTATATGGTATATATGAAAATATAAAAATAACATATTAATATATACATGCTGCTGAAATACCTACATACCTTTGTGTAAAAATTTATTGCCATTTACTGTAGTGTAATATATTTAGTTGGATGGAATAAATGGTGCAATTTAGACCATTATGGCCAAGGCATGACTAGAATGTGTATTTTCTGCTTTTGCAGTTTATTTTGGAATAATAAGCTGCTGGCTCTGCCCAATTTTGCACAAGCCGTACAATCTAACAATGTGCTATGTTGTTTGCTGCAAAGTTATTTTTGCATTAGACCATTGCCAATTGAATCAGAAGAGTGAAGAGTATGATTTTTGCTTAGCTGTGGCAGATTTATCCTTATCATTAGAAACTTCCATGAATATCAGGTAGCTTTGTGATTCTGTTTGCCAGCCTGATACAACATAAGAAATATTTTGTAATAATTATCATTCAGCAGTTTGAACATCTAATTACCAGTAAACTTGCAGTTAATATATAAAACAGAACCATGCTATTTTATAGTAATTTATTAATAAAAACTTTCGTAGCTAAACATGTAAGGGTTGAGATGCCAAGTAGCAGTGACCCCTTGGTCTTTCAGGCAGCTCTGGATTTCCGGGTGAGACATACCGTCTAGTACATTAGTGGTAACCAATCCTCGCGACGAATTCAATGTCTTATGTTGCTCAACACGGATAGGATAACCGTGGAGTAGCATCGCCTTGAGCAATGAGTTGCTTTGAGACAGCCCAAGTGTCTCCACCAAAAGTGATCTGTTACGCAGATGGGTACAGGACTTAAAGGGTCCAGCTAAGGCATCAATGCCCTTCTGAATCATAAATGGGTTTACCTTGGTAAATGACTGATCATCTTCGATACGACTAATCACTAAGTATGGAGGAAAAGACTTCTCGCATACTTCCTTTACGTCAACTCTCTTTCGTTTAAAATGTAAAGGATTGTTTTCGAGTACCATAGCGATTTAATCCTCCACCATTGCAACTGTCTCCGATGGCAGGCTGCTTCCTGGGCGCCACCCGGCTCAGGTGACCTGTCCTGGCGTAGACAAAATCACCTCAGGGTCACACTTTCCCGTGGGTTGACAAAGGGACCCAATCGCCTGCAGGAAGTCAACAGCTCATGCAATGGCCCTTCCCTGGGCCTGGCCTTTACCACGGGATACGCTCGTGTCCTACATGTTCACCCAGTGCTGGGAGTTACGCCATTACCCAGTCACTTTTACCGTGTCAAACACGGGCACCCATCAGACGAAGAACAGGGAAGTAAAACGTAAAAATCAAATGGAGGCGAAATTAAAATGAGCCAAACGCGCTGAGTACGGACCTGTGGGAGAAGCTCGGGTGCCTCGGGGTCGCTACGCCCCGTACCCAAAAATTGGGCCCCTGAGGGGGAGAGAAACTTGTATGTACTTAGTTGATTAGTATTGTAAGACTGTCTACAAACTGAAGGCGGTAAGTTGTATGCTCTACAGCGGCACTAGGTTTGCAAGGAGAGTTTGAGCTTTGGCGGCGCCATCATCTCGCTGTAATGTGCAATCAAACAAGCATGGTGGTCGTCTGTGAGTATGTGGGTCGTTTGATAGTTTGATACATTGATTGTGGTGCTTGGGCAGTTGAGAATATAGATCGTATGCTAGTTTCATAGCACGTGTTCTAAGCTCATCGTGCACAATAGCAAGGGTGTGATTTGCGGTACTTGGCAACGATTGGTAGAATTGTAGCTTTGAATGTGAGCTTTACCGCATACAGGACAGCCACATGTCAATAAAGAACGCATCAGTGTTTTGCACACCTTGAGCCCCGCGCTCAGTTGTAATGAGTTGTTGTAGTTTATTAGCGAGTATAAATTGCTTAATTGTGTCCATGCTTTTGATGTATATGGTGAGGCCCTGGTTCATTTTCAGTCCTATCTTGGACAGCTAGTGGGGTAACCGAAAGACTGTAGTATATGGAGTTGAGACAGTGCTGAAAAGAGCAAGTTTCTTTTTGTAAAAATGATGGATTGACATTTATAATGTTGACCACTTTTCGCCAGCTAGTAAGCCACTTTTCAAGCGTTTGCAGTGATTTCTGTAGTCTATAAATGAACTGAACCATAATTGTGCCATGAGTTCAGTGTCATAAGCATATAGGAGCAAGTTTGTGTCAGGCATGTCGTTAACATATATTAAAAAGTATCAGCCCGAAGATGCTGACTTGGGGCATACCAGCACAGATTGGTCATGTAGTGGACTTGGCCATATTTACCATTGCGTAAACTTTACGTTCCGCAAGGTAATTTGCAATTAGATTTATCATAGTGTCCGGAAAGTGGTGTTGAGTGAGTTTATGGAGTAGCTCAGTATGTAATATTGGACAAAAGCCTATTCGAAAACTAGGAATATTACCCTGTGTCTTTGTGAATATTGACCCGTGTGTAATGTGCTCGAAGGCATGCAAGAGTTGTAGGGTAGTGGGATGTTCGGTTCTGAATCCAAACTGTTCTGAAATTAGTATTTTATGTTAGACAAGATATCAATTTAATCGTTTAAGAATACATTTTTTGAATAATTTAGTAGCACAAATTAGTAAGCAGATTGGGTGATAGTTTTGAGGATCCGTCCGGTTTTGCGTTACCTAGGGAAGTGCAGAACTGCTGCGATTTTCCAGCGGGTTCGAAACACGCCGTTCGCAAGCGCAAAATTTTAGATGTCACATAGTTGGCGGATTGCACGATAAATAAAATATATGAGGGAGACATTGGAAATTTTGTCGGTACTGAGGGCCTTTTTGTTTGGCAGATATTAAATTAACCACTGTGTTTTAGAAGGGTAAGTTTTTCTAATGTGATTGTGACTGGCCTTCAAACGAAGATCCCTGGACAACTGTTTTGCAGAATTAATAAACTGTGGGGAGAAGGGAGTATTGTTTGGCGTTAGGGTGGCTTGAAGAGCACCCGCAAGGACTTCAGTTTTTACAGCATCAGTTGTTGCAATTAGTTGGTTATAAGGTAAGGGTGGGATTCTGATTGGTTCTCGTGTGAGTGTAAGTACCATCTACCATACAGAATGGCGTTGGGGGCAAAGCCAAGCAGGGCGTAATTCCACTGCTGCATGGCATAACTCGTAGTGACTTGGCGAATTTATTGGTTCAGTCTCCTGAATTCATATGGGCAGCTGGATGCCTTGTTGTTTGCCAGTTTTATCGCGCCCCGTTTCGCATTGCTGCAAATGTGTGGATGCCAAGTTGGATAGACCCGGTCGCTTGTCGCTTTATATACACAGCTGTGGATACAGCAAAGTTAAGGGGGACCATAATTCGAAGGTTGGGTTAGTAACTGTGCTTACCCAACCTGTGTATAGTTGCTGTGTATCTACCCGCGCTAGGACTTAACCGATGAAAAGAACGAGTTTATCAGGATGTTTGTATGTTAGAGGGTGTGGAATAGATGGAGAAACTACTAGACTGCTCTAAAATGTGATGAATGGATCTGACATACTGGGAGGTGGTGAATATGGTTATGTTGTCATTTCGGTTGTCACCTTGTCCATTATACTATTTTAAATGTATGGGATTTTATTCCCGTTGAGTGGTAGTGAACTGTTGCCATCTAAGATGCCCGCAGGCCAAGCATAGCATGAAGTGGTACTGTAGAATTTTTAGTCCGGCGCCTGATTTCATCTTCCATATATGGAAGGGAAGAAGCTTCGTGCAGTAGTCGGGTAGGAAAGCAGCGGTATACAGAACAGATAGCTCTGAGTCCTCTAATCTGCGTTCTTTGTAATAGGAGCAGACCACTGTCAGCTCCATGTCACAGATTTCACAGGCATACAACATAATGGGGATGAACAGAGCTTTAAAAAAGTGTAGTTTTAAATAAATGGAAATCTCTTTCGAATTGAGTACAAGGATAAGCAATTGCCTCCTGCAACCTGTGAGCAGTATTAGTAATGAGTCCTTTAAAGGCAAATCATTTATCCAATTGGAATTATAATTAAGTTAGGGATTTTTTTCCCACTGGATCATTTGCTGCCTGTATGTGAGGGTGGTGAAGTTAGCGGATATGTGATGTTTGATAAATATAAAAACATTTATTTTCGCTAGATTGATTGACATTCGCCAACCCCTGCACCACTTTTCGATTAAGTGCAGCAATCTGTGATGGGGTTTCTGGTTCTGCCTAAGCGTTTATCTTTTTCTAAACAAAGATATCGTTTGCATATTCAGCTATTTTGATGACTGCGTATATGAAAAGTCTGGCAAGTGTGTATTAAATAGAATTAGTGATAGTACAGAGCCTTCAGGCACTTCGTTGCGTATGGGACTAAGGTAGGACTGTTTCCAGTCACCATAAATTTGAAAGTTCGGCATTTGAGATAAGAGCGTAATAGATGTATGTAGGTTTGTAAAAGCCTAAGGAAGATAAGATTAGGAAGAATCTTGGCGTGCCAGGCCATAAGGAAGGATTTTCCCGCGTCTAGAGATACCGCAGGAGTGAATGCTTTGTCTTGAAAACCCAGAGCTGCAGCTTCCATCACACGCAGTGACTGTTGGATAATACAGTGTCCAAGACGATAACCAAATTGATGGGAAGGGTTGTACTAGTCCGCTTGTTTCCCCTTCTGGGAAACATATTTCCGGAGAAATCGGGTGCTTTAGGAAACAAGTGCAAAGATCCTGCAGCCTCCTGCCATATGTTTGCCAAAGGTTTGACAACCACTGCAGTAATTCCAGGGTGTTTACACTCTGTAGGTTGGAGTTGGTTGGTTCTGGGGAGGGTATTAATTTGGGAATAGACCTGAGGGGCGTCGTTCGCTTCTACTCGGTGAGATGCAGGCCCATTTAAATTTTTTGTAATTGAGTTGTTGCCGTGACTGCCGTGGTGCTGAAAGGGCACCGGCAGTGTTGCTTGCTCTGTTTTGATCTGATGTGAAAGATGATCTGTTTAGTCTAGAGTTTCTAGACCCCGTTCTTCTGATGTTGAGAATCCTCAACATAACTGGTCCTGGTCATTGGGCATAACAAGTCACACTTCCTTAGCCTTACCTTAGCCTTTAGCGTAGTTGGGGGGTGGGTATCGTGGGAGCTTGTTGACAGACCTCACGGTAATAGAGGTTGCCGAATTTAAGGCAGCGAGGGCTCCGGAGCAGAACTGGCTGGCGTGATTAAAGCCCAAGTAGCGGTGGTTGAGCAGGACCACCAGGAATTGGGACATCTCAACCTTAACACTGAGGTAGCAAATTGGCGGAATCTTGTCTATTGCTACATCAGGGTAGTCTGCCCACAATATAATTATTATCAAAAAGATAGGAATGAGAATCCAATCAGATGCTTGGTCGTCTTGAGCGGGTTTGGTTAGCTGTTTCACAATTTTTGGGAATGTACCCTAGCGTTGGAAGTCCAGCTGCAAGCTTTGTTTACAGCGAAAGAAAAGTGCTGAATTCTCCTCTTTGTAAGTAAATTCAGCAATTTTTGGTGATCCTCAGCAACTTTCTCTTGATATCTGTATGTGTGTCCCTTTCTAACCATCCTGCACTCCACGAGAGTGGAGATAGCTTCCCTAAGGTAGTCACTCCCTGGAAATCATCCATGATGATTTTCGGTATATGTCCCCTAGAGCTCCTGTTCGTGTTAGAACCCGTTGCAGTAGCTTCAGTGATAGTTGGCTGTCCGGTTGGAGCAGAGCTTTACCCTCAAAATGAGAGCCGGTACACCGCGCTATCTTAAAAACCACCACTTGAAATGAAGCTTTATCTGCCTCTGAGGCAAGACCTGAAGAGCTCTCACATACGAAGAGTGTACCGAGAGTACGGACATTTTCTCAGAATCTGAAGAACTGTAGGTGATTGTGCCTACCCTCAGAAGTGAAGCTAAAATCCACAATTTTATGTACACGGATAGGCGAAGTTCATGTGAAAGTCGCTCATCCATGCTGTTGGTTACATTTGAGAAGATTCTCCACCAGTTTTACATGGTTGATGAATCTTTTTCTTCCTAGGAGGGCCAGTAACTGCTCTTATCACCTTCCCAGAAAAAGAAACTGATGCTATAGGTGTCCTGTCTCCCAGAAACTCTCATCACAGTAAACTGTTGTGAATCCGCACTGTTAGAGGTTACGTATATATTGAAAGTTAACTAGGACAGAAAATGTGCAGTGCCCGAAAGCTGTACAAATGTAGTTAGTAACCTTTGTTATGTTGTTGGTGGTTTAAATCAGTAGCAATGAAGATGTTTCTTAAACAAACGCAAAACTGCGCACGTACTGTCGTTGGCGTGTTGGCGGACGCGACACAACAAATCGCTGAACAGTAGGATACAGCACTTAAATAATTCAACCATTCAGAATAGAGCTGGGTGGAAAATTCTCCCAGAGCCTGCCTAAGCTTCATTCGTTCGTCGTTGTTGTCAGTTAAGAGGGGTAGTCGGTGCATTAGTTATCTAGTCACAGTCTCCTCTTATCAGTGACGATATGAGAATAAACAACATAACTGGGATTCTAAGGGTATTTTAGTGTGCAGCGGGGAAAAAATGGAATTCGTAATTAATTCACATACACTGAAACACACAGTAACCTCTAGTAAATCCTAGAAAACGGTGAATCCAGTGGATTTGTGCGGCTGGCTAAGGCCTAATGACTATGCTCGCCTTCTTTTCTTAAGTATAAATTGGCAGAGGATTATGTGCTATTATGTTAGAGGGTAAAGCGTTGTAATTTTGGAGAAATATTTTCAATGTTGTGGGTTTGGGCACAACCATTTAAAAGACATACATCAGCTAGCGATAGAAAGCATAAGCTGGACTTGGATGCATTGACACGAATAAAAGTAGTATGTAGGAAAACAACGGGTAAGCATAGGAAAATGTGAACTTTTGATCCAAAAAGAAATCACAACATTGTTCCGGAGTGTTGAAAATATTGGAAATGAGTCAAGTGTGTTGCATTTGTGTGAAATGCGTGTCCTTAACAAAAGTAAATCGCAGTAAATGTGTTTCATATCACATATTGATGTTGTTGCAGATGAGTCAAATAAAGATTTAAATTAAATAATACTGAGAAGCTCAAGAGCGCAACAAAATCCAAATCTTTGTGGGAAAACAGCGCATTGACCAGTAAATTGAACAGCAGTAGTCTGCCAAATGATTGGCACACTTCCCCCACTAGTGATGACGATTATATGCATTATACAATGACATCGTCATTAATACATAAACAAAAAAGCAACAAATATTAATGCAAATGATATGCACTTTATAACAAATTTCCATTGATAGACTAAAATAATACAGTCCTAACGGAATTTTAACGTTAGGCACACGAAACCTATCAACATGCCTGAATATTTGAATGAAAGTGCAGTTTCCGGGTAAAATCTTCATATTTAGACCAAGATCATCTACAAGAAAACGTTTGAATAATTTCATTCTTCTCGAATCACTTTCATTAACCTTGGATTCCATCTGGTGTCTACTGTAATAGATATACGTCTTGCAACAATGCAATTCAGTCCATCTTTTTGGGGAATGACGAAGGAAAAAACAAAATAAATAAAATAAATAAATATTAATTCCTTAAAAAAAATACGGCACTCGGAAAACTTGTTGGAGCGTGCTTTGTATAGCGAAAATAGTCTGTGAATCAGATAATAAATAAAGTCCACCTGAGTGTCGATTTTACTCATAGATTACATTTTCTCTATTGATAAACATTTGCCGTAATTTTGTGGTGTAGCCATTAACAAATTGCAATATATTCCTAAAATAATTTCTGTAGGTAAAGAAAGATTAACAAGGTTGCTGTAGATCCCTTACATCACTTTGGTGGGCTACTATGTACTAAAGACTTTCTATTTTAAGATTCTCGTACAGACCAGCTTGTGTTTAGAAAGATTAGTACGGAAAATGAACGGAAGTGGAGCTAAACGTTCCCTTTACATTTTTAGAGTTATCAAAGTATTATTGGTTCTTACAGTTGTTGTACAGTATCCTAATAAACTGACTATTTAACCTAGTCTCATTCTCCGAGTCTTTCTTACGATATGTTTCACAGTTGCACGCTCTACAAGCATGCACTATAAATAAAAGGTTTAGTTCACACACACTCATCAAATGACGGATGAAACGCTTTGCTGGCGGAGAGCTTATGGTAGAAACCATAAATTGCAAAGCAATTGTATGTCTCAGCCATGGGCCAGGTAATCTGCGGCTTACGGGTTCATTTGTCACCATCGTTGCGGTGATGTATATATCACTCTGGCTAGATTTGTCCCCTCTTCTCTTGAAGGTCATGCAAGAAATTCTCGTAAGCTGCACAGCGGCAATAGAGGGCAATAGTATTGTTCTATATAAAGAGCATCTCTAATGATTACGTAAACAAGCTTGACGGTGTGAGCTTAGAAACGCACAGTATTTTCTTCAGAAACATTCTTTAAGGTTCTCCCAGATGAATTCCACTCCATATGCATAGATTAGTGTGATTTTGTTCTCGAATAGTTTCCGGGCTGATGTTGGTGATAGTTGATTAGGATTTTGAAAGTCTTACATTGTTCTTATTGACCGACAATTTCATCTTCTCTGTGCAGAGTGTGGGTATATCCTGTTGTCTGGAACGTTATTCTCTAAATATTTAAAATGGTTGACGAGAAGCAGTGGCTTACCGGCTTGATAATTTTTTGTTGTCCTATTAAATGTTTGAAACTAATGACTGACGATTATATTCAACGCCATCTTTAGCTGAAGGCAGCGGCGTTTCGAATTCGCAAAGACATCCTTTCATGCAGTTTATTCTCTCTGAAGTCTAAACTCAGCTGCTGCAACAGGACCAACAGAAGCCGTGCCAGGGGCAGTTCGTGGAGCAAATAGAAATGTTATTGGATTATCATACAAGTAATGGAGCAAGTGTTTAGCATGCAATATATGAATTGCATATTTTGTATATTGCTTAGGTTATTGAGTTTCTGCTGGCGACCTGAAAAGTTAATTAAAATTGGCTTTGTTATATTGGCAATAACCTGGTATCAGAGTAAGTTATATTTTTTCCAATTATATGTTAAATTCTTCCCTGTTTGTATTTACTTTTTACATAACGGTGTACCGACATTAAGAATGGTTCATTTGTAGAGTTTTTTTAATAATGAAATTATAATATTCCGTCCTTTTACACATTTCTTTATTTGGAAAAATTTGCTTATTCCAAACGTTGTATTCACTAATTTCAACCGTACTTTTTAAAGTCTAATATTACATTAACCTAAAGCCACACAAATATATTTAAACCCACGAAGTTTACCAAATTTCTCATACTTCTAGTAAAATTATACATTTGTGTTAATGCATCTACCATAAGCAATTGTGTAACATATATGTTTTTATTGTGACATTTTTCCCCGTACTTTTTTGGTTCCGAACGCCTTTTGCTCTTTCCCTCACCCATTCTAGTTAACCTGGCCGCACCAGAAGGCCTCGTCGATAATTTTTGCTTGCGGTCAAGCCTATCGTACATTCTGGAAGAGGTGACGTAAGCATCCTGACAGACATATTATTGTTTCCTTCCCGGAGCATCTTGTTGGATAAGATCTATGACCCAGTTATAATGTTACTTTTAAAATATTTTATTTGATGTTTGCTACTGCATTTTGTTATGATGGCGTAAATTTTTCAATTGTAGGTAATTATAAAGACAGGGTACTGGAGTTTTAAAAGTCAATGTGAAATTTTGACTGCATTAATAATCTTTTTTATTATTCAGTGCCTGAGATGAAAAGTTTAATTAGTGCTTGGACTCAAGTAATTCTTTGAATATTATTCAATTGTTTTATATTTATTCTAACAATATTTCAAGGGGTTGGTACTTGTTTAAAATAGCTATATTGCTGAATGATATATTACATATTGTGAAAAACTATTTTGCATGTGCATTACATGCACATTTACATGTATTATTGTTTACTAAATTAATTAACAATTGTCAACAATTCTTCTCTCGTTTTCTGAAGTTAATTTTCTCTGGCCATATCCAGGTGGTTTTCTTTCCAGCATACTTCCATAGCTAAAATGTGTTCAGCCATTAACAGCAGGTATCGAATTGTGTTTATTGAGTTATGGAATACTCATACATAACACTATTTAATATGGTAGTACCAGATAGGATTATCATCATTATTTTGTTCATAGTTGATACTAATAATAGTGAATACTAATGCCATGGATAAAAATATGATATCGTAATTTCCTTTCCGAAAAAAAAAAAACATTCATTTTTAGCCATTTCTTTGTGTAATTCCGAGCTGTTTAACACACGTACACAATTCAACTAGCAACTTGTAATTACTTCTATGCAGCCCGTAGTTTATAGCCAACATAAAAACATCAGTCCCAATGTCAATCCAGGTGTAGGTGATATATCCAAGTGCAGTGATTGGTGCTGTAACTCTGAAGTAAGGATGCATATGTGTAAGTTCAAATTCTGGAGAATCTGTTTCTTCTTTGCAATTCTTCGTTTCTTTCTCCGCCTATTTATATGGGCTAATTCCTATTTTTTTCCAAGGAATATTTTGACATATTAAAGCCCTTTGGTCTTTTTTATTTATATGGTTTATATAAGGATATGTTGGTCTGCAAACAGGAAGCAGATTACCCAAATTTAGTATGCACTTCATTTAAAAAGCGATTGCTCGAAATTATGTTAGATTACACAGCAGGTCGTTCCAAATTGATTTTAATACTTTGCAACAGTCGAGTTTAAGGGATCTGCAGACCACAGTAATCGGTTGTCAAAGAATTACGGGGATTTTCCAGTTCCTGTTCGTACAATATTTGCTTTAAATGACCCCATAGGAAGGCGTCAAGAATGTAAGAGTAGGTGGGGGGGGGGGCAGAAACATGTCCTCCCCTTCCTATCCCTTAATTGGGGTGTGCAACTTTCCTCTTCCTGTCCACTTATTAGGAAGTGTAACTTTAATATAGTTCCGGACAGCCATGGGCCCATGTGGTGGAACTCCGTCGTGCTTAAAACACACCCTTCCTTAATTTTTGCTCTGTTGCACACCGTCCAACAAATATGGAAATTCATTTTCGAAAACGTGAAGGTGACGTACTCCCAATTAAATGACCTTGAAAGAAACTGGTTCAAAGAAGTAACCATCCAATATGCTAACCACGCGTTTACTTTCCGTTATACTTGAAATGCTGTCCATCTTACTCAATGCAGTCCAATAGTGCATAAGATCACTTATTTGTTTGATTTATTTAAGCCCGCTCTTTAACAACTCTATTGTCACTAGCGTCCCATTCAATTCAGGGCGTGAAACGGCAGATAAATTTACTCCAGCGGTATCTTCTTTCAGGTTTGAGGTTCTTTTACGTGACTTACTTGGCATTACTTTCCTCGCGAACAAAGTCATACTTTATATTTTTATGATCTAAAAATTCATCGACCCTGTCGGGTTTGAACCGGTGACATTTGGTCTACGAGGCCAGTATGATTGGCTATCACTAGACCACAAGAATCTATGCATAAGGTAAGGATTTCATGATTAAACGGTGAAATCTCAACCCCTCTAAAAATAATATTATTGACAAAAGCAGCAGGGTTCTTCAATAAAGGTACCGTGCTTCTAAATTTTGTTAATAATTCAATCAATAATTACGTTCATATCATATTAGAAAAGTGTACTGCAATTTGGATTTACCTAATTCGCAACCTTATAGTGGCCAGAGTGGCGGAGAACTTGATTATGGCGATCTTGATTGTTAGCGTTTTCTTCAGGCACAGTTGGTAACTAGTAGCCGTGCTGTTGAAAGCTGAGCACAGAGATTGCCATTGCAGCAATGCATTTCTCCCTTGAGTCTGCAGCCCTGTGGGAAAACCCCATCGATGCTATGCGAAATCGGTGATCTAAGCACGTTTAGGTTTTAGCATATTATATTACAACACATGCTTGTCACAAGAACACAAATAGGCGGTAGTAAATGTTTATTGTGTAATAAATGAATAGTAAACAGTGAAAGCAATGTAATAATACGTGAAGATGCATGTAAATTTATAAGTGAATGCAATGTAATACCTAAAAATTGTTGAATTAATTATTAAAAGCAGTTAGCTTGAAATCAATTCTTTAGATTCTTTATTCACTAGGCCATTCTCATTTAGAACATATGAAGAAATGGTTGCGGTTGAGAATTGAGATAGATCTGCGCTATAGATTTAAGCATTGTTCAATATGCTAAGAGTTGTAAAGCCCATTCTTACAACAGACACATTAAACAGGAGATTTATCAACGTTCTTTGATGTGAACTTTTGAGCGCCTTAATTTGTTTTCCTCATTCCTGACTCAAATGACATCTAAAGGATCTTGGACTTACTCATGAATATGACATGAAACATTCACTAAGTAAGAAGCATATTAATAATGATATCAAAATCAGTGCCCTAGGGAAAGTCAACATCGCAGTAAGGCTCAGTTGCGCATATTAGGAGTCCACAGAGATGCGCAATGAATAGACAGAGACAAACAAACGCGTCTTATCTAGAATTATAGACTGCGTAAAACTCTGCGGTGTTTTTTGAACCACATTGCGCGGCTATGATGAACCACAAAGTTCCGAAAATTGGGGATCTTTCATGGTATAGTAATTTTGTCTCGGTTATTATGCTGTGGTATATCAGGCCAGATACATAACATTTCATACAAATAACGTTTAATGCCCATTTAGTGGTGGAGTTTGGGAAAGGAATTCAAGAGAAAACATTCTATGATGCTTTATGGAAACGTGATTAATGCTCATTGAGCACGTTTATTTATATTCTATTTCATAGTCGTTATGGATGCTATTATAGCACATCTGTCTGTGGTACTTAGGGGGAAAAATAAGGTTGTATTTATATAAATAGGTAATAAATAAAAATAAAAACAAAACTTGCGGTTCACATAGAAGTAAAATGTATTTAGTTATTTTTTAAATTAAAAATTATTGTAATTATTAAGCAACTTGGGCACTGCATGGTCTATATCTTAGATTCAAAGTGGACACTGCCAGCTTCTAACACTGCTTTGTGTAAATTTTTGGAAATACATTTCTCACAATGTCCAGAGAAAAACCAGCTTGCAAAGGCATGACATCACAATTCCTGGGCTGTATCACTTAATAAAATATATTCATTATCCTTTAATTGCTTATAAAACGCAGTCCCATACATAGTCGGTCCTGGTGGTGTAGTGGTTACGGTTACCATACTTGCCTCCTAAACCCAAAACGCGGGTTCGAACCCGGACAGGACCGATGGATTTTTCCGGGCGTAAAAATCGTAAGTATGGCTTCCTTCGGAAGGGAAGTAAAGTTGTGGGTCCCGTGTCGTACATTTGCGGCACGAAAAAAAACCTCAAGCCTGAAAGAGAGGCCTCTGAGCAAAATTTGTCGGCCGTTTCACGCACTGAATTGAATGGGACGCTGATGACCTGAGATGTTAAAGAGCGTCCATAAATAAATCAATCCAAAAATCCAGTCCCATACAATGTTTTCAATGATGTTTAGCACGAACAGAATAAATTATAAAAGCATATTTAACCATGAATCTATGTGACCTACGTCGAATTACCTTCCTAATAAACACACAAATCAACAAACAAGTCTGATAGCTTCTTTCCAAAATCATATTTTATATAAGTTGAAAACTGGATTCCACCGTACGTAACAGAATACATACATACACA
The DNA here is from genome assembly GCA_030762175.1 of Metallyticus violacea. NCBI lineage: Eukaryota > Metazoa > Arthropoda > Insecta > Mantodea > Metallyticidae > Metallyticus > Metallyticus violacea. The sequence goes on along the minus strand of CM060835.1, from coordinate 111,103,051 downwards.
ATTTACATTCATATTTCTTCTCCTGAAATATTAAAGTACTCTCAAATTTGACCTGTTTCACGCACTTACTGCCAATATAGCGAAATTTCTATCAGTGACAGCAGCAGTGATATAAACTGGGACGCTTTTACGCGATGTGTTGTTTTAATTTATACACATGCATACAAATTAAACAGTTGCTAATGGATATATTATTTTGTATATAGATCACATGACGCAGAGCGTTAAATACGTAAATAATGCACAAATTGGAGTTGTTGATGTTTTCCATGAAATTACTTATTTATCAAAAACACTTTTTTCTTCGGGCACTTAAGATTCAGTACAATTTTCTGTAAATACTGCATCATACCTTCTTAGATATTTGCGAAATATGGATGCATTGTTATATAAATTTGAATGTGAGCCAATAAACATTTTGTGTATGAAAGTTATGTAATGAAATCGCAGCAATTTTGAAATGTTGAATTATGTTATATGGAAAACCAAAAGTATGTTTTTGCAGATCAGCTAGGTGTGAGAAAAATTAAAGCAGCCAAGGAAATAAATTATCTTTGTTCTAAAAACATATTAATCGTGCAATTTTTTTTACAAATTCTTTATTTTGGCCTTCTAAAGCATTTGGTAATCGATAAAGACACTGAAATTTAATTCTTGTCATATCCGTATATTAAATTGTTTTGGAAATTCTAATGTTTTGGGCCGACGTTCATACGAATAGTAGAAATGCAAATGTGCTGTTACACAATATAAGTAAACAAAACAATCATTGAACATTATGTCCAAAAATGAACACACACACACACACACACACACACACACAGATATGCCGAGGGGGCCAAAAGAGTACACTTTCACAGTAGATATCTATTTATTATATCAAAGTTGGACCGAAAAACAACAGTAATATGCAGTATGAAGTTCTGTAAACAGATGTGACTCACATATTATTATAGCGTTGCTACGTGATAGGTAAATCAACAATGAACAAATGAAGCCAAGATTATCGTATGATGTTTTGTAAACAGATGTGACTCACATTACGTTATGATTGCGTTGCTATAACAAAATGGAGCCAAGATATCGTTTGAACAGCGGAAAGCAGTTTTGAAGTGGTATTGGAAAACCAAGCATGTTGTTGAAGTTCAAAGGCAAGAGAGACGTTTGTACAAAATAGAACCGCAAACGCGAGTAACAATTCCACGCATTCGAGACAAATTTGAGAATCATTGTACCGCATGCGATGTTCACAAGGGCAGATCTGAGAGACCTCGCACAGCAACAAGCCCCGCGTCCTCGGCTATGGTTTTGGAAAGTTATGAGCACTCACGGCAAAAATCTACAAAGCAATGTGCACGTGAGACTGGGGTTAGCAGAACCAGCGTGGGTCACATTAAAACAACAAAGTTGAAAGTTTTCATCCCAAGACTTTTGCATGCATTAAACGAAGAGGATCCTTATCGGGGAATGCATGCACTGCAATCGCTGAGGACACTTTCGCAAACGTTGCTCAATCAGTAGTTCAACGTACTCAGAAGTGTATTACCACAGATGGTGGGCATTTTGAGCAACTGTTGTAACTGGAAAAGTCTAAGATGATTAGTGCTCATAATTTCCTGCTTGTAGTTTTGTTATGTTAAAAACGTTTTTTCTTTGCTTGGAGTGTGTATACATTTTTGGCTCCCTCTGTAAGTGTGTGTGTGTGTTTGTGTCTGTTAAACTTCTAGCGGTCCCAATTTTAGTTTTTTCTCAACGAAACTCGGTATATGGCCATCAAAATAACAAATTATTCGTTGAGTTCGTTAACCAGCATAATTGTATCATTAGGAGAGGAGGGGTTAAACCTAAAACGAAAATTTTAAAAGAAATAAAAATTTGTTCTAGCGGCCGCTATTTTTACTTTATCTCTACGAAATTCAGCTAAAATCTGTACAATAAATTAATAATAGTAGTTTCTGAAAATCGTGGCAATTGGGTCACTCAGAAATGGGGAACCTGAAAAATGTTAGAAGATAGAAGCGAATTTAAAAATCCTCTAGCGTCTGCAATTTTAAACGTTTTTAAAGGAAATGAGGTATATGTCATTGACATAAAGTAACAAAAATATTTTTACAAAATGAGTGAAATCGGATTATTAAGAGGGAGGATTTACCTAAAACCCCAAATTTAAAAATTGCTGTAGTGGCATTAATATATGATTTTTCGTAACGAAACTGGCATAATAGGATAAAAAAAATAGTTTCAGAAAATCAGGGAAATCGGGGCATTAGGAGGGGGTTTCCTGCAACCCAAAATTTAAAAATCGCTCCTTCTGAAGGAGTAATTAATTACCCTTTCAGGTTTGGAGACTTCCAACATCGTTGCTTCAGAGGTTTGCTTCTAAGAAACTTCCCAGGGATTGAAGTAGAATCTGAAGTCTCAAGGACATGTTTCATATGCCGTGCACCTCCTCGGTACAAATCGCACTACACCTTGAGGTTGGATGAAGTTCGGCGAAAAATAATGGACGAAATTAGAGGATGAAGTTGAACCGCTTCTTAGTTTGGCCTCTCTTCTCCAGCCTGCCCGGTATTGGTACCCTTAACGGTAGCAAGTTACCTCCAGTATAGCCTGTTGATTCACAGAGGCTCTTAAATCCCGCCACCAGCGACATGGTCCTGCTTCTCCTAAGCGAGGTATCGAAGGATATAAGTTTTAAATTTTCACATACATTTGTGGGCAAACGGGTAATTATTGAGCATATTTTAAAAAAAAATTATATTTTGTTGACAATACAAAATAAGTTTATAATCAGGAACCTTTTGAATAGAACCATATAGTATGTTATTGCGCTGGAAAAAATTGCAGGAGATAAATTGTGGTATATATAAGCATAACAATAAGAAACTTTGAAACAAGGATGAAAGAGCAATTTAGAAATGTAAGATATAAACAGGTGGTCAAATCGGTATTGCAAATTATTCCAGGATTTACAATTGTGACATTTCAAAAGAAACCAAACTTTTGAAAGATACCCACAATCTCAGGGAATTAGCAATATGGGCAAAAATTTTCATTTTAAACAATCGTGTTATTAATTTTGGCATTCCAGCAATGGACTGCCTGTTTCGCTATATATTAGAATCATTTGAGGCCATATCACCTGCCAGTTCTCGTTGGTTCCCAGCTGAAGATGAGAACAAAAGCTCTTGAAATATGTTCTGATAAATTATTCAGTGAAGTATACTAATACTGACTTCTATATGTGTATCATAATTGACTTTATTGCAGGAACTGTCAGACTCATCAACAAATATGATGATGCAGGGAGTGGCTGTAGGTGTTGCATTTTGGAAATATGTATGTTGTTTTTTTTTTTTATTTTACGTAATAAAATATTTTATGAAGGCGTAATTTTGCACTAATATGGTGGCTTTGCTATTTAAATGTTAGATAATTGGTAATTGTTATTTTTGTTTTAACTAATATTGTGGTAATTAATTTGTGTGTTGATAATGTTTTTTGTATTTATCATAGATAGCCATACTTCATTTATTATGGTTACGCAATATTATTTTTTTTTTATTTTTGTGGGGCATTTATGAACAAATATGGTGATACAGGGAGTGGTTGTAAGTGTTATATTTTGGAAAAATATATTTTTTATTTAACGCAATAAAATTATTTTGCTTACATAATTTTGAACTAATATAGTGGCTTTGGTAGGTGGACGTTATTTAAATGTTAGATATTTGTAAATTGTTATTGTTTTTAACTAATATTGTAGTAATTACTTTTTTGTATGTTGGTAATGCCTTTTAGTTTATTTATAGATAGCAGTATTATTACATTTGTTATTATTGTTTGGAAATTATTATTGTTGTTTGTAACTAATATTTGGTCCTTTATTTTTTTGTGTGTTGGTAATTTTTATTGTTTTACCTAATATTGGGGTCATTTACTTTTTGTGTGTTGGTAATTTTTTTATTTATGCAATGATTTTTTTTTTTTTTGTTAACGATTAGTTTTCGCAAACAGGTATCATTTATTTGTCAACGTGTTACTGAGTGACTATTATTTATCATTTTGCTCACAACGTAACTACTACTTTTTCATATATATATATAATGTACACAAAACCTACCCCGCGCACTTGTTTCCAGCATATTGGGACGGCGGACATTGCACGATGGAACCATCCTTTGGAAGCAAATAATATTTTTGCAACGAAAGAAATAAGTAATAAATAAGGAAACTGGAAGTTTAGGACTGCTCTAAAAGGAAGATTCTGTTTTCACAACGTCAGCTCGCCCGCGTAGAAACTAGAAAAGTTGCATGTGACGTCATCAAGCGGGTTGAAACTAGCAGTATGGCTCACTAAAAACAGCTTTACATTTCGTGCTCATAGCTATAAAACACGGTGTATCGTGTGCATGCTAAAAGAATTATGTCTTGAGCGCTGATGTTTACATCTGAGTGCATACACTAATGTTGTTTACACTAATTTAGATTATTTTTATTTGTTATATAGTTTATAATTAACTAAAGTTTTATTCAAAGCGCACTGTGGGTTATTTGTTATTCATTTTCCCCAATTTTTATTCAATTATTTCTTCATTAATGCTACTTATAAATCCTATTTTTATATTTTTATTCATGTATTTTTTGCATACTTAAAATTCACTGACATTTCTTTAGCTATCTATTATTTCATTTACTCAAAGTTTAATTTTAATAATAATAATAATAATAATAATAATAATAATAATAATAATAATAATAATAATAATAATAAACCCTGTTAAATTACTATTTATACGCAATGCTCTAGCTATAACAAAATGTACTTCCTAAGTTTCCTACATTACCCAGGTTAACTTCGTTATGGTAAGTTATCGTTTCCATCACCAGGCTGTTATTTTTTATTTTTATCGGTGAACTCGCACTTCAAATTGCGTCAGCCTCCAGTACTTTCTACGCCAAAGGCAACAGAAAAATTCGCAGGGCTGTTTGGTTATCCCGAATTAATCAAGTCTATCTCGGCACAAGGGCACAAATTCACCGCCACGGGTGGCCGAGGTCGTTAAGGCACGGACTCGTGAGCGGGAGGTCTGCGGTTCGAATCCCGCCAGGACCGTCCTCCCTGACTGGGGTTTTTTCCAGGTTTTCCTCAGTCTTCATAACTGGCAAATGCCGGGGAGGTACCTAAACTTAGGCCTGGAACGCTTCCTTCCTTAAAAAAAAAATATCCTTTCCTAATTTATCATTTCATCTCCTGTATCATCAGTGTCCATCGCCTGTGGTGCCTCTGTAGTGAAAACGGGCGTTAAACACTACTCAAAAAAAAAAAAAAAAAAAAAAAAACAAGGGCACAAAGTCCAGAATTGCTTTTCTGCCGCGTGTAAGAAACGTTTAAAACGGCTAAAAAGTTCGCGGAGGAAACTAGAGCATTTTTTTTAACAAATACGCCATTAAAGTATTTTATTTTTTCAATTACATAAATTTTGCACATTTTATTTTTTCACTTACATAAAAATATATTTAAAAAATAATCCGTCACGCATGAGTAAACTAAGCGAATTCCTCACCTAGTTGAATCACTTTTAATAAAAATGAATATAAAATCCAAATTACGCCTTATTAATTAATGCAATGAAATATGATGGGACATTAATGGTGGTATTAGGAACAAAATTAGAATTCTTACAATCTATAAGTATCACAAAAGAAAAACAATATTTTAGATTATTATTATTATTATTGATGTTGAAATTGAACCAAGAATTATGGTATACAGTTAATTAAATGAAATATATGATCACTGATAAACAAAGCTATATGTGGGTATTTTTAAACATGTTTATATGTAACCATATTAATAACCGAGCCCTGATGTTTTTACATACACTAAAATAAATTAATATAACAGAACGTCTCAAGTTACTTTGTATATTTAGGAAAACGATGTTCATATGTTTCAATAGGAAAGCTGATTGGTGGTGTGCAACTTCTGAACGTGCCAGTGAACACAGCTCTTGTTGCAAAGCATGCTGTGAAGAAATGTGGCTTCAAGGAGATCGACCATCCACCCTTCAGCCCAGATCTAGCTCCCAGTGACTATTTTCTCTTCAAATCAAGAGGGACCTTTGAGGACGGAAATTTAAGTGTCAGGAAGGGGAATGAAATATTAATTCAAAGATGTGATAAATGTATTATAATAAAGGGTAACTATATTGAAAAGTGAAGTATAGTTTTTGTCTTTATCATACCTAGAAAATGGTTAGGTCAGAAACTTATGAACCTACCGTCATATGTGATCCATGTGTTGATTTCATCACCTTCTTAATTTGCAGTTATCTGGTTTATTATAGTGGTTTATAGATGGAAGTAAATCAATAGTAGTATCCAACTTCTTTTGTTTTTTATTCAGATATTATTGATTAAGGAAATGTACATATACTAAACTTTTCTTTTTACATGTAGCTGATATAGTTTCTATATTTCTGCTTCATGGGTACTTTCATTACCTTGAGATGTGGGGATAAAACTCATTCCAATTCTTTTTCTTTAGTTCAGTAACTTTAACCTTATTACTTAATGATGCGTGACATTGTTGTATAAATATTTAACATTGTTGATAAAAAATCATGATTATATGCTTACTTATACAATGCAAAGCACTGCCATAATACCATAGGAGTTTTTGGGAACCTTTTTATTTTAAGATATATATCCATAGTTTAAAAAGGTTTATCATTATTTTATTGAATTTTAAGATGCAAACTAGACTTCAAAAGTATTGCAACCAGTGCTAAGTATTTATTGTTATAGCATCACATTAACATTTTGACACAATTTATGGAAAGGTTATTTTTTAATCATACAATCCTGTACTACAAGGTAACCAGAAAGTTTGTATTGTAGTTTGCAGAATAAATTTGGAGATCTTTAATCTGAAAAACTGTCTCCATTACAATCACTGTATTTCTTCCAATTGAAATCAGTTTTTAAATACCTTTTTGAAAACTGTCCGATTTCTGGATATGATAACTTCTTAGGATTCTGTGCATATCATCATAATTTCTGACATAGTGCTTGTTCAGATAGTTCTGCAGGGAATGAAAAATATGAAACTCTGCTGGTGACAGGTTTGAAGAGTATGGAGGTGCATTAGAGTTGCTTGTGTTATTGTTTCCGGCATATGGTAAGCAACTTGTGCTTTCACAGTATCTTAGAAAAAGGCTGCAATGCCATTAAATTGTTTCTGATGTAGATATTCCATTGATTCAGTTTAGCTGGTCTGAATATATATGAACAGTGATAATTTTTCTCTGTAGTAGAGGTTCATAATGAATTATCCCTACTGAGGTCACAGAAGCTTAGCCAAATCTTCTGTCGTCAAAGTGGATGTTTTAGCATATGTGGTCATGCTTCTCCAAATGATAGCCAATAGTGTGGCCACTTTGCATCATTGTACAGAATCCATTTCTCATTATAAATCAATATATATGGTTGGGAAATGATTCATGCTATGATGACTAATAAACAAATGTTAGTTGCTACATTTTGTAATGATGAATCAATGATATGGATCCTACTCCAAATTTGTATAGCTTTTCCATTCCTCATAGGTCTGTACAAATTACTTCATCACTTGTATGGGACCTTCCCGCAAGTTCTTGAATCAATCTTTACCGTGGCCTTTAATTCATTATCAATGACAATGCTAAGCATTCCTCAAGTGTAGAATTCTCTAGTGTCTCATCCCCGTGTTTAAACCTTATGAACTCTTTTTTCACACATTCATATTCATGGAAGTGTCAAATGGGTGGCTGATGTCATTAAGGTGCAGACTTGCACCAGTACACAGCTTGTGGTGCCTCAGTAGTAAAAACAAGCATTTTAACACTACTTAAAAAAAATTATCAACATGAGAAAATATATCTTTTCAGCTAATTTTGACCATTAAAGTCCCAGTTCTATACTTATAAATTGAACAAGCTTGTATTACAGATTTATACACAATGATTTTGTTTTCTTACTGCCATTATATGTGAAATTTGACCTATCACCATAACATCTGAAACTGTTGTTCAATGTCAAAAATTCAGATGGCTAGGCTGGATTATTGTAGACAGTACCAGTACAAAATGAGCACTCATGGTCATCTAATGTAAAGAAAATAAAAGTATATTTTATAAAATATATTCACTTGAAAGAAGAACTGTGTTTACAGCAATCATTTCATTGATCAAATGTAAATATATTTTACTGATCTTATTCTTAATTGTGGTTGGAGAAAGTCTCTTCCCGCTGCTCAGTATTAAATTTTCTTAAAATTTATCTGACAAACTGAGGAAAAAGTTTAATATTCTGCAGTTTACTGATTATTAAGATGATAATGAATATTCTAAAGATTAATATTTTAATTTGTATATAAAGAAACAATAAATGAATAATAGAATCTATGCCTCTATCTGTGAATGACTATGCTCATCTTCAAGGTTATATGATAAGCTACCATGAAGAAAAAATAATTTCCAAAAACGAAATGATAAAAAATTAAAGTAGAATAACTTGCTTTTTAAAAATTCAGGTTGCACATTTTTACAGACAATAGGTGACAAAAAATTCTAAAGCATAGCTCACTTTCTATCTCTTAATGATCTACAGCACTTCAATCCATTTTTAGTAGTCATTAGTAATGGTAACATTTTTCAAATTTAATATAAACTGTTGAGTGTCAGTAACTGTTCAGTTACTGACACTTCTTTATACTATTATTAAACATTTTCTCACAATAATATCTTTATAAAATGAGTGCACAATATCAGCATATTTTTACAACTGCAAATTTCACTGCATGATTAGTTGATATTTTTCTGTTTATTGCTAAAACTGAGTAAAAATTAGAGTTTTTGAAAGACTGGAAGATAAGTAACCATACCCTGAGCTTTTTTTTCTTTTCTTTTATAAACATACTGTAAAATGATGCTAGCTAATTTCCACAGGAGGAAAAACTGAGTACAAAATTATGTTGCTTAGGAAACTATGAAACTACAGAAAAGCTGAACATAGCAAGAAATGAGGATTTTAAATCATGAAGAATTTAAAAATCTGACCAAAGCAAGTGTTGCACAACTTCTAGGCCCACCAAACATTGGCAACATGAATATATTATTGCCATTTTTATTTAAGCAAAACAAAACAAAATTTCAGCTCTTAGTCATAACTATATTTCTTTCTGCTCAACAATCATTCCATGCTTTACGGGTACATATGCCCCAATTTTTCTCATTCTCTTGCGGTAGCTTCCATTGGAGATGTATATCTTTGTGATGTAGTGCAAGACTGAACTAATGACAAACTTAATTACTATGCATTTTTTGTAGTTTTTTAACACCAATTAAATGATGAGAATAATTACATTGATTCTGAAAGTGATGAGGATAATCAAAAAGACTGTTGTACAGTTAACATTCTTTCTACCACAGTAATCTAATATTGCTTTCACTAACTGGAAATAAGGATATGCCTTGACCATACAAACTTAAGATCAACAACAAACAACAGATCTTCAAAACATCAATGACAAATCATTGTCAAATTTATTGTCTTCATTGCTTTAAGTTATTAGTCTTCATTTTCAATACAAATAAAAAATTCACATAAAACAAATGCATATTTAAAAAGTAAAAACACACATTCATGGTTAAATACTATACAAACAAATTACAAGATCATAGCTTGCATTTTCTAACAATAGAAAGCAACTATGTGATAATGACATGTCAATCTCCTAACATATTTCAAAAAGTATGACAAGCAGTACCTAAACATTTTGCTGATGTAACCAATAAACACATTATAGAACTTTATTTCAAGAAAGCACACGAATCTGTTATTTACAAAAAAATGTCTGAAGTTCATTATATTTTTACATATTCATTTACCTATATTATTTTAGTAGCAAATTAAATAGTGCTGGACATTTATAGTACAATTATTTCATAAAAGCTGACTAACTCTAATGCCAAGACCTAAATAAGAATGAAAAGTTTGTATTTACTTTTCAAAACTATGGAAAAAAAAATGATCATCAAGAGACTTGCCAATTTGAATTTTAATTCTGGGGAAAACAGCTTTTGCCCTCTAAAGACATAAATCTAATTTTATTCAAGGCTAACCCTCATGGTATGGACATAATAATTGCTTCCATTGAGAGCTTTTTTATTTATTATGCATTAAAGAGGAAATTAAAAATGACAAAGAAAAAAAATCAGTATCCATTAGAAGGAAAGCAAACAATAGAGTTATGGCACACAAATAATTATACTTTTAGCACCTATATATGTGTAGCATTTCAACCAAATACAAGATTGTTTACAAATATATATTTATATATATAATTATAATAAATGGAGACCAGAACACATTGGCAGTAAGTATGCATGTTGTACATCATTTAATGCAAACATGTAACATGAGGAATTGCATTCAGGACTCCCAGCAGTCAAAACAAATTACTCTTAACATTTTCCTACCACCAACCTATTCTCAAAGGCACCAAGTAGAGTGCCCAGTGAAGGAACACATCTTCATGATTAAATCTGTTTACCCTAAAATTTTAATTAGCTTGTCAGCATTAAGCACAATTGTTATTTGCCCTTATATATGTATATATTATATCACATAAACACATATACATATATGTGTGTATATTTTATAATGCAATAATAGTAGAATGAGCAAAACAGGGTTGCCTTGCTATATCTTTGTGCCATTGTTGAACTGAGGTATATACACATATTTAAACTGAATTAAATAAAGAAAGAAAAGAAAGTTATGTAACCTTTATTTAAAAAAATCAATAAGCCAAACATATTAAATAGATACTAGAAATTAAAAAAAAAAACCTACAAGTGATATATAAAAATTCTTGGTTGAAATTGATACACACCACATACATATATAAAGTTTTAGTGATAGGATAATGTGACTACTCCTTAGCACTAGTTTTGACACCACAGTTCTGAATTGTGTGGAAACTCCTTACGCCTGTACTATGACTATTCCATTGACTTGTGATAGATTGAGTTCTTCACATATCATCATTAATTTATAACATCATAATTAATCATATATTTATAGCATTTTGGAACATTTATGACAATTTTCTCCCGATGTCCTGAATGGTTTTTCTGCTTAAATGAACACAGGGTGCACAAGAGTAGAATGTTCCTCCTCCTTCCTTAGTAAAAGCTATAAATTTTTATTTGTTAAACAGTCCATTTTTGCACTCAGAAGTTCTATTTATGCACACGTCCTTCAAACTCCCACAAATCGTTATCTGTATCATTTTCGTAGTCACTGGAAAAATAAAAAAGTTAAGCTAAGAAAAGTTTTTATATTTTCAAAACAGGATACATTAAATATATAATCAAGCAATTTATACAAAAATAATACCATTTCTTCTAGTGACCATCTCAAATATAAACAACTGTTTTGCAAACATATCATTATAGTTTACATTTCTTTACATTGTGTTTTGCTCTCATTCATCAGTACCTCCTGTGGTGCCTCAGTAGTAAAAATGGGCATTAAACACTACTCAAACAAATCAGTCATTCATCAGTTGAAACTGGATAGTGGTTACATAAAAATAAAATAAGATATCCTTTTGTCACAATTAAAAACTTAATATGTCCATCTGCCATGCATATTTATATATACAGAACATATATATGAAATTTGTCGATTCTCTTTACACACATGATAATTTTCTTCAGCAGTTGCCATGAAATACCATTCATGAATATTTAGTAATAAAGAAAGTAAATTAATTTCCTATATTTTTTTATCATTATAACATTAAAAACAAGTTATTTAATTCAAACCAGATATACCTTACATAACACTAGGACATGTTTCAGAAGCCCTTGCTTCCCATATCAGCTGTTGATCGACTACTGGACTTGGTGGTTGGATCCCAAGATGCTTTTGTGCCAGTCTCTGATGGCTCTAGTAGAAACTTGCCAAGTTTGTCCATGGGTAGAAAATAAAATATTCATTAAATTTTTTTTTTAATTTTTAAGATAAAAATGTTTTCCCAAGTAGTTATCTCTATTAGGTTGTGAAGTTCTTTTAGCAGCTTAGTTTATGGTTTAATTTCATGATTTTGGCCCAAAAGAGAGGTGCTGCTGTTGATTTATCAACAAATATTCTGAAAGTATTAATACGTTTTAAACAGGTTGATAAATCAGCAGTAGCAGTTCACTTTTGGGCCAAAAATCATTAAATTAAACCAGAGACTAAGCTGTTAAAAGAACTTCACAACCAAATACGGCTATCCACTTGGGAAAAGATTTCATCTTAAAAAATATGAAAAACTTAAAGGATTTTCATTTTCTACCTATGGATGAATGCAGCAAGTTCCTACTACAGGCATCAGAGACTGCCACAAAAGCATCTTGGGATCCAACCACCAAGTTGAGTAGTCAGTCAACAGCTGATGATGAAAGTGAGGGCTTCTGAAACATGTTCTAGTGCTATGTAAGTAAGTAAGGTTAGTGTGAACATGTTGATTTGTTTTGTTTATGGACGCTCTTTAACATCTCAGGTCATCAGCAACCCATTCAATTTAGGGCATGAAATGGTCGACAAATTTTGCTCAGAGGCCTCTTCTTTCAGGTTTGAGGTTCTTTACTGTGTCGTAAATGTACGACACAGGACCCACGGTTTACTTCCCTTCTGAAGGAAGCCATTGTTAGGATTTTTATGCTCGAAAAAATTCATTGATCCTGGCTAGGTTTGAATCCACGTTATTGGGTTTAGGAGGCAAGTATGGTTACTATTATACCACCAGGACCAACATAATGAACATATTGAATTCATTAATATAAGTAAAAGGATTGCTTTAAGAGAAGGAAAATTATGTCAAATATTAGCTTAGAGAAACTTAAAAGACATATGAATAAAAAATTAATCCTGAATATAATATGACAATTAGTGAAAGTCAGGATATTAAAGTTCTAAGTATTTTTGTAAAAAATTAAAGGAAAAAAAATTGTAATACGCGTAATTTGTGCGCCAATATGAGCAAGAATCTTCGAGAATGTTAAGAGATGAAATCAGCCTGGATATTATAAATATAATTGAAAAAGAAAAATTAATGGAAGTTGAGAGCTATGGCAATGGACACCTGGTGGTTCATATAAAAATGAGGATGCCTGAAAGTAAAAAATATCAAACAACAAAGTGTTTCAATGAAAAGTTGATGTGCAGTTCTAGAAGACTTAGATGAGTGCTAAAGTGATAGAAGAAACAAATATGAGGCAAAAGAAGAAACACAAGATTGTAGTAATATGAGCTAGAGGTTGTGCTGCAAAGCTATCAGACTTAAAGGACTCTTAATCATAAAATCTGGGAAGCAAAAACAAAATCAAGGATCTGAACGAAAGAGATGCAGTAGCCATGTGGAGTGGATCAAAAGCTATTGGATGTAATAACACAAATAAGAAATGAGACTGAGATGTAAGAAAATTTTGTGGAAAGAAATATAAACTCAAACATCACAATTATGGGTGCAAAGATATATAAAATAGGCACCTTATGTGAATGGTGAGGGTGACATTTTTATTTGGAGTTTAAAAAAATCTTAAAATGATACCTTGAAAGTTATGGATATAACCTCAAAAAACAGAACACTTTACAAAAAATGGCTTCATATGAATGAAACTAGACCATATGTCCCGTTTTCCCGGAACATGTTCTCTTTATGAGGTTGAAAAATGTATCCAGGCAGATTTTTCAAAAAATGATGAAATGTCCCTTTTTGGCTTCTAAGAAAAGAAAAACTAATTAAAGTTTTGTACAGCTTGCGATGTATTCAGAATGTGAATGATGTTTGCGGTTTCTTTTAAAATGCAAAAGAAGATTTTTGAGAATAATGAAACGGTTAGTTCCACATAGATCTAGTAAAGATATTTTAAAAAAAATTAAACATATTACCTGTTCAGTCTAATTCATATTTACAGGTGTTATGCTTTGTCCATCAAAAAGTTGGATTATTTAAAAAAAGTATAATTATCATGCACACAACTAGATTGGCTATTAATTTACACCTAAACTCTCACAGAATCAAAATGAAGCCTTAACAACATCACTTATAGAACAATATGTAGGTAAATTTCCTTATAAATTAAAACAGTTGATTAAGCAACACTTTAAAAGCAAATAAAATAAAACCTTTGTTAAATCCCATGCCATATACTATAGAGAAATATTTAAATCTTTATCTGGCTTAAGTTTTAATTCATATGGCAGCATTCTCACATACTCCAGTTGTGATCACTGTTCACTGAAATGTCGTACTCTATGGAGCGATACAACTTAATACTGTGACTCCTAAAAAGTACTGACTTAATAGTCCGGAGTATAGCATTACTTTCTTTTTATATCATTTTTATATAAATACAGAATTACAAATATGTGTTTTCATTCAATTGTATTCCCTTTATTTTTATATTATATATCTAATATTTTTGCCTGATCCATTTATTGTAGTTTAATTTACTTGTCCTATGTCAATTGACTATTTGGATGTAAGCAAATACAATATGCAGAAAAAAAAATCTGGATTTAACAGACATAATCTGCAACTAAATAAAGATGATGAAATAATAAACGATAAATAATTAAAAACAACATTGAAATAAGAAGGTTAATCGGAAGCAGAAATAATACATTTTGGATTTTTGTGTACACTTGTAGTAGTTTGATTAACATCAGTATGCCAAACAGTGCCATTGCTAGGGTTGTTGCCGAAAACACATGGTGTTGGTAAATTGTTGATATGTTATCAGTTAATACATCTGGAGTTAAAAGAAAATGACTGAACTTAGGATTGTACAGAAACTAGAATTAATAGATAAGTTCAAAGATGGTGCATATGTTGCTCATGTTTGTGAAATCTATGGAAGAAGAAGAAGAAGAAGAAGAAGAAGAAGAAGTAGGAGGAGGAGGAGGGAGTCTTCTTCTTCTTCTTCTTCAAAACCTACTTCGAACATTTGCAAAAATAAAGACAAACTGATCCCACTTTCTCTAAATTAATGGTGCTGGGACTGGGAGCTCCAAAGGTGATTTCAGTGTGATGGAAAAGAAACATGTGAAGTTGGCTAAATATTCAAATTTGGATGAAGTTGTTTATAAGTGGTTTGTTCAACAGCAGGGCAGTGGTATTGAACTAAGGTAGGCTGCTGAAAAATTGACACAACACAAGGCATCCAATTCCAGGCTAGCAATGGGTGGCTTTGGCATTTTCATAAACATCATGAAATTACGAACAGCAAACATGTGGTGAAGCATTGAACACTTACAGTGATCCAGTTCAGCCCTTCAGAAAGCTCATAAATGAAGTTATTGAATTTGAGGATGTTCTTTTGTCTCAAGTATACAATGTAGTTGAAACCGGCCTATACTACCTTGCTGTGCCCAAAAATACTCTCGCAAACAAACATAAGACAAGCATGCCTGGCCACAAATTAAACAAGCAGAGCATTTCAGCCCTTCTTGGTGCTAATGCTGATGGAACCCTTAGCCTCAAGCTGACAGTAGTCATAAAAAGCAAAAAATCCTCATGTTTTGAAGAACGTAATGAACCAGTTGCCTGTGATATATTCTAACTAATGAAAGGCCTGGTTTACTATTGAGATTTTTTCTGACTGGTTTTTCAACAACTTCATATCTGAAATCAGAAAATACCAAGAAAAGACCCAGAAAATTTCGCCTGAAGAAGTAAAAGCAGTTTTACTTCTAGATAATGCACTGCTCATCATAATGCTGAGAAGCTGGTTAGTAGGGATGGAAGAATAAAATATATCTTGCTTCATCTGAACACCAGTTCTTTAATGCAACCTATGGATCAGGGAGTCGTTGCTGCCTGCAAAAGATGTGTAAGAAGTTTCTGGATGAGAAGGTTGTGTTGGGGAATGAAAATGATTCCGAAGAAGATACAAGAGGAGCCAGGTCACATCCAAATTTGCACGCATACAATGACAAGTCCACCATCTTTAATTTGGTAGCTGCCTGGAAGGAGATGAAGATTAAACATTGGCTAATGGCTGGACTAAGTACTGAATGGGAGTGAACGTGAATATGATTTCACAGGTTTTCAAACCTCTGCTGTGAAACTATGATGCAAGCTGGTGATAATGTTAGTGAGAATGATATTGAA
This sequence comes from Metallyticus violacea, assembly GCA_030762175.1. NCBI lineage: Eukaryota > Metazoa > Arthropoda > Insecta > Mantodea > Metallyticidae > Metallyticus > Metallyticus violacea. The sequence goes on along the minus strand of CM060835.1, from coordinate 111,086,838 downwards.
CAATGCTTAGACATAGACGAGGGTGGTGCAGACTATCAAATGATCAGCCAAGAAGAGATTGTGAAGGTTTTTAATGGGCTGATCAAGTTGACCATGAGGAAGAACAGGAGGTGGAGGGGTTCCAGTTGTTCCAAAATTGTCAGTAATTAGAGAACACATGGATGACATTTCATTTATAGGCACATCATCAGATCCAGAGATGATTGTTCATTACAAACATTTTCAACAATTTTAATCGTGAATAATTAAGAATAATAATATAGGAGTGGAAAACAACTAAAACTTATTTCTTTTTTAAAGCCTAATTACCAGAATTATGGTATGCACAAACAACAGTTCTCATTAAAATATATATTATAATATGAACTACTGAAAGTGTTTATTTTTAACAATGTTCCTAAAATTTGCAACTTAACAAACTTTTGGTTTTACAGACAGCATTAGTCCCTAATAGTCTGTTAAACTGAGAATTTACTGTAATACAATATAATGCACTTATATAGTTGTTAAGTATACATACAATTTATATGTGTATATAACTATAAATATATTTGTCTTCTCTTAACTGCTCCTATATCTATATTCCTATTTTGCTTATACTATATAATTTGTTGCTGTTCTGTTCCACTTACTTTTACTGTAACTAATATATGCAATGTATGGCAGGCACACCTTCTATACCTATAAATTTGAAATAAACTGTAGCAAAAACTATTTGGATGAAAATAAATAAAACATGTTTGTATCTATATAAGACTGTTTAAGTGGAAGAAAAGAGGTTCTAATACCTTAATTCTCTCAGCATATTGCAACTACATTAATCTGAATGATGAAGGTGGAGCAATAACCGAATGAGAGGAAACCAAAGTAACCAGAAAAAAACCTGCCCATCTAGTTTTACAACTTCTGGGATTGGACATGAACTGACTCATTGGGAAGTGAGCAGTCTAACCTCTTGTCCATGGCACTGTGTATGACAAGGGTATTAAAACAAAAGCCATATAATATGTTTCAACAAAGTATCATTTGCATCTTGAACATGAATTCTCTTATTTGTATTTTTTCCCTCCTTTAATTATCACTGCACAATGGTGTCCAGAATAAAATGTATTTAAATAATTACTTATAAAACCTCATTTATTTTGATATACTGTAGTATATAAACATGCTGAATATCTCTTGCCAATTATAATTAATTTATACATGTTTTATTTGAAAATGTTATACATAACAATATGGTTATGTGATATATGAATAATATCCAATCTGGATTTTCTCCATTGAATTCACAATCCGTTTTGTTTGCTGGTTGTTATAAGAGCAAGCAGTAACAAACAGTGATTGCTGCAGTTAATATGATTTAAGTTTTAATTTACAAATTTAGAGATTTTAATTTTATAAGGGAAAAATATCAAAAAGAAAGTCCACTTTCAATGATGTCCTTATGATTATTCAGAAAGGGAAGAAATAATAATAAAGCAGAATGTCTGATCTGGCCCCTGGGGAGACACAATTATATCAATTGCTAATAAGGGTAATCAATTATACTATGTACAGTAAAACATTTTTGATTTTATAAACAAATTTAGTTTCCATACTATTCATTGTTTGAATGGTTATTATCCTGGCAGACATTTTGATTTTAAGATTAACTATATGTGCTTTTTTCAGTTGTACTGAATTTAAAAGCATTCAAAAATGTGCAAAATTTCTACGGCAGATAATAAATAAAAATTTTAAAATTATACAAATCATAAAAGTGGCTCACTCTTAGATTATTTTAGGATTATGAATTTTTCATTTGCCGACATTAAACAAAAATTCCCTAAAAACTCAAGTATTAAAGCATCACGTATAAAATTAAAACATAATAATCACACTTTGTCATTTTTACAGTCATAAATTCAGAAATATTGAAAGTTGCACAAAGCTTAAAATTTCTGGTGTTGATGAAATTCCAGATTATGTAATTAAGAGAGTTTTAAACATTACATAAAAGGATCACAGATGCATATAATAATCAATGAATTAGTTGTTTTATTCCAGACAATAAAATATCTAAAATAAAACCATTTCACAAAAAAGATAAGAGTTATATTTAAAATTATAGCATCACTAAACTGTTTTATTGAAAATGTTTTAAAAATTAATTACAAATAAACTAACAGATGCACAAAATGAATTTTAAAAAAATTAAGTGAAACAGCTATCGACTTTTTACAGGGATTTTTTAAATTTTATAATTCTTAATGCTTGTTTCCCCTAAATGAGATGAAATTACAAATTGGAAAAGGGAAGGAAGTATTCCAGGCCTAAATTTGGGGTACTTCTACAGCAATGGCCATTAATGAGGTTCGAGGAAAACCTAGAAAAACCTCAACAGGATGGGAATTGAAACAGTCATACCAAACCAACCTCAGCCACCTATATTAGTCACAAAAGAACTGATACTGAAGAAAAAATGTAGGAGTTTTTCTGAATTTAATTAGATACATTGTCATTTCAGTTCCCAAAACAAAAAGCAGTAAAACCTCAAGTAGAAATTATCCTCCCGGAGTGTTTTGCCTACAATCAAGTGTACTTGGTTAGCCAGCCAGCCAGATCTCAGTGATTAGCAGGAGAGTAAAACAATAAAACCAACCAAACATACAATATACAAATCAATTTAAGGTTCGCTCATAGGAAAATCCCAGTGCTGCAGTGGAAAGCATCACTGATCGCACTGAATCTAATAATGCAAAATATCACTGTATAAATATAACAATGTATGAAATGTCTGCTCCTTTGTTATGAAATTACAGCTTAAATAATTTTTATTATATGTGATATACTGAGTCTGTGTTTTTAGATTATATGATATTTTAAATGTCATATAGATATCATTAATGTACCATTGTATATCCTGACTTGTTGCATTCCTGTAGTACATTTATTGTACAAGAACTAATGAAATATCAATCAATCTACAACTTAATCAAATAACAATCTTTTTCTGAAGCAACTGGTGGAATATATAGGGTCACTCAGAATGAATACGAAAATTTTCAGTCTGTACAGATTACTGCACACAAAACACATCATAACAAATACAAACATCCAGACCACAATTATGTCAATCAAGTGATTATAAGTATCAGATATACATTACAGATTAGTATTATAGTTGTGACACTCTTATTTCCCCCATGACTTTCCCCACTGCATTTCTACATGCATCGAATAGTGCACAAGTAGATATTGCTAATTCTTTCATTCCATTGTGTCCTATGGGGAGCTAGTAAATGTGAGCACAGTGTTAAGTTTTATAAGTTTATTAGTAAATTTTTTTGCATAAATATAAAAAGTCAAAAAGGAGCCATAGAGCTATTAGTTTACAAACATGAGAATGTATTGTCAATATCAGAGAATATCCCAAGAAAGAAAGTGAGAATAATGGCTTTCTGTTGCTCATGAGCTAGATAGTACAAGGAACAGCTGATGCATGTAAAAATAGATAACAACACTGTTTCACAAATAACCATTGACAAATGCAGCAAATCAAGTGAAGAGTTAATGAATTATTATCCCTAGGAAAGTAGTGACAGAGAGCAAAACCAATAATTACTGACATAGACAATTGTTATTGCGATGCAGCACCTTTCCATATAGGTATATCTGTATTATGCTGAAAAAACTGCCACGGGTGACAGAGGTCATGAGCAGGAGGTCTAGGGTTTGATTCCCACCAGGACATCCTCCTTGACAAGTGTTTTCCAGGTTTTCCTCAATCCTCATAAATGGCAAATGCTAGGGAGATACCCTAAACTTAGGCCTGGAATGCTTCCTTCCTTAAAAATTACTTCTTTCCTAATTTATCATTTGATTTCATGTATAATCATCTGTGTCACCACCTGTGATGCCTCAGTAGCAAAATCAGCCATAAAAAAATAAGAAGAAGAAAAAAAGAAAAAAATTGCTGAAGAAATGATAATTCCAGTGAGAGCAACAATGACTGTTTTTTTAATATAGCAAGTTTTCCCAAAGGCAAAAAAACAAAGTATCAAGTTTACTGAAGGAAATGAACTTAATCCTAGGAAAATATTATTGGAGAGGTACAACATTTTTTTTATAAAGATATGTTTCTGTGACAAATAGTGGTGCTAAATTTTGAGTATTTTATATTCACCAATGAGATGTGGGTAAATGTAATCATAATGATTTAAAAATCTGAACTGATGACACAGCAGTTCTGACAGCACAACCTTCTAACAGCCAGAAAGTAAAAGTGGTCATACAGTCATGTGCCATGCTGATTCTGTAAAATATTTTGTGTAAGGTGCACTGTGGGCTTTTCAATACAAGGAAACTAATGATTTACCTTGTGGAGATGGGCGCTGCTCATTATATCTCAATATTTTCTGAAAAAAACTATTGCAAAACATTCCTCCACCTCAATTTGTCACTGATAATGCATCCTACACTCCATGCAAGTTAACACATTTTTGACTACTGCAACTAGAAATGCACACATTGTTAATTGGCTGCTATGTATTGTGCCATGACAGTGAAAAAACAGAACTATTAAAATTGGTTGAGTTACAGATATTAAAATTTCTGATATATTAAATAGACCTCCTTGCTCAGAAAGCTGGACATACTTTGTTCGCCTATCACCCTAAACATTGTATCTACAGTACAATTGAATCCTCCAATGTTAAAAGGAACCAATTACAAATTTACAATTTTTCAGGAGCAAAAAAACATAGCCATTATGTGTGTATTCTAAAAAAAAATTTAATGTTTCTGATTTATAACAGCAAAACTCGACTTGGTTCCTTTTAACATAGTATTAAATAATAAAGGAAGCAAAGTTAACGTTATTATGTTAATAGTAATTTTGTGTCATGAACTTATTGAAAACTGAACGCTTCCCACAAATATATATTGCTAGGCATATTAGTTTAGAAAGACGAGTGACATAAAAACGTATGTTGTACATTACAAGAAGCTATATTTTCCTGCTCGAATTCTATTTACTGCTTGAAAAGTTGCACTTGAGTTACTCTTTGGGCTAAGTAAGTATTTCATCATAAAATTCCTTTGAATCCAAAATGTGACACATGCATGAATAGACTTTTTCTAGGCCTAGAATCTTCAGAGCATTGATAGGCAGTTTACCAAAATATGCCTTAGGAATATGTACATATTTACAACAGGTAGAAGCTTATGCCCAAGGGAAGAGGGTGTTGCATATTGCTATCAATGAATGGCTTGGCCTTTACTATGCCTGGTTTGTTAGCATCAAAAGCAAACTCCTACTCCTTAAATGGAGTAGATCCAAACTGTATTTTTTTAGCCATGGGGTAGACTTTTTGTTTCATCAGAGATAGCTGCCCTCTTATAGTTAGTAGGCAAGCAGCTGGTGAAATCTAGAACATCTTCAAAGGTGACCTCTTTTATTTGAACATTTCTTGTTGAATTGGCCAGAATTTTTGCATAATCTTTAAATGATATATTCTATCTACCCATTTAAGATTCCTCTCAAAGACACCAAACAACAAATTGTATGGTAGAAAAGAATGCCCTCATTCAGGGAAGTGCTGAGTCACTATCTTAAGACATACTAAGTCAACAAGGTCAAGACACATTCTTATTAGTGTGTGGTTTCGGTCGACTATGGCACGTCAGAAAATAAATGCAGTCTTTTAACATCAACTGACAACTTAAAACAATGCTGTGTTAAAAGGATTTAAGTCAAAACTTGTGTCATAACATTGCATTATAAATCAAATTACTGTGTTTGGGAAGTCAGAATTGGCTCTTTTTAACCAGTTTGATTCAGATTGTCTTTGAAATGGTTTCTAAGGGAAAAATGAAAACTGTATTTTTTGACTTAGTTCCTTTTAACATTGGAGGACTCAATTCAACTGTTTTGGATGGAGGTTAAAGGCTTTTTATACTTATTTATTTCAAATTCCTTCAGTTAACAAAAGCAGCTGTGTCAACAGTCACATAAGATAATTAACATATTACAATAAATCACACATTAAGAAATTATTGAAAAAATATGGAATAAAATCAGCATGAGGAGAGCATTCTCTTCACACTGGAAGAGTGAGATAGTATAAACATAAACAATGTAATACAGTTTTTTTCACACTAACTCCATTCACTTACATTTTCATTACAAAAAATAAGGATAATTTGATGAATTTTGATTTCCCTCCAATGGATGAACTCAGCAAATTCCTAATAGAACCAAAAGATGCCGCCACAAGAACATCTAGAAACCCAACTGCCACGTATAACAACAGTTTATCTACATGCTGAAGATGGGAGGGATCACTCCAGAAACATATGTCCAGATTTTTATGTAAGTGAATGGAGTTAGTGTGAAAAAAACTGTATTACATTGTTTATGTATATACCACTCCATTGTCAACAGCTTTGTAAGTACATTTAATTGAGTGAGATAGTAGTTACAGCTGCAAAAATTCTGATGATGGCAGCAGAAACCTGTGATGATGATGGTATAGCAGCTCTTAGCTGTAGCACATCAATAAGCAGCATGTTATAACAATTCTTACATAAGCTGAATATATATTTTGATATTAAATAATGGGCTTTCTTAACCAATGGTTCATAATTTGGATGTTATTTTGTGAACAGTATATGAGAATGCCATCAAAACTAGCAGCCATTCATATTTTGTAGGAAAGTTTAAAATGGAGTACATACAAACATTCAGTTCTTTAAGATGGTTAACTGATGATGCAGACAACGCCTGTGAAATATGTGATAAATTTAAACAAGTAAATTGTACCAATAAGATTGTAATTAGATTCAAGTAATATAATGATTTTAATTATATGATGTACAAGTTGTAAATAGCATTTTATTTAAATTTTTCTTTCAGTTTATTGTTGTATACTCTTATAATTATTCTTTTGAAAGAGTTTTAGGACAGAGAACCAGATGATTTTGTTGTAATTTTGCTATTTTTTTGGTCAGAAAATCAGCTTAAACATTTGTATGACAATTACTACATTACCAGGAAAATTCTTAGTGGCAAATTTTAGATTTCAAGTAATGAATGCCTCAATAAATCTGCACAGGATTGACTTAACAGTTTCCCATATGCCCTTAGTTAACTTGGAAAAGACATGAAGTGGGATCATCTTTTTCACTGCCTAGTTTTTAATCAACTCACCAAACTTCCTTCTCAAGAGAATGAATGGCTTTACTGCCGACAACTGAACATTAGAAACCAATCATAATTCAATTCTTTCTAAATTTGTAGCCAATAATTAGAAAATTATGTTAACATTTTATTTTTAGTAATACTTAGCGATAGCAGAAGCAGTAGCAGTAACAATGGTAGTGATGGTACAATGTTAACAGTTATCATTTGTGTCTATTTTAATTTAAATGCATTTTAATTAAACTATAATATATATAATATGAAACCAGCTTTTATAAATGCGTGAAATATAAATATAGAAATGTGAATGTTTTTTACATAAGCAGTGTCATCAGCAGTGCAGCTAATCAGTCAGCTGATGGAGCTGCTCTATGATTTTTTGCCAGAAATAAGAGCATCCAACCTTATTATCGACTGCATTTTGTATATAGAAAACATTTCAAATTACAATGTGGCAGAAAGGACTAACATAATTGCTAATGAAATACTTTGTGCATAATCCTTTAAGCACCCACCACATAATATTCTATTTGTAAGATTGTTCCCATACCTATAAGTCCCAGCCCCTCTTCATTCCTGCCATCTAAATAATTCAGACCCTCAAACTTGCTCTGTTTCATCTAGCTTTCACTAATCAGCAGCATGAAGAAGTCACATTGTTTCTCAATTGTACATAATAAGAAGGCACAAAACATTTTAAATTATAATATATCAAAGCAGAATTGTAACATCTGAATAATCCAAAAACCACAGCTAGGTTATTATAAAAGTCTTTGTAAAAGATTAAGCTTACTGCTCTGGAGTGATTTTACAATTTTATCAAAAAAGTCCAAATGTGAATATTGTAGGTCACATAACTGCAACAATTGACCTTATAATTAATAATTCAATAAGCATCATGTGATTAAATGCTTTATAATTTACAAGAAATGTTGCCCTCAGGACTAAAAATTTGTACAATATTTGAAAAATAATTAATGAAATCTGTTTAAAATATTGGTTGAATGTACTGTACAATCAGTGATCACCCTTCATGTGTTATACATGCTTTGCAGTATGCTAAGAATTTTTATTTATTTATTTGGTACAGAACAATGCAATGCTATTTATGGAGTAACTGCCAAGCTTCTAAAACCAAATTCCCATACCAACTCCTTACCCTACATTTTCAGTTGTTGAAAAATATGCTTTTAATAGCACATTCAGGATATATATTTAAACTATATTTGTGTTAAGAAGCCTCTTGCTTATAAGTTTTATAATCTACAAACAATAAAACAAACATGCTTTTCAGAAGCACTATTTGTTGTGCATGTTATAAGAACAGCAAAGTGCAAAAGAAAAAGCTTTTTAGCAATGAATAAGTGGTTAAAACATGCAATTACATAGCAAATGAAAATATAATGCAAGTTGACATTTACTTGCTTTGTCTAGATGCATTTAAATTCATGTATCATTCATGATTTGCATTAAATTTAGAAAATAAAAGATAGCTAACAGATATTTAATTTTTTCATAACTTACATACACTATATACCAAGTAGATATTAAATTACATACCTGTATTAAGAGCATTTACATAACCCCTCATATACAAAGGTTTTATTTCCATTCTGAAAGCCACATGTATGTATTCATGCAGGATATACTGTCCCTGATTCTTAAGTTTATGGAATAATTATGAGAGCAGAGTTACAAAAGGAAGCACCAGAATGAGCATGGAAAGTTGTAGAGCTTGAGTTTTGGAAGAGGTTTTCTGAATTGGTGGAACAACAGGTGAAGGATGATTTGTTTCACTTGCAACATTAGTAAACAACAGAGATGATGGTATCCACCGCATTCTGATGTGCACGACAATTAAATTGTAAAGAAGTTATGTAATATCCCAAGAAGCATGAAAAAGAAGAAAAAAGAATATTAGTGCATTGCTCACTAATTTTTACATATCAAATAATTTCCAAAACACCAAATAGAATTGTTTTTTATATAAGAGTATTACTTTATTAATATATGAAACATTTAAATAGTGTGCAAAACAATAACAATTGTGATAAGTCATAAACTCTGATGATCGCACAGTAAGCAGTCAATCTTTTTGAATTACATTTAGAAATAAAACAAACAACCCTATTATAAATATTGATTTTATTATCTGCTATTATTAATTTTAAATTGGATTTCAGTTCAACTTATCATTATGTAATAGAATTGGGTTTATTCACAGATGCTCTTTAACATCTCTGGTCATCAGTATCCCATTCAATCCAGGGCTTAAACAGCAGATAAATTTTGTTCAGATGTCTCTTCTGCCTTCAGCCATACTGAGAATTTTTACACCCAAAAAAATTCGTTGAACTTGGCCAGAATTGAACCTATCATTATGATTTGAATTACTACTATACAATGAAACACTACATTAAATTTTCAAGATCAATGAATAACAATTAGATAAAAATAAAAAGTATTAAAAGATTGACTTACACTAAAAATATATGCTTAATATGAAAGACACAGGAGTATCAACATTCATGATAATTCTGCATCATTGTCTACAACCACAGATCATCCCTTAAAACCTGTTCTGACTTCCAACTCCATCCTTTTTTGGTTCTGCCACCATCTCTTTTGCCTATGTGTTGATAAAAAGTATTTGTTTTGGACAAGGCTTTGGTCCATTCTATTAATATGGTCTTTCCAATTTCATCTAAAAGTAGGATTTTTTATAGCACAGTAAATATTTTGAATTCTATCCTCTATTAGCAATTTTTAAATTGAACAGAGATCTCATTACAACTGCTTTGATGCTCTTTTCTTCACATTCTTTTATTATCACACATTCAGAACCACAGAAAAAAAAAAATGGATATTGCTAAAACTTATAATATGGATGAAAGCATCATTTAATCTCCTGTGCACTCTTTGCGTTGCAGATAGGAGTTCAAACAAAAGGGAGGTTCACTAGTATGTTACAATTTCCAGTTTTCCAGATTGAAGTTTTGGTACCTTTAACCTAATCAAATGTGCTACTTTGTGAACTCTGTTGACAGGAGCCTTTTTTTGTGTAATACTCAGCTCAAGATATCAACCATATATTTCCGTTTCAGTATCCTTTCCAAAATTTTTAGAGGTTGGTCTTTATTGATGTATGGAGTATAATATCTGTCAGATTTGAAACTGATCTGTATGAATTAGACATGCAACATAGTGGCAATCCTTGATGGCATAATCTTTTACTGCACATTGTCACATTGTTGATGCAACAATGACAAGATGCACTATTCACACATCTTCTGAATAGTTCATTGACAATGACAAACTGGGCTACTTTATTCACTTTACGTCTGTAGATACACCCATATACAATGACCTGTTTTTTTGCCATTAATCACATCTGTATTGCAACCAATTTAGTGAGCTGCTTGTGTAGATCTGAAGGAGACCATCTCTCTGAGTAATTCAATTGAACCTTATGGCAAAGGTTGCTACTCATTGTTGACCCATACAACTATTAGGATGCCAACTATTACATTGGAAATACAATGGTGAATAATACTTTGTTCAGAGTGTGCATCTTTTATTTCCATCATACTGAATTACATTGAACATAATACCAAATGCTTGTTTATTATAATACTCCATTAATTTTCCTAATTAGATGGCCTATGTGATTCTTTCTTTGTAATTTTTTATTTGTTTTACTTAATTTCCATTCGCATAAATTAGGTTAATTAATTTAAATATATTTAATTTTATTAATTTATATCATTGTATGATTCAGTTGAACTACACACTCTTAAAGCTTCACTTACTTTTCATAAATGTATGGAACCGGTTTCGAGAACATTTAGTTCTCGAATATTTAATTTTAGTTCATTTGGTTCAATTTAAATAAGTATTCATATAAATTAAAAATCTATTTTTGTTTATAAAGTCTATGAAGTTCAAAAAGTTTATCCAACATAAAGAAATTACCAATGCTAGTGAATGCTGTATGTAGGAACAAAAATTAACTTTGTAATTTTTTTTGTACAATGTTAAAATAGAAATTAATTTTGTAACATATTATGTAATATTATGTTATAACAACTATTTAAATTGAGTAAGATATTTCATCACTTATTTTTCTCACTTTGATGAAGCTTGCCCCAAATCAAAAAGATTGGTTCAGCATAAAATTATTGACACTTTAATTTTGCCATCTAAACTAATAAATGCAAACAGTAAAATGAAAAGTATCTATGAAGTCTTCCAAACCACTAAACTGAGTACTTATAATAATACTTATAATATGTATAAAAATAATACAGGAAATGATAGCTCAATTTAAAGGCAGAGCAAATAGGAAAAAAAATATCAATTTCCAGAAATATTACAAAAACAGTGTGGAATGTTATAAACAAGAAAGCTAAACTCCAAATATGTGAGCACTCACATATAAATTTGAGTTAAGATGGACAGTCAGTACCCAATCCTTCTGATATCTGTAAGCTATACACCTTCTTTCTGCATACTAATGACAATCTTACAATTAGGGACAAAGACAATAATAAAACTAAAGATGAATCTGTTATGAATAGCATGTACTTGCATTAGACAAATGTTGATACATTCATAAAATGATAAGCAGTTTTAAAAATCAACATTCCTCTGGGTGGAATGGAGGCCACCTATAGTACTAAAACATTGCTCACAAGTTTGCTAAATATATTGGTGTATCTAGAAAATTACTCAATGGATGAGGGCTTATTTCCAGAAATATTAAAAATGTGTGGTACAACTAATTCACAAAAAAAGTTCAAAAGCAGATGTTAGTAACTACAGATCAATTGCTCTTACTTCTGTTTTAGCAAATTGTTTGAGAAGATACTAATGAATAGAATGAATAGTTTTTTAAATTCTAATAACATTCGTAATAATTTTCAACATGGTTTTAGAAATAAATTATTGACCATCACAGCTATAGTGGAATATGTGCATACATTGTTGCAATTGAAAGATATCGATAAAAAGCAGCAGGAATTTGCTTAGATCTGTTTAAAGCCTTTGACTCTCATGATCACCTAACTTCAAGACTAGAACATTATGGTTTCAAGGGACAAATCAATAAACTACTAGCAACAAACCTTAAAAATTGTGTGCAATGTACAGAAATAAATTGGAAAAAGGCAACCTAATATACACCATTAAATCTGCCTATTATGTAGTAAAATTAGGGATACCACAGGGATCAGTGCTGGGGCCTATGCTTTTCTTAATCTATATAGATAATTTACCTCAACCGGAAAACAGCAAGGTGATATCTTATGAAGATGATACATCTATAATATGTTGGAGTGATGACAGGGAAAGCTGAGAAAGAAAAATTAGGAGTGCAGCTGGTGAAATATCAGTGTTTACTAAAGAATGGACTAACATCTAAACATAGGTAGAACAAAATTCATCACATTTGAAAATGATAACTTAAGTGTAAACATTAATAATATTGCATTAGAACAGGTAACTAAATATAAATTTTTGGGAGTGCACATAGAAGAAAATTTAACTTACAACACATATGTAGAAATAGTCTGTAACAAAATGAACTCAGGACTGTACCTATTGAAACAACTAAAAAAATATGGGAACATTAATACTCTAAAAACAGTATATTATGAAATTATTTATCGACATTTGGCACATGAAATTGAAATATGGAGGGGGGAGGTTTAAGTAAAACCAATATGGACAGAACATATATAAAAAATAAGTATAAGAAGCATATACAACCTTCAGTTTCAACAGTCCTGTAAGGAAACATTCATAAGACAAAACATCCTAACTGTAGTTTCACTATATGCATTCAAAACTATTTTGCTAGTCAAGAGTAAAAAGGAATTAAACATTCTCAATAAAGACTGCTAAATATATGATACAAGAGGAGCAAATGATTATCATAGGGTGAGCATGAATAAAACTCAAACCAATGACCCACATAAAATAGCAGTTATGTTATATAATAAATTACCATGTAAGCAAGTGTCAATTAAAAATACCACAGACTTGAAATTTAAATCTGTTCTAAAACTATTCCTAATAGAGAAATGCTTGCATAATATTGCTGAACTATAATGGATATGAGTGTATATATGTACATATAATTATAACTTGATCTGTGTAAATAACTGTACTGTTGTATTAAACTGATTGTAAAGAATCATGCCAGTGTCAGATGCTCTTGAAAGACTCTATTGAATGCAATAAATTGTTGTTGTTGTTAATAATAATAATAATAATAATAATAATAATAATAATAATAATAATAATAATAATAATAATATGTCAGTTTTGAAAGAGTTGAAGTTTGTTTTAATTTTTCAATACATTTAGTAATACATGAACTTATACTCTTGAAGCTATTAACAGTAAAGTACTAAAATAATATTGATATAGAGTTGGTTTGGGGACACTTATATTTCACTTACTTCGTTTAATTTAATTAAAAAAAATCAAGTGAAGTATAAGTGTCACCAAACCAATTCTATATCAATATTTTTTGCAATATGTTGATTTTAATGGGTCAGAACTAGAAAAATTCACATTCTTTGGGAATAGAATGCAATTGCAGTAGTATGAAGGGAAGGTAAGTAGAAGGTGTCTTGATGTTGTGAGGGTTTAAAAAATAAAATCCATAGTGGAATATTACAGCATTTTTGGGGGAAAGTAGATTTCCAGTCAATTATAGAAATGTGGTTCAAAGATAATATATTATGTTAAAGGATTGTAATTACATAGGGAGAAAGAGGGGAAATGGTAGCAAAAAAGAGAGAGCATCAGGATTAAGATTTATTGTTAAGAAGACCACGAGTAAATCAATTAAAGAAATATGGTCAAGGTGTAAGTAAGCATTATTGGTCATAATGGAAGACAACTACTGGAACATGTTAAAATATGTTTAGGAATAATTTACAATCCCCTGTTACCTAATGCTTCCATAACCCAGAATTATATCACCATTTAGATAAAAATAGAGATATGTATTTTAATAAAGAAATTATAATAATAGGTTATTTTAACATTTGAATAGGAGAAAGCGATAGGAATTTAATTGATGATTGGAAAAATTATGATATAAGAATTAAAATGCAGAATCTCATACATAGTAAAAATAAATTGCAGATGGAGGGAGTGAAAAATTTATTGATTTGCAAATTAAATGCCACTTTTTATTAATGGCATGTATTCTGTAGATTCTTTCACAGTTTTGTTTGTTTACTCTGTTGACTAATTGTTTATGCTTGTTTCATTAACTAGTCTAACTTTTTATTTCCTTACTATTTATTTTCTGACAAATGAAGTCCATTAAATCAACAAATTGAGCATAGTGAGCTGACAGGTGGGTGTTTGTGACATGCACATTTATTTTGTATTTTTTTTTATATTAGTTGAAATATAATCAATATTTCTTGATGTTAAATCAGTTACTCTTGTAGGTTTGCAAATCAAATTTTTAACATTACAGGAACTAAAATGTTCATTTAGCTTTTTACATCCCCAATCTCAGGACTTATTTATATTTAGGTCATCTGCAATAATGACTTGTGATTGTTTTGTTACATATCTAGATGAATTAGAAATTTATCTATGGAAGTACCTGGTGATCTGTAGATTCCAAAAATAATAATACCCTTCTGACCAGTTTCTATTACAATACCAGCAGCAACTTCAAAGGTTTTTTTATACAGGTTTTTCTAGTTTAAGGTCGGTTACTTCAAGTAAGCTATGTACATATATTACAACTCCTCCACTTTTATATGTACTTCTTGAGAACTTGGCAATAATGTTGTAGTTTCTATTTTATAAAAATTTAAAAATTACCTTTCTAAGAATTATTTATATTGAAGCAGGCCTACTAAAAGACTCAGAAAAAGAAATGGTTCTGTAAGGAAATGGTGGATACATTTGCTTTTCAAGAAAGAAAGATGAAATTTAATTTCAGCTGATGTTGGTGTGTAAACTTATTATGGATGAATTTGAAAATTATTTGTCTTATAAAGCCTAAAATCTGTTTTGTTGTAGCTTAAAAATTAACATAATTTTTTGGTGTATTCCAAATTGTAATTTTATCATGAATGAAAGCGTTGCTGCTTTGTCTAACTGAAGGTCACTACATGCCACTGGCTAGACCACCATCTAAATCTGACAAGTTGGTTGCTTTGTACATATTCCTTTAAACACACCAGCAACTCAATACCAACTTTATCTTTAAACAATGAAAAATATTGCTGTAACTTTCTTCAGGTTATCTTTTCTTTCATTTATTAAATTTATTAAGTTGTTTTCCTCCCATTTTGCCAATCTAAATATTTTCACATTCTTCGTCAGATTCTTGCATGTACAACTTTCAATAAGTTCCTTTGGAAAGTATTAAACACATCTCTTTTATGAGGGTTGCTCTCGTTAAGCTCAGACAACCTTGAATGATTTGTCTGCTATGACTAATTTTAGCATACAGCATCAGTGTGAATCTGGAATCATGATTTGTGCAGTTGCATGCAAGAGTGATGAAAAATGGCATCAGAAATTGCAGATTTGTGACAAGGGTGCATTATTGAGACTTTCTACACTGGTTATCCATCTGTGATGGCAAATCAATCACCAGATTCTATTTCTAACTAGTCTCTAATACATACATTCACCCTGCCTTCAAACTAATCTCTAATACATGCATTTATCCTGCCTCTTAACACCTGATTGGCCCAAGGGTTACTTCCACCAGATCAATCACTAGACAAGATCCCATCTATAGAAACACAGTTTTTAGCATTCTGTTACACTGGAATATCCTGAAAAAGGCTACAGGGCTACAATGGCTGAAATTTTTAAGATCTTCACTTAACTGATTTCCATGAAACCATCATTATAGTTAATCAGTTTATCAGTGAATATAAAACCAGAAAGGAGAAGAGCCTTATCATTAGCAAGTCATGTGTGGGTTTTAATATTTAACTCTATAAGAACAGGTTCCTACATGAAACCTACAGTACTAAAAAATCAAAAATAAGCAAGAGTACAGCCAAGCTCATGTCAAGAAACCCCCCTAACATACAAAAGCCTTGTCAGTTACACAGAAACATTCAAAGACACAATAAGTTGCATAATTCATGAAAATTTGGTGCTAAAACAGTATTATAAAGCTATTGGCATGCCTTGAGAAAGTAGCACATCAAGAAATGTTTAACCAATGCCCAAAAATAGGCACCTGGCAAGTGACAAATGGCAATGGATGGTTTCTTTGGATCAGACTTGGATATATTTGGATGATACAAACTGACTCTGTGCCATTTACTACCATCCCATGGCCAACTTCATCTAAGAAAATAATGTTAAAGCTCCCAAAAGAGTTCATGGTAGTTGCAGGTCATTGTGCTCAAGGATAACTCAAGATTCACAGAGTTGCAAATAATGTTAACCTATTTCCAGAAGAACTTCACAGATTCCATTTTAAATGAAAAGATTCTTTGGTTATATGATGACAATACCTCAAAAATTTGGATCCATATGCATAATGCAACCAGTTACATTGCCAGATCACCCCTCATCTACTAACACTTGAAAGCTGCTGAGACTGGTATTTATTTAACACCCTTTAAATCAATCCCTGAGAAGATACCAGCTGCCTCATCCAAGGATTTTTGCAGGTCTGAATTGTTGAAGCTAGGCCATGATCCTAGACATCCCAACATCATCCAGGGCCTTTGGAAATGGATTTAGATGAACATTTCTCTTCCACGCTGCAATGCAGCCTTCTAAATTTATTGCACTGTAGAGCAATAGTCCAAGCCCATGGACATCACATTAAACACAACTGGTGGTGGTAAAAGGGAACCTTGACATGAAGCATAAGGAAGAACACCCTCCCTTAGCGGGAACAACCCTTCTTTCTAGGAAATAAATAAATAAACCTGCAGAGCTGATTTAACAATCAGTCAAAGTTACAAACAGAACCCCAAACACTAAAAATCTTTCTCTGAAATGAGATCTATATAACAAAGTACACAGCAATATTTTTGTGAATTCAATTTGTAATACCATAATTTTTTTTCATTTATGAATCTTGAAGTAAGTTTTTTTCATCACCTATACCCTTTTCAGAAGAAACAATGAAGTACAATAGCATTTTCAGGCATTGGAGGTTCGCACATGAGCAGCAGAGGGCAGTAGTATAATCAATATAATCAATTAATAACATGTGCACAGAGAATTGGTGTAGTACATTATTTGAATGATGGTGAAGATAGGGGTGAAATGATAATGAAACAATGGCAGAATAAGTGGCAGGGAAAGCAGTATATTCAGAGAAAACCAACCTAAGTGCCACCTTGTCCCCTATAAGTCCTACTTATGGCCACTGGGATAAACCTGAGCTATCTCAGCCACAGCCCTGCCTGGTTTTATGTTTAAATATACTGCTCACCAAATACATTAATCTAGGCCTTAAAAACACAAAAACAAACAAACAAAAAACAACTATTTTTTTGAAGTTAAAAAGAAAGTTTTGCAAGTTGACAATAGTAGCAAAATTTTACATGTTCATTAAATTTCTGCAGCTCATTTAATAACATTTTAATTACGACATTTTGAAACATATTAACTCTTTACTCTCTAGTACCTATAAAAACGTTATATTAATTTGGATGTAAGTTTGTTTTGTTTAAAAATATCTTTCTCATGCACATATATGCATCATTTAAAACTTATTTTTGTACATGTGATGCTACTCTCACAAGAAGAGAAACACAAATTTCAGCTTATAAGCTTTCTAATTGAATCACTGGTTTAAAAAACAATCTATGTGGCAGTTTTTGCTATTTCTTTTCTCTTTTTTACCCAGTATTCATAAACTACAGACATGTTTATGTAGATGACCAATGTAGATTAGGAAGCACACTCATAGCTTCAGTAAGAATGCAGACATACATGATACTTAATATTCCAGGGTAAATGCAAAAACAAGCTATATGATGGATATAGGTTGCATTAACGCTCAATTCATTTCAATGTGTGTGGCAGTCTGGATTAATTATTATACAGTCCAGACAGCAGCAAATGTTTGTAATGCTGAATATGTTGACAACACCGATTTTAGGTTGGCTGTAGAAGCAATCTAGTCTATTGTATAGAGGATATTTTCCTATCTTGAAGTTTTGTTTAAACTGGGTCAGTTAGTTTGAATTGGCTAGTGTTTAATGCCAGTTTGTATTAATGGGGCACCACAGGTGGATTTTTTAAAATTTTTTTTAAAGGAAGGAAGTGTTTCAAACCTAATTTAGGGTACCCCCCAGCATTTACCATTTATGAGGACTGAGGAAAACCAGGAGAAAATCTCAATCCGGGAGAACGGTCCTGGTGGGATTCAAACCCTGGACCTCCCATTCACGAGTCTGCGCCTTAATGACCTCAGCCACCTGTAGCAGTGGGTCAGTTAGTGATGAAATACCAGAATGCATTATAAAAAGTGTAGCAGTCATATTATAGCATCATTAGTATGTATGTTTAACTGCTCATTAGCATCTGGTAGGTTTCCTGACAAATTAAAAATTACAAATAGTTGCATTACACAAAAATGGTGTTAAGCAGAATATTAACAACTATAGTCCTATTGCAATTCAATTAAGGTATTTAAAAATATTTTAAACTCTTATATTTCACAGAATATCACCATTTTGAGAAAACTTTGTATTTAATGCTAACCATTACAGGTTTCGTAAAATAAATCTATAGCTAATGCTTTTTATTAATTTATTGAAAGAATACAGGAAAGGTTAGTAAAAATGAAACTATAGGTGCATTTTTAGACCTCAGTAAAGCAGTTGATCTTGTTGACCATAGACTTTAACTATTAAAATTGTACATTTATGATATAAGGGGAAAGAGATATAACTGATGCCAACCATATCTCACTGACAAAAGTCAGAAAAGTGTTATAAATGTTATTTCATGTAGTTATGGAAAATCTGATACAGCAGATGTTAAATACATATTCTAGGGAAGTAATCTCAGCTCACTACTATTTCTTGTGTATATGAATGATCATTATATATTGATTAATGTATATTACGAAGGTATAGCTTGAGTGAAGTACATTTGTAATTTTGTACATGTTAATGGTGTTTGTATACATAATGAGGTATAATTTAGAACAATGTGCTTTTATTTGTAAAGCGTTTATTTGATGCAGAAGTTGGAGGAAATGCCATAGGAGATTTATTAGAAAATGTTCTGATCATCCAATTCCTAGCAAATCTACGATCTACATGTTAGTGAGTAAAGTTTGTTCTTTGAGGTAGTTGAACTTGAAGCCAAAAAGACAAAGGCAAATTCTAACAGAGCAGAAGTTGGTTGGAATTGCTGCTGCATTAGAAACCAGTCCCAGGAAGTCTTTGAATCGTTTAGCACAACAAAATGACATATCACAAACTACCGTGCATTTGGCTACCAAACTTCTGAAATTACAGAGTATAAAACTTGAGTGGATCAAAAGCTTTCACCTTCTTAAAGTGAACCTTATTGCAGGTGATTTTAGCAATTAATTCATGATGAATTGGTTGATTCAAGTTTAGTATTTATAGTAATGAAGAGTAAAGTTTAAGAATAGTTAATATTATTCATTTTGCTTATTACCCAGAACCAGAAGGCAATAAAAGAGTGTTGCATCAGAGTTTGAGGAGCAAAACTGCAGGCATCAAATCACTGTTCTCAAACATTACCAAAATAAGTTGCAGTATGTGGTTTCTAACTGCAAACTCGGCACTTGAGCTGTCAGTAAACAGGTGCTATAACGTGCCAAGGCCACGATGGCTACAGTTGCATTGTTAACAAAAGATTATTTGCATATACAGAACCTTCATTTGGATGCATGGTCAGCTTAATGGGAATTTTTTTGCTCTGTTTCTAACGGGTTCTGTTTTCCCTTCACTTTCCTGTCTCTCCATGTGTTGGCTAGGCAATTGATGCGAAGTCTTGTCTCTGTTCAGAAGTTGAACTTTATGTATGTTTCTGCATTAGAGTGTGTTAGTGCTGTTATAATGCCAAAAATCTGTATACTTTAGCAAACAGAATCTTCATGATTCCTATGTGAGAATAAACTCTTGTAGAGAAGTGAGACGGAGATTTTTATACAGATTCCCTGCTGTTTGTGTACCTCACTGAGAAACAGTTTATAATCTTGAAAATAGATTTAGGGAAATAGGATCTGTTCTTGATAAGAAATGGAAAGTAAGTGCATGTTCTGACAGAAAAATTTGATAACATCAGAAAAAAATTAGAATGAAGTCTAAAGAAATCTCTGAGAAAGCTTGTACAGGAATCAGGAATTTCTCAAATATTAGCCTGGAATGCACCTGAACTTTTACAATTAAAACCTTGTAAGATAGCTTATTTCAGGAATTGCAACCATGTGATAATTACTGCAATTGGGTGTTGGATAATGATAATGTTCACTCTAACCACCCACATTTAATTTTTTTATGAACAAAGCATGGTTTTGGAAAATTATGGTTTATTTACATGGCCATGCAGCAACACAAAAAATAGATATTGGAGTGCAGAAAAACCTAATTTTGTACGTGAAATGCCAATGTATGATCAAAAATTTATGTTTGGTGTGCTGTGAATGCTTACAGAATTATAGGGTTTATATTTTTTGAAGATATAGTGAATTCGTAAAGGTACAGGGATAACATAATCATCCATTTCCTAGAAAATTGTGTGACAATGAATATACATAGGCATATTTTGAACAAGATTCTGCTACAGCTGGTCTCTTGTTAACATTAATTGATGAATTTTTGAAGAAAGAATCATCAGTAGGGGATTATGGCAAGTGCAGACTCCAGATCTTACATATGCAATGTCTATTTATGGGGACCTTAAAAAATTAAGTGTATCAGAATAATACACGCATATTGGGAGAACTGAAAGACAATATAAGAAGAGAAATTGCTGTAATTTCAGTAGATGAGTGTTAATGAAAATTTTCTTAAAAGATGTGAGAGATATGTGCTTGATAATATGTGCAAATAAGATAATATTTTGTGAGCATACAATTTGTTAAACTAAAATAATTATAATTTGAGAGTAGTTCAATTTTCCTAAACATTACTTTCTGTGATAAAGGTTATTTTGAAATCAGTCATTAACTTATATTTTCTATGTTTTTCTTAAATCTGTAATTAATAAAAGAATGAGAATGAACTTGTACACTTAAACATGTCTGCTTTATAATTTTTTAACCTTATTTCTTATTATTTGTAAGAGTTTTAGTTTCTACCAGACCATACAACAAAACATTTGCATGACTACTTGGAAATATTAATTATGCTGGTAAATCCTGACTGAGGTTTTTTCAGAGGTTTTCCTCAGTTCTTTAGATGAATGTCTGGAAAACATCAGCTACAAATTCCCCTGAACTCATTCGGCCAAATAATCATCTATCATCCTTCATCTGGTACAATAAATTTAAGATATTAAGATATGTGTTAATATAATTAAAAATGATTGGGTTTAGTGGAATAGTAAACAGTATGAGTAAACTATTATGAATCTAACAATAGTTACTTGATTTCTAACATAATATAGTAGTTGAAAAATATTTTAAAAATTTAGGATATTGCTGCTGCAGGTGAAAGTTTGTAAAAAATAGTTTTTATTTAGTCAAGTTAAGATTTGGAAATACTAGTTATTCTACTTATGTTACCTCCTTAGAGAAATTAAGCATAATATTTCAAGAAATATAAGCAAAACTATTTGACCAACCCCTAATAAAGGAAGTATGAAAGTATAGATATGTGGATCAGCTCATGTCAAAAGCATTCCAGAAACTTTGCACATACATGAATCTATAGATGGATAATCCTGAAAGCATGTTTAAAAATGTACCTACCACATTAAACTGCAAGGACCTTAAAATGAAGTGTGAATTAAGAAGTCTTGAGAAATGGGATTGTTCGACCATGACTTAATCTTCAGCAGCTGGCAACCCCATGCTTTTGCAACACTATGATGCCTATGTTATGAAAACATAGCCAGTAGTATAATGATGGAAGTTTGAAACACACAGTTTACATCTGATAGTGATGAATCCATTAAATATTCTACTATTTATGAAATAAACTACTTTTGGAAAAGAGCCTTTCTCATTGAGTGAAATTAATGAGAAAGAAAATAAAATAGCATAATGCATTAATAACTTTCTACAGGATCATTCTTTAGGTGTGAACATCACTGTTAAATTATCATTGAATGTTGCTGTTGACAATGATGGTGATGATACATTGACAAATGTTGAGGAAGATGTGGATACATCCTCAGATGTTTTCATCTGTGGAATCAGAGCCTACCTGCCCTAATAACAATGTAAGACTTCTTCCTGTAAGTCTATATCAAGTTATGAACCAAACCCACAGAAAAAACATAAGGAAAATATAATAATTATAAAAGAAGAACAGTTTATTTGCCTCAAAAAAAGTAGTAAGAAAAAATATAAACTACCCACAGGTCAAACACATTTTTGAATGGTTATACCTGAATGGCACTTTTACCTTTGGAAAACATAACTAGAGTACTTCATTTAAGAACATTTGAAAAATAAGACATTTTTAAAAAATTCTGTTGGAACTCACACAGTGAAGCTTGTTAAATGTTAATTACATCTAATCTGTCGTCTAACACACTCTTATGCTTCACTTACTTTTAAATACGGTGGGACCGGTTTCGAAGAGATATCCTCTCCATCTTCAACCAACTTGACGACTCAGAGAATTTCAAATTTCATGCAGGCCCAAATGTAAAACATACTTCTGTTATCAGTTACATGAGCAGACCAAAATTACTAACCACAATTAATATTCTGAATACAGTAACATATATTAGGGAACTGTTCTACAGGGCTATCCCTAGTACAACTGCCATGGGTGGCTGGTTAAGGTGCAGACTTGTGAGTGGGAGGTCTGGGGTTATTAAATTCCCACCAGGCCATTCTCCCTGACTAAGATTTTTTCCTGGTTTTCCTTAGTCCTCATAAATGGCAAATGCCCAGGGAGATACCCTAAAATTAGGTGTAGGGGAAAAAAAAATTGTGACACCAGTATCTACCCGTGATGCCACAGTAGTGAAAACAAGTATTAAACACTATTCTATAATCCCTAGTACAAGTTCACAGATGCTGCTACTGCTATGTGCATGTGAATAGCCGGCCTTGCATTGTGAAAAGTCAGTTCCTGCCAAAATGATAATGTTCAGTATTATAAGTTAAATTTTTGCACATTAATAAAGCCATTGACTGAGTCAGTGTTTTGTACACTGAGGAACCAATAGAGCATTTATTAATCTATGACAACATTGGCATAAAAATTCTATATCATTCTACACATAGCTTATTTCAATGGAATGACTGGTAAACTATGCTACCATAACTGAAACTAGGACTGAATCTTTTGCTTTATGTAAGATATGCTTACTAATTATTAAAACAATATACAAGGTTAATGGAAAGAAGCAAGAGAAGAATTGAAAATATAGAGATGCAAAATTGTTTAGCAGTTTAGTCAAAATACAGTTTATTGGTATTATGAGTTTTAATAAAACATATTTAGGAGAGAGAAAAAATAAACTGATAATATAAATAAAAAAGAAATAGGCACTTGGTATGGCTAAGAGTGGGAGTGTGGAGGTTAAAAGTGCAAAAGGAATGATTATACATCTTATGTGAATGAAAATGGATGAAGAAATAGTTTTAAATTCACTATTTAGCAAAAACTAACAATGTAAGGCAACATTTGTTCAAAGTTAAAAATGTGGAAATGGACTGTGATAAAAGAGAAAGAGCAAAATATTAAACATTGAATTAAATAAGAATTCCATACAATTCAATTCAGTAAGCAATGTAAAATTATTTTGTTAAGTTATTGTTGCATAGAATTAAGCTGTTTCTGAAGAGTGACCATGGTAGGATAACAGTAGAAAACCTTTTATATTTGTATAATGTACGTTTTCTCGGCACTACAATAAACATATACATACTTACTTAGTACATGCCATAGCATTTACTGTTGCAAGGGCATTAACCCTGAAGTTAATACCAATACCAGACTGATCTTGGATTAGTAACGAGTGAATGCAGCCAACAAAACCATGTTTGTATTTTCCAGCAGTCATATGTTCAAAATCTGGAAGTCCTCCTGCAATAATAAGAATTCAATATTTGACTAATACAGCTTACACCAATAACATTTTGCAAAAATATAAATGTGGAAAAACAGTAATAAAATGACAAAAATATTTAAGCTACAAGAAAAAGTCATGAGAATGCTTAACTTAGCATACACCACTAATTGTAAACCTACTTTAGAAGCTAAATATTTTACCACCACCTTGTATATACTTATATGAAATTATTGTGTAAATGCAAACACACAAAAAACATTTATTATTTTCCAGAGATCCATAATCATGATACAAGATATAAATCCATATTATATATAACCCTTCATAATAGCAAATTGTTTGAAAATAATTTTTATGATAAAATACCTCTTGAAATTAAAAATGTAAAATCCTACCAAAGCTGCAACAAATATTTACAAAAATTCTTAATGAGTAACTGTTATCATTCAGCTGATTAGTTTTGGCATTAATAATTTATATATGATATGATATTATGTCAATGATTAGAAAATACATGGAAACAAGATATCTAGAAAAATATTATTTACTATCACATACAAAACTATTTTTAAATTGTATTTTAAGTTAGTGTATATACACATTGCCTTTCATAAAAAGATGGAGGTATAGTATCTGGGATGAAAAATAAGACAAACTACAATAAGATACAGTGGCAATTAAAATTATTATCAGACATGATGGCAGAAAATAAACAGATAGAAGAATTCTTATAAAAAGTAAGAGACAAGTGCAGGAGAAGTATAAGGAAGGAGCTGGAGTGTACATACAGTTGTGAAAATTGTAGTTTATTTTAGGGGTTCTTTATCATACATATAACCTGGTGGTTAAAGAACCTTAGTTTTGGTAATGCTAAATTTTTAGATATTTTGTTTGTTTTTATAAATTTAATTATAATGTTGTTTGCTGAAATAAATTCATTCATTTGTTCACTCATTCATACTACCTTTCATTGTAGATATTGTATTGCCCATGTTTCAAGAACACCTTAAACTATTACAAATGGAAATCTGGTAAAGAATGAAAAGATGAACTATACGATAGTTGGTTTACCCCATCCAACCTTTTTAAAATAACTTTATTGAATGCATGACTACATATCACACTTGCTCTTGGAAGTGGATAGTCAAAAGTTTGCTATATCAGTATTTTGTATGAAATATTAGTTGTGGAGATATTGTGTTATATATGTAACAAAATTGTCTTTAAGTACATTTGTTAAGTTAAGTGATAACAAAACCTAAATGCAGAATTTAGCATGAAGTCACCGAGTATCAAATGCAAAAATTATGACAATCTTCACCAAGGTAAACATGTATCACAATAATATCATTTGGAAGCATAAGATCTGCAACCTGATCAAACATTCAGCAGCAAGCACATACAAATACCTAGTCTGTCACAATTTACAAAGCTTGCTAGGAAGACTACTTCTACATAGAAAGAAATACTAGGACTAAATCACTAAACAAAGCATAAAGTCTCACTATTAACTAAATTTGGAAGCTAACACAGTGAAGCACACACTAATAATCTCTTCTGAGTTGAACTATTTAAACACACTTTTTTGGCTTTACTTATTGGAGATTTACTCAAGATATGTTTTGTGAACCCTTGTACACATCCTCAATCATTAATCATTTGTTAAAGCAAGGTTGGTAGTTGTCTGGGTTGACTCCAGTAGTCTTGCGATAAACATGAATGTCTGCCTGTGTGCTTTTGGGATGTCAAAATTTATAAGTATTGCTCATGTTTTTACATGTAAATCCTTTCCCATATTCTCATTCCTTTAGTTTGGATAGAAAAATCAGCAGTGGTATCATATTTTAGGAATAAAAATCATGAGATAGAAAACAGTATCAAGCTATTAAAAACAGTTCAACAACCAAAGGAATTAAACATATAGGAAAGGACATATGAGAATCATTTAACAGTTGACAATGTGAGTGAAGGTCTCATGAAACATGCTCTGGAATTTTTAATTTTGAGTGTGAAACATTAAGAGTGTTTTATCATTGTATCACTATTTTAAATGTTTTTAACTCAGAGTGCTCCCTTGTTCATTGGAAGTGAAGCCACAGAAATGGTTTTGGCATTTTAAAATATTTTATCTACTGGAAATTTTATATGGGAAAGAATTTACATTAAAAAACATGAGCAAAACTTAATAAATTTTTGCATCCCAAAAGCAGACAGCTCTTTATTCAAGTTTATCGCAAGATCACCGGAGTCAACCCAGACCTACCAACCCAACTTCAATGAATTATCCAACAGTCGTTTAACAACTGAGGATGAGGATGAGGGTCCAAGAAATATGTCCTGAGTAAGTCAACAATTAGCCGAGGATGCAGACAACAGTCTGTGAAACATGTACTAAATTTAAACAAGTAAATGGAGCCAATATGCAGTTCAACTCATTTGTTGATTTAGTTTATTTCTTAGATCCTTGGGTTTACTTCCCTTCTGAAGGAAGCCATACTTAGGATTTTTATGCCCCCAAAAAATCCATCAACCCTGGTTAGGATGAACCTGTGATCTTGTGTCTATGAGGCAAGTATTGTTACCACTAGACCACTAGGACTGACAGTTCAACTCAATCATTTAATGATCTTAATAATATTAAAACATACCATTCATTTTATATTAATATATACAATATTGAATATACAATGGTATAGTCAGATTTCATACATTTTACTCTGAAATCATAAAGTTAGTTTCATATTTCCATTTGGAATAGTGAATAGTAAGGCAGCTTTCGATATAGAGGGAATGTGAAGGAAAATTGTCATTTCCGACAAGCTAAGTTTTGATAAAAATATTCATTGATGATACTTATTTGATAAAGAGAAAAAATTTGAAGAAACGTTTTTGTAAGTTATTCTTTAATTGGTTTCAGAAACTCTTATAAATTACCATAAACCAATTGCAGAAGGAAATAGAAGTTAAAGGTAAGAATATAAAAATATTTCTGAGTATTTAATGAGCAATGCATACATATGAAGTTTTCTGAAAATTAGACCAGAAAATACTTAAGCATTTTTTTAATGTCTGCTTTAATTACTGCAACATCGCATACAGTAAATAATGATTAATAGATAATAAATTGGCAAAGGATTTTGTTTGGAAGAGGCATTCCAGGCCAATTCTACATTTAGGTACTTCCACAGCATTTGCCATTGATGAGGACAGGGAAGTCTACAGAAGCCTCAGCCTGGGATAATGGTCATGGTAGGATTTGAACTTCAGACTGCTATTGAATGTTTGCCTTAGTGACTTCGACCATTTCTGGCCTGCCATAATTGATCTGAAGAACTGGTAACAACATTTATAGAATTCTTCTCAGGTGACCAGCCATGTAAATAGCAATGTTTCTGTGGCCAAACTTTTGAGAGTGGTCATTGCTCTCTTCAGGACAATGTGCTAAGATAGGCAAATGCACTGTATACATACTGAAAGCACCAAGATAGGTGGTAACATCAATTAGCCAATAAGGGATGGAGAGGAACAATCAATAGAAAATGTGAATTGTAATTGGTGCAGTATGAACCCACGGAACCAGAAAAACTAAAATTTATACTGGAGAACTGTCCAGACTTAAATAGGCAGATGAGGATTAAGTAAGTATATTCTTTCCTTAAAGTTCTTATAACACAAAGTGGTAATTTATGCGAAGACAATGTGAAGCCTAATTTCATGTTTCATGCCACTGACAATGGTTAGCATTGGTTGGAGCAGTAACACTACAGTGATTATGCGGCAAGGTTGTCCACATGCTATTGATTGGTGGTAAAAGCATTGTCATTTACCTTGCTGGTTCACTGAGAAGAGTTCTACAACTGTAACATTACATGATTCCATTTGATAATCTATGTAACTATTTTATAGAATATACCTAGCTCTGACATAAGTTCTGTCTCCTCATACAAGGCATTTATTGCAACATATAAAAGTAAATATATTTATGTACATACTAGTTCTCAGATGAATGGACTGATCAAAGTTAATTCACACACATACACACCCCCACGCACCCCCCCACACAAAATTGCTGAAAGACGTTTTGCATGAATTGCTGACAATATTAATTTTTTTTAAGTGTGTTTGTGAAACTTAAAGAGAGTTTTAATGTGACGACATGATTTTTAGTGTTTTACTTTAAATCAAAATAAGATTAACAAAAGTTACACTGTCTGGATTCCGACATCCCATAAACATATTAAAACATAACTTCTTTATTTATTAAAAAGTTAAAATAATCAACACTCATGAGCGTTTCACAATCCATTGGAGTTATCCACTTGGGAAAAAATTTTCATTTTAAAAAATAGAGAAAACCTATAGAATTTCCAGTTCCCTCCTATGGATGAACTCGGCAATTTCCTACTTTAACTATCAGAGGCCACCACAGGAACATCCGGTTGTCCAGCCATCATTTCGAATTATGGCGGTTCAGTGAGCAACTGAAGATGGGAGAGATTCTCCCAAAACGGGTCTTACTTTTGTGTAAGTGAGTGGAGTTTAATGTAAAAAATGAATACCTAAGTTTAGGTTATAATAATAATAATAGTGTATAGAGCAATACATTCATGAAGATAATGTGGTTTTCAATTAAATACTCTAGAACATAAGACTAAAAATAATTGAAAAATATCTACATATAACAAATGAAATGAAATGTTAATTTTAATAGTTCATAAAAGGAATATATTGATTTTATTACTTGTTTATTAAATGTAATATTAAAAAAATTTCAGAGTTCTCTTCTGTATATCTGTAATTGCAAAATCAAATTTATGTGCAATCATATACTTTCGCCATCATCATATTTTCCTGCTCCTCCTTGTATAGCTCACTTTCTAGTATGAAACACTATATACTATTACAGACGGTTACAATATTTGCAACTTGACCACTATGAATGGTATTAATCCTCTTCTGGTACAAACATCCTCCATATTCTAACAATTTCAGTTCCATAAAAAGTAAAATATTATTTTAAACCTACCAATGTAGATATTTCCTCTTGTATTTAGAGTTTTAAGTAGTCCAGGACTCTCTCCAAATTCAGTTTTCTTGTCCAGTTCAATGCTTCCATCACTTGCTTTACGTCTCAGTTCTACATGGTGTCGCTTGCCATCATCCACTGTTGTATCAGAAGCAGTCTGAATCTGTGCAGGTCCCGAGCCTAGCTCCCAGCTAAATTCCAAGATACCATCCACCACTGGAAATGGAAATATTTTTGGAAAAAATTAAAAAAGGAAATGATTGTTTTTTTTTTTTAAATCAATATCAAATAGAAGAATAATACCCTGTTCAGTAATGCTTGATACACTACTACAGTGTACAATTAGGAATTAATGCCAGAAATCATCTTCTAGAGAATTTGGTTTGAAGAATTTTAGTCCCATCTGGAGTTTAATTGTTAACATATTAATTGTTATATGAATGCTAAGAAAATACAAACTACAAGGGGCCTCCATCTAACTGGCACAGGCCCTTTTAGATGTAACCCTCAAAGTTACATTTTTACAATAACTAATAATATACTAATGCCTTAATCTAAATCCCAAATAAACAGGATACAAATTCTTCACTTTTATTGCATTAGACTCCGGTCCATGGTTCATCAGCACAACATACTAGAAGTCCAGGGGACCCAGCCCTGACTCAACCCCAGGTACCAAAACGATATCTAACTTACTCTGTCTATACTATTATTATGTCCACTATACACTATTATTTCTTCTTCTCCTCTCCTCTCTTCACTGACCATTTCCATTTCTGTTTAACTTTAAATAAATACTGACCCAAACTCCTGCACTCTTTTATGAATGTTCTCTTTGTTGTTCTATTTCCCATTTAAATTTTACCTAGAGTTCATTTCTCCAGTTTTCAGTTTCCTTATGATCAAACACTATATGTTCTAAGTCTTCTTTCCCTCCACATAATGAGCATTGCCCTTGTGTAAAACCTCCTCTTTCACTTTTTAAATTCCACATACCTGCCTTCGTCCATGCTATACCCTCTCTTTCCTCCTTATTTGTTTTATCTATGTAAATTTCCCTTTCTCATAGCCATTTCATCTTAACATCAAATCCCAGTGATGGTCTCCCAGTTAGTTACTAAATAGTTTTCGTATCTCTATATCTTCAAAATATTTTCTTGCCTCTTTCCAAAAGCCTCTAACAATTGTATCTCTTTTCCTCCTAATCCATTGCTCTCTAAAATATTTTTTAAACTACTCAACCACCCCTTAGTTAAAAATGATTCTTGATATATCAAACTTTGCTTTACTAGATTATCTTCATTTAAGTTTAGAATCCTATGCCAGTATTTTAAAACTCTCTCGATATTTAGACCTTTTCTTATAGCTCTTCCCATTTCTATTTGGGTAACTTCTTTTACAGCTGCAATTAGAAGGCTGAAAATTTCTTTGCAAAATAAATGGTGTACTTTATCCACAGTTTCCCAAGAATTTTCCATTCCCCAAATTTCAATTCCATAAATCATTCATGCTTCGACCATTGAATTACATATTCTTTCCAGCCATTTGACTTCTAATTCTGGTATTTTAAAAAGACATCCTTTTATAATTGACTCAGCTGCTTTCCCTTTTGCTAATACTAATCTTTTTTGCTTTTCCCATTTTCCCCCTCCATCCACTTTTATACCTAAATAAATGCAATCATGAAGCACCTTATAATCCTTGTTTCCCTTCTTCCAATTTTCATATTTACTGAATTTCCCTTCTTTCTTGCATATTAGAATTTGTTTTATCTTGATTCACCTTAAGGCCCCATTCTGAGCAATATTTATCTATTTCTTGCAAGGCTGTTTTTAGGCCAATTATTGTAATCAAGCCAACTACTAAATCGTCTGCAAATAATAAACCACGAATTTGGATGTTGTTTATAGCTGGCATAAAATTATTGTTTTCCTTTATATTTTGCAATACATCATCAATATATAAATGAAATGGAACTGGACTTAGCTTACATCCTTGTCTTAACCCCTTTTCTCATGTTATATCTCTGGTTATTAACCCTTCCTCATATCTTATACAAAAGGTATTTTCCATATACAAAGCTTTTCGAGTTTCTATCATGTGTCCACTGAACCGTTAATCTACAAGTTTATACCAAAATGATTGCAATTCAATTTTATTGAAGGCTTTTTCCAAATCTACAAAAGCCAAGTATAATTTCCCTCTCTTGTTTTTTAAGCTTTTATCTATTAAAGTTTTTAAATGAATATATTGCCAGTTGTTCTTCTTCCTTTATGCAATTCTATTTGGTATTCCGATTTAATGCTATATTGATCTATCCAATTTTGTAATTTACTTGTCAAAATACCAGTAAAATGTTTTCCTACATTAGATAATAATGCCCACCTCTATAACTGTTAGGTTTATCTATGCTGCCTTTACCTTTGTATATTGGGTGTATAATTGCTTTTCTCCAATTCTGTAGTATATACCTTTTTGTTTTTATTAAATTGAATATATTTGACAGTGCTCCCAATCTATCCCCATTATCGCACCATTCCTTTAGAAATTCTGTTGGTATACCATCTATTCTGATTGCTTTGTTTATTTTCAACGTTTGACCTGTTCTATTGTTTTCTCGTTTTTTATTTCACTATCCAATATTTCTACAAAATTATTACTAATTCCTAAAATCCTATCTCCCATATACTCCACTATTTCATAAAGTTTTGTAAAATAATCTAACCATTCTCCCTGGGATATATTGGGTACGTTTATATATTTCTTATATGTTAATTTTATAATCTTCCATATTTTACTAGTATTTTTATTGTTTATTATATTGATTACTTTATTAGCATTTTCCAGCCTCCACTTATTTTTCATATTATCTATCAGTTCGTGATATTATTTTTACTTTCCAGATAACCATTTTTAGAGATCTCATCTCCTATTTCTCTTCATTTTACTAATCTTTGTTTCACTTTGTTTCCTTATCAAACCACCCTTCCCTAGTTTCATTTTTCTTCTTTTCAATAACATCTCCTCACCTGCCCATTGCATCCCAAAGTTTTGCTTTTTGTACTTCTGTTTCTATTATCAAACTTTTTATTCTAAGCTGGCAAATCATACCTACATTAGAGTCTAATAATTGCAAGAACTTACTCTTACATTCTTCCTTTCATTTAAATTTCTTATATTCATGTTTACAATATATTATTTTAAGTGTTGCCTACCCAATTGATCCATTTTAACCCTAGTATCCACTACTAGTGGAAAATTAATTGTTTGATACAGTGTATTAAACTTTAGAATAAAAGCAATGAAACAGACTAATTCTGCACACCATCGGACCTACCACATATCAGCAGCTATATTTCAAGAGAGAAATCTTTCATTTCTCATATCATCATATTTCCAATAACAGATTAAACAAAGAGTTCAACATGTAAGAAAATATGCTATGATATGTGTATTAAATGTAATTATTTTAAAATTATAGGGATGTATACATAGTACTACTTTATTATAAAAGAGTATAATATTAATTGATATGTTTTAAGATATCAAAATCAACAAGAGAAAAAATTGAAAACTCAAGAAACATTTATAAATGTATCATTGCTAAGCTCTATTATTTCAATATTAATTCAATTTGGAATAGAACACAGTGAAAACCATCATTGTGTGCAATCATTTTTATATTTATTTAGTTGTACAGAGTATAATATTTTATATTATTAATTTCATAACCTGATTGTTAATTAAGAATGAAATTATATGTTACTAAAATATCAAAGATATTCAAATGAAAAACTATAAATATTGTAATTTCCTTTTCCTTGTTTAATAAATTCTGATGCTATAATATGTCATAATATGTATAAGTTACAATGGATCCTGGGTGGTATATACATTTAGCAAAGAATAGCCAAAATTCTCTCAGTACTATTGATGAATCCAATTGCACATAGTTGTTTAGATTGTGTTTTACAAAGGGCTCTTTTGCACTCTTTTAATTTTCAGAAATATCTGTAACTGCATAATAATACCATACGAAAACCAAAATCTCTTGGAAGGAGATTTTTAAAGATTATCCTTGTTAAAATCTCTCCAAAACAAAATGCAATCCATTTTGTATTCTATGTACAACCACAATTTTATAATTACGATTTTCAAGTAACGAATATTAGTAAGATAAAAACCACTACAGTGTCTTTCAAGGGATGATGGGCAGTACATGCACATTCTCCATTCGGAGTCTTGCAATGCTATCATATTCTGTTCCCACTGAGATCCCACATTTTACCGTGAAATTAATCCCTTTCTTGAAAATACCATTTATGCCACAATAAAGTATTCTAGATTTACAATGTTTAATCTATGAAGGATGTAGAAAGCAATTTTTACAACATGACTGAGAATATCACATTATTTTAGCATAAATAGTTTTCATTATACAAACGAGTAAATATTACCATATATTTGGGCATAGCCAAAAAAAACCACTGTTGTATGCCTTCCATTTATCACTGTTTCCTCAATAGTGGAGTTATATGTAAATAAGGAAATGTAAGTATATGTAGGTTTTAGTGTATCCCTTGTTCATTTTACTATAAGAAATGTTATAAAAAATAAGATTAATTTGTTTATTAATGTTGTGAACCAATTTGCACCTTCTTTCAGAAATGCTGTGTATCTACATTTATGCTGATGCTTAAAAACTACCTGCACAAAGTTTGCAATTTATTATAGCAGTTCCTTTCAGTTACAATACTCTGGTCTCTTATCTCTGAAAGGCATGTTACAGTTCCATAGCCTTACAAAAGAAAACTTGCTACTACAGAATGTTGGGATAAAACATATTTATGACTGAATTGTGACTTCTGTTACTGAGAGAATATAAGCCATGCAATGGCTTTTGAGTACAGCAAGTGTGAGTGGTGAATTTAGTGGTGATGAAAAATGAAAAAGGCAGATATTGCAAAACAAGGCATTCAATATTATTTTTAATGTATACTTTTTTCAAAAGATGCATTAATTAGGAACAGACAAACTGTATTTTAAAAATATGCAGTAACTGACTGCAAAGGCTTATGGTTGACAGAGCCATTACATTTGTGGCATGGCTAGAAAGTTCGGTTTTAGTGGAACCATATATTTTTGTTTTATTTAGAAACCGCATTGCACCTCCCAAGAGGATTATAAACTTAAATGACTTTGGTTAGGATGTTGTATGCCGGAATGTATTTGAATTTTATTACCATGGAGTACAAAAAGTAACTGATGCTTTAAGAACTAAAATATCATCACACTGGTTCTAATTCATCCACCTACCGAATTCTGCGAAGTTTAGGGTTCAAATGTAAAAAGAAAAATGGGCATAAAGTTTATGGGGATGCTGTTATTTGTTGGTCAAGGATGATTCTTATGCAAAATGCACCAAATGCTAATTTCCGATGATACGAAATGTATACTTTACTTAGACAAAACTTGGACAAATAAACCACACAAGAAATCTTAACTGACAAGACTTCCCTAAAATGGGTGACTTGAAGGTACCAATTCAGGAAGACAGCGAGCTCATCATTTGTCATGTAGGATCTATTAAGAGAGGATTTCTACATGAAAGAAGTGGATTTTTCAGTTCAAAACTACCTCAGACTGTCATAAGGAAATGACAGCCGATACATTTAAAGGCTCGTTTTTGAACAGATTTCTAAATTATTTAGAAGAAGAAAGAATAATAATAATAATAATAATAATAATGGATAATACATCATACCATTCAGTTGTTCAAAATAAAATTCTAAATACAGCCAGCAGACAATACCAAATTATGGAATGGTTACAAAAAAAAGCTGATTGAGTTTTTGGCATCAGAAAGTAAAACTAGGCTATTGTACCTGGAATTCCTTCCAAAAACCAGGAATAAATGTATCAGCTGGATGTACTTGCTAATGAAAGTATGGTAGTGTACCATATGAGGTAATGTACCTCCTTCCTTATTTGGTTTATTTACAGATGCTCTTTAACATCTATATCATCAACATTCCATTCAATTCAGGGCATGAAATGGTTGATAAATTTTGCTCAGGGGCCTCTTTTTTCAGGCTTGAGACTTTTTTTTTTACTTGATGCAAATTTATGACATGCAATCCACAACTTTATTTCTTTTCCAAAGGAAGCCATACTTAGAATTTGTACACCTGAAAAAATCCATTGACCATGGCCCGGATTGAACCTGCAATCTTGGGTCTACGAGGCAAGTATGATTGCCATGACTGACCCCTTATCACTGCCAGTACAACCCAATTAGCTTTTGGTGTCCTAAAATTGGGTATGGGAAAATGAACCACTGCTTTTAAATGAAAGATATAGAATGACTTATTCATGAAGAAATTAACAAAAACCAGAAATCCTGTGTGCAACATGCTGAAAAATTGCAAGAAAATGACTTTAAGAAGAAACAAATAATGTGGTGAAATTTTAGATCCTATCATTATAAATTTGCAAATTACAAATGACAAAGATTTTTTGTAATAGTGTTTAATGGTTGTTTTAACTACAGGTGGTGGACACTGATGATATGTGAGATGAAATGATAAACTGGGTGGGAAAAGAATTTTTTTAAGGAAGGAAGCATTCCAGGCCTAAGTTTCTAAGTTTAGGTTACCTTCCCGGTATTTGACATTTATGATGAGAAAACCTTGAATAAAACCTCAGTCAGGAAGATTGGCCCTGGTGTGAATTGAACTGCACACTTCTTGCACGCAAATTCACACCCTAACAACCTCAGCCTACCATGTAATATGAAGACAGTGACAATGTAAACTGGCTCATAGCAAATCTATAGTGATGATAGCAATACAGAAGAGTCACTAGCAGTTCCTTTAGATTAAAATATGAGATAATTAATTTATTTACATAACATTTTATGTTTATGCATGTGTGTTTAAAAGTGTTTAAATCTGACATCAGTTTTGTTACATGAAGTTGCATGAGAAGGCTAATATAAGCAGCTAGTGTGTGAGTGAGAGGGAACCACAAAAACAGTGCAGATGAGCCAAGTGGCAACACTTTCCCAGTTCTCACCTCTCATTGGCTCTTCCTATTTGAAAGCACTTTAGTAAGAACTAATTTTGTGGTTCGTTTCTCTTTTAGTTTAACAAATTAATCCAAATATAAATGAAGTTCTGAAAACATCTAACCAATGGGAAAATATTCTGTTTTACAATAGTATTTACCTAAATGTTATTTATGACAGTAGAGATATTAAAAACCTCTAAGAGATTCCACTCACTTTTCACCAAGATTTTCTTCAATGTGGAGTGTAGTATATATATATATATATATATATATATATATATATATATATATTGGTCAATATATTTGCATTGTTCTACACATTTTCTGCCTATATTACGTTTTAAATATTTTTAACATCGGGTCAATAAATTAGAATGTAATTAATTTGTGATGATTAAAGCTGAACTAGGGCAATCAATTTCTTTGAATAATTAGTATTTTCTAACCTCTGTGGACAACAGTAATTTGTGAAAGCATAAGAATGGTTAGTAGCAGGAGTCAGCTAGCATATGCAGAAAAGTTTTTCTGAATAAAATGGCATGTTTGTTGAAGGTGTATGAAACTCACAGAGGCAAACATGAAGTGAAATATTCCATCCAGTATGTGACAAAAAAGTCTGTCACACAGGAGCTGTGTAAACAAGGCAAATTCTCAACAAGTTGAATTTGTGAAAGTTATTACAGAGTGCTAGAGCAGAGAAGATACATATTATGTTGTCTACAAAATAAGTACAAAACTGATTGTATTCCATATCCTCGTCTTTGTAGTGAATAATTTAAGAAATTTATATTACTTTTTGTGAAGGTTATTACAGAATGTTCTAACATACAAATAATTCATACATATCATGAGAAACTTGCATGCAAACAGTACATACAATATATTCTTAATTATTTAGTGAGTCAATTTGATACTCTTATGCTCCACTTACTGTTGAATTATGCAAACCTAGTTTTGCAGGCTTTTGCCTGCATCCTCAGTTGCGAGTAAACACAAAATTAAATTTTATATTTAGTACATGCAAATTATTTAATTAAAATTTACCACATGCAATAAAATATTAACAATTTTAATAATATCTTCTGAGTCAAAATATTTAGAACACTCGATGATTTCACTAAATAATAGCTTCTGAGTTGGAATATTTAGAACACTCTTTATGGTTGCACTAAATAATCGCTTTGGAGTCGAAATATTTACTACTCTCCTTATAGTTTCACTTTCATGTGAGTGAAACCATAAAGAGGGTCCTAAATATATTGACTCAAAAGAGATAATTAATTCATGTTTCACTGTGTTCGATACAAAATTGAATTAATATTGAAATCAACAATTTTGTTTGTTTTTTTAAACTTTAATTTATAACATTAAATAAATGAAATGCCATTATTCACCCAAAATTACAAATTCTTTTGATAAAGTGACAGTGATTTTAGAGTTCTGCTTATTTATAACAAAAGCACAATATTATATGTTGGGCAAACAATTTTAAGGACAATTAGATTAATAAACAATAATTAAGAAGTGTGTCTAAAGCCATTGTTTAGCCAAGATTTCAATAGAAAAGTGAATTTGGATGGCCAGTATTGACCATAGTTATTGTGTTCACTTAACCACCAAGGCAAGCACATGCTCCATTATATTGTGTTCCCACTGAGATCCCACA
Organism: Metallyticus violacea; assembly: GCA_030762175.1. NCBI lineage: Eukaryota > Metazoa > Arthropoda > Insecta > Mantodea > Metallyticidae > Metallyticus > Metallyticus violacea. The sequence goes on along the minus strand of CM060835.1, from coordinate 111,048,696 downwards.
TTTTACTGTGAAATTAATCCCTTTCTTGAAAATACTATTTATACTATGAAAAATTTAAAAATAGCAGAATTAAGATATAATGGTGTCGTTTGACATAAAAGCCTTGTTGCAGAGTATACCAATAGAGAAATTTATGCAAATATTAAAGAAATGGTTAACATCCTTAAATTTACAAATAGAAGAAATAAGAAATAGAAGACTTACTGAAACTCACTCAACAAAATTTCTCAGTTTCAACCAAAAATATTACCGACAAGTTTCAGTTATGGGAAACCTCTTGTCTCTGTTTCTTAAAGATTTATTCATGAGTTCCTTTGAAATAATATCACCAGAGTCTTCCCTTTAATTTTCAAGGTATGTGTATGACATGTTTGCAATAATACTGAAAAAACATTTAGAGATGCTTTGAAACTTCTTAATCTATAACATAAATCTATACAATTTACTACAGAAGAAGAGACAAATAGTTCGCTCCCATTCCTAGATTTAAAAATCATAAGAAATACAGATTATCTGAACTTTGGAATTCACAGAAAAGAAACATATGTAGAAAATTACATAAAAATGATAGTTATAACCCAATTGCACATAAATATGTAGTGTTTCACAGCTTAACACACAGATTAACTAACATCCACTCTCACAGAAACAGAGTACACAATAGAATACCAACAGATAATAAAGACAGTGATAACCAATGGTTTTAACAAGTACACAATTATAAAAATTATTAATAAATTTAAAAGACAAAAATCAATAAGAGAAGTTTCCACACTAATAACACCAAGGAAGATACAAATTCAAAAGTTTTTACACACCATCCAACTTACCACAACAAATTTAACATGAAATAATGTTAGCCCCAAAGTACAAATATATTAAGAATTTATTAGGTTGTACAGTAAAAGACACCATACGAACAGAACAGAAATAAAAAATTTATGAAATAAAATGTGCAGATTGTGATTAGAGATACACAGGAAAAACAAAAGAGATATTTGGAAATTCAGAGAAAAGATCATTTTAGGAATATTTGGTTTAAGCAAGCTGATAAGTCAGCGGTAGCAGCTGACTTTTGGACCAAAAATTATTAAATTACACTGGAGGTTAATCTGCTGATACAACTTCACAACTCAATGGAACACTTGGGAAAAAATATTCATCTTAAAAAATAAAGAAAATTAAATGAACACGAAATTTCCAACACGAAACTAAATGTTATATTTAAACTAAATGAACTTTGATTTTCCTCCTATGGATGAACTCAGCAAGTTCCTACTTCAACCACCAGACACCACCATAGGAGCATTTGGGCATCCAGCCACCATTTTGAGTAACAACAGTATTTGGTCAACAACAGAAGATGAGAGTGACTGCCCTTGAAACATGTCTTAGTTTTATGTAAGTTAAGTGGAGTAAACATACAAGTTGGATGCAGTAGTGTAGGATTACTGGATCATACTTTACATGTGGAATGACCAAAAGTAATACTGTCTCCATGGTGTGATATAATAGCAGTTACCTGAAATTTCATTCTGGATTTTGTTATTTTTTTCAGAAAAACTTGTTAAAAGCCTTTTTTAATTTTTTTTTAACACATGTACAGTCTCAGTAACATAAAGAATATTAAAGTCATTCAGATCTACATATCTTCCCAGCATGACTTCAAAACAGAATTAAAATTAATTATAAAAATTATGGCCTTATTTATTAATGAAATAAGTTATGGCATTACTGTATAGTATTAACATGACAAACTCAAAAGCTAAATAATAAAAGAAAAACTGAAGTAAATTACATTGCTTAGCTAGGTTTGAAAGTTTTTCCATTAAAATCACTTGAAAATAAATTCATATAGAGAAATTATTCTAATTTTAACTTATTATTATTATTTTTATTGAGTTTAAACCACAAAAATGAATGATATACTGTTAATTAAATGAAATATAAGACTATGGATAGAAAAGTATATACTGTGTGGTATTTTTACATATAATTATGTTTATGAACTGAGTCCTTGTTATCATCTTTACATTAACAAAAACAGAGAGAAATAACAACCTTTTGACTAACATTGTGTATTTCAGAAGAAATTTTATGTGTTCAATAAAACAAACAAAAATGTACAATCAAATGCATCGATTTTCAGTCACCATTGGATTAATAATAGGTACAAATTTCAAGGCTTTAAAATTTAATTAAAATTTTATTATAGTAAAAACAAGTAATACTAACTAAAATGCAATTGGAGCTAATTCAATTAGTGAAGCTAATCAATTAATTAAGATCATTGTATGACTGAGTAGAACTACACACTCTTATTGTTCCACTTATTTGTTTATAATGTATAGAACTAGTTTAACGAACTGTTTTGTTCATTTCCTCAGCTAACCACCCACTGCTGGATGATTTGTTATGGTGTGAGAATGTTTTTCCTGTAATAGATTCCCAAACTACCTAAAAATATTACAGGAAAAACAGAACTTACAGTCTGGGAAAACACTTAGATCTGGAAGAACAAAAGTAACGTTTTCAACTTTGAAATCCTGCCAAGTGACATCTTACTACAGAAATTCATCCAACCGCCACCAGAAACAAACCAAACCACCATGAATAACAAGGCTGGCAGTCAATCTGGAACTGAAGATGGTAGCGATTAGCTCCAGAAACTTAGTTTTCCTTTTTTAAATTATTAGTGATGTAAGTGTTACAAATTCGACTCAATTATTCAAAAAACTTATATTAAACATCAATGTTACAAAAGTCCACCATATTTAACTAATGTTTTATATATCTACATCAGAGCAGAATACACATTCCCGCAGCATAACAAATTATTCAGCAGTCAATGTTTAGCTGAGCATAGGAACAAAAGGGTTCGTGAAACTATTTCTATATATAATAAACAAGTAAATGGAGCAATGACTCAATCGTATAATGATCTTAATTAAGCAATGCTAAATTTACTGAAATAGTATGATGTGATGTAGGTATTGATACACTTCAAAAATTATAAATTATGCATTACACTTCATGAATTATAGATTATGCATTTCTAATTAATTATTAATCTAATAAATGTAGGTTTATGTTTAAACCCAAATTTGGTATTAAAACCAAAATAAAATGTCCTAAAATTTAAATATGAGATCACAAACCACTTTCTCATATTGGAAAACAAATTATTTTTAATTTATTTTTAGTTTTATTAAATACACATGTTTATATAAAAAATTAGTCAATTTTGATGATTAAAAATGTTTTAATTTTTTTTACAGCCCCTTAATGCTCAAATCTGTTCAGACAAAAACAAACTGAGGCCGGTAGAATGTTATTTAGAGACATTATTAAATTAAAAATTGCCAACTACTTTTCCAGATATAAAAATAATTCTATATATTTTTAATCTATAATTTTTTCAATTAAAAAAAGAAAAAGAGAGAGAGACACACACCCACACCCACACCCACACACATGCACGCATCGCTTTAGGTTAACCCTCACCCCTGATGGTCCAATTTTGCTCATTAATGAAATTGATGAATCCCTTGTTAATTTAACATAATATGCAGATTTTTGTTCAGAAAAAACAAAAATTGAGGCCACTAGAGTATTAATAAATGAATGCACCCATGCACACACACACACATATATGAATTTTTTCCGTCATTTCTGGTCCCTAGTAAGTAGGATTGATGGAGATTTGAAGAAAAATTTTAAAAATATTTTCATGGGTACAACCTCAATAGCTACCATCCTTCAGAATTCACTAAAAAGTTTTGTAGTCAGCTCTGAAGAAATGCTGAATTATATATAGAGTAGCTAAAGAGTATTCTGGAATTACTCTTCAGAACAGACTAAATGTTATAACATCTAACAGAGTAAATACTGGGAGGCCATTTTACCAGACATCAAAACAAGAGATTGGATTTACTAGTTATATTTCTGGAATGAAAGAGCCCAAATTTGTGCTCTTAACTACCATATCCATAGGAAAATTTGATTTTTCATTGTTATTAGGATGGAAATCATAAATGAATTTCCAACTTCTATAATGGTTTTCAGAGAACCTGGGAACATTTTTATAGCTGTATGTATTCTTCAAAGAGGGAAGTAACTTAGACTTTTTTTGATGGCTTGGAGGCCAGTCTACAGAACTCCAGACTGTCTGAAAACTAGAGAGAATGTGGAATTTAAATGAAAATTATTTAAGTTATGTTTTCAAACCAAAGAGGGGCATAACCTCAAAGTGAGCCAAATTGCCTTTAGTAACAGATGCAGAAATGTGAGAAATTACAATTGTATAGATGATTATTATCAATGTCACTGGTAATGCTGAGCTGCTGAAAATATGAGAGCATTTTGTTAATTCAGGTGACACAAGATAATCAAATTGTACATGGTGTTTCTGAAAAGTTTTGTGAATGGTTCCATATCTGATTGTGCATGCTTGTGCATGGTTCTTCAGAGACATAGAAGGAGTGACACCTAGTGACGACTACATGTGATTGGCAGCATAAACCCTCTGCAACCAGTAGAATGTAGTTAGTATGAGAGGTAGTGTCACAGCACAATGGAGCAATGCATAACTCAAGTTCTGATACAAATTGGGCAAAACAATTACAAAGATACATGAAATGTTGGTACATGTTTACGGGAGGGAAGCCATAGGCAGGAAATGTTTTTATGAGTGATTCAAATGCTTATGCACAGGGAAGGAAATTACTGAGGATGAGTCACATTCAGTACAGCCAATGACAAGCAGAACCCCAGACATGATCCAGAAAGATATGGCACCATTCATCGAACTTTTCAGACACACTAAGTATTTCTTCTAGTACTAAAAGAAGTGCTCTATGGTGCTTTGACATATTGCGAATTTCTTCTCAAGAATGGATTTTCTGTTCTAACTGGGATACCATCAGTGATTGGGAATTGCAAGTGTTCAAAGTTAAAGAAATTACTCCATCAGAGTGCCTGATGAAAAAGAACTAGGCAGTAATAGCCCTCAGCCAATTACTGATGCAAATGAAATCAATATTGGAGATTGAAAGGTGTTACACAAACATCTATTCTTGCTTATATGTGAAGACAGAATACTGCATAACACCTCAAGAGAATCAAGCAAAATTAAAGTATCAAAATCAAGAAGTGGCTGGTCAAATTTAAAATTGCAGATTATCTATATACTTCATGCTCATTAAGTGGAAAATGGAGAGAAATATTGAAGAAAGTTGATGAATAAGGAGCTGAGAGAGCATTTTCAGGATTTTGTATCACTAAAACCAAGCTCCACCTTTGTTTTAGTATAAATATCACCTATATGTTATTTATTCAGATTTTCTTGTTTTGTTACACAAAATTTCTATTCCCTATTCATCTTTAGAGTGATCCTAATCAAAATAATGTCACTAGCATGACTGTGTACATCCAAGTACAACACAGTAGCAATGCAGGCAAAGAAAGTGGTTCCACATTAGCAATCTACATATGAGGATGGGTTCAGTAATAAAAAAAATTAAAAAAAAAAAAAATAAATAAATAAATAAAATAAAAAAAACCATTTGTGACATTTATTTAATTACTGTTGCCACAAGGAAGTTGAATTTGGAAGTTACAAATTGATGTGCTCCAACTCCCAAGATACCACTTTCCTGATTCAACGATTTTTTAAACAAGGTGAGGCATAATCAGTTTACGCTTGTTACCATGGCTGATGCTAATGAATGCTGCTGTTTCTACAGAGATATATTATGTAAAAGCATAAACCAGGCAATCTTTTAACTAGTGGCAAGAAAACAATTGTTTTAAATGTGCTTTCAAAGTTCTGTGAGTAGTATCCGGCACGCACAATAAAGGAGGTAGTAAACCTAACCTTAGAAATTACTGGTGCTCTCTTGTCATTATATTGCTTATACTTACCACATATTTCTGACAAGTGGGAGTATTTTTGCGTGAATTGGAGAAGTATACATTGTTTTTTGATGTTAGGATCACTCTAAGAGTCAATAGATATTTGGATGATTTCAGATAATTCTGATCATTTTATTTCACATTAAGGATTCTGCAAAAGGACACCTGTTTAAGATTCATATTCTCATTTTCAATGGAAGAAAGGAAATTCTAGTTTAGCAAACAATTAACATTATGTTTCCAGCAAATCTAACATTACCTGAATAGAATTTTAGTAATCAACACTCAAAGGACAAATTCACTTTGATGAACTAAAAATTATCCCTCATACCTGCTAGAGCAAGGTAATCTTGACCCTTTCCATAAATATCTGGGGTCTGCCCATGCCAAAAGATAAGTCCATTTGGCTCTGTTGTAGAGAATTCTATAATGATGAGCTCTTCATCTAATGACCCTTTGTGAGGTAAATAAGAACTGCTCAGTTCCACATAGCCATCTCCCTGGAAGCTAACTTCTGATGAAAAATCTGCTCCTGTAAAATTAAGAATGTATAATGAATTTTAACACAGTATATATCCATAAAACAATGAATTATTTTTATCAATTAACTAACCATCAGAACTTAGGTCTTTGGCTTTCCTGAAGACTTTACATTACAAATACAGTTTTTACAAACTAATATTTCTCTTATTTTTATGTTACCTATTTGCCCCAATATTTATCAAATCAGGTCAACAAACAAAGAATTTAGCACTACCATGTCTAAGACTCTTCCATACCTTAACCAACTATTATGTGTATTGTAAAGGGCCTTTAAAATAGATAATTTTCACAACTGCGTGCACCCTCAAGCTCCTTCCTTAAACTAGTCATGCACTTATCTCTTATTGTTTCTAAACAAATTCCCTAATTTGATTTATTTTCTCTACCCTTATTTCTGTTCACATTTAATACCACTATATCTTATTGTTCCTATTTTTCATCCCAGATACTGTCCCTCCACCTTAATAATTCATATTCTACAGTGTGTGATTAGTGATGCTTTTCCCCATGAAGCAGGGTTTTCCCTATGAGCGAGCTCCCACTCATTTGCTGCACCATGGAGGGGCTAGCAAGCATGCTTGCTTACTTGTTGACCTTACTGACTGTTGCATCATAGTGCAGCTGTTCCCAGGTGTGTGTTGTGTTGTTCATTTCTTATTTGACAGTATATGTAAAGTGTATTATGCCTGAATGTGTTTACAATGGCAGAGCATATCTTTATGTATGATTCATATGTGCTAACTCTGATGAAAAAATTATAGGATAAATTTTTTTTGGGCATACAGTTGATTGTGTTACTAATGTGAATACCGTACTAACTCCTCTTTTCAGAGAAGTAACCAACAGGGAGCATGATCTTGCATGTTTTCAACAGCATTCTGCTGCTGCCACAGCAAGTAGCTCCATAAGCAATTCAGAATGTTTCCACAAGACAGAGTTATTAGCAGGTATTTGTGGCCCCCTCTGTTACGCAATTTAACAGTCTGCAACTTATCTCTCGAGTAAACTAAAAATCCATGTACATGATGATCCTGCACACCATACAAAACTCAAAGATATTTGTCAGGATTTCTGAAAATGAACTACAGGAAGTGATGAATAATTTCCTAAAGAGATGCCAAAAATGTGTGGAACATAAGAGTAGCATTTTCAATACCTAATTTGATAATTTGATAAGTAGTGAGCCCCTTAAATTGGCCTCTTCTGTAAGATGCTATAAATAAAATATAAATTAAGTCTGTACTCACCCTTCTTTAAGAAGTTGCTGGAAATGTTGTCTAGAAATTAGTTTATTAGATCAGAAGAAATGATGAACATAAATAGTAATTTATTAGGAAGATGAAAATTGCATGTCTCATAAAATGGGCAAAATTCCAGCATCTCCTGTAAGCAGGATGAGTACAGAATTCAAAAATTTTATTTTATTTATAGTACTCAAGTTTCAAAAAGGTGAAGTGTTTTGAGGTACTCTGAGTTTGCAGTGCCATATGCTAGTGATGACAGGGATTTGCGCTAATAAGCAGATGTATTTATTTTTAACATCCATTCTTTACAATATCTCACTATTGCTTTATTTAGCCTTCTGCATGTTATTGCTATTGCTACTAAATCATCTGCAAACTGCAATCCGGGAATATATTTATTATTTATTATTGGGCAATGTGCACTCTCCTTTCCTATTTCTTTTAAAATGTCATCTATGAAAAGATTGTACAAAATTGGGCTTACTTTGCATCCTTGTTTTAATACCACATTATTGGGTATCCACTCCGTGACTGTATTTTCTGTATAACTAACACAACACATATGTACCATATACAACCTCTGCAATATCTCTTTGAGCTTCCTACTTGCCCTCTTTTCCTTTAGCTTGGTCCAAAGTGCCTCTCACTTAATAGTATCAAATGCCTTTTCTAAATCTACAATAAAAGATATACCCTTCCTCTTTTATTGGCCAGGCATTTATCTTTAATAACTCTTATTATGAAATTATTATCTTAGGTGGATTTCCCCCTCTTAATTCAATTTGTAGTTCAGATAACTTTTCTTCTTTCTCAGTGCAATCTTGCAAGCATTTATTAGCCCTGGGGATGTTTTATAAGAATACCAAGTCAAGTTTCTGTAATCAACTCTGGAAAACAAAATGGAAATTTGTTACACCTACAAGACTCTCAACTGCCATTGAGAGTCTCAATGCATGCCAGCAGATTTTCTTCCCAAATGTATGCAGAGTTCTCAAAATGATATGCACTTTTCTTGACACAACCACAAGTCCAGAAAGGAGCTTTTTGACTCTATTGTAGATTAAAAACTTATTTATGCAACTTGCATAAGAAAGAATGCTTGGGATGGCATTACGTAACATATATAGGGTAGAGAATTTTTAACAGATATACTTTGCAATGTTGAAGAATGGATTTTGATTTATTACAACTTTTGATAAGTCAAATTTGGTTTTAAATTTTGTAATATTAAAGAAAATATACAAATAATTTCATTAATATTATGTAAATATATAAAGAAGAAGTTTAAGTGTGTTGCATGTAGCTCAGAAGCAAATTTGCTAAATTATGTTCAAAACACTAGCCAACACCTAACCCATCTTAAATTTCTGGATATTATTGCTTGTTTGTGGCTGTTCAAAATAAATTACAGTGCCTTTTCCAAAATTTTACCTTTTGTCTGAAAATATAAGTTTAAGGCCAGGAAAAGTTCTTTCCACATCTCATATGTCAATGGAGTATATTTCATTTTGGGCATGTATAAAATCAATAGCACTTAAAATTCTGTTTCGTTTCCTATCAAAATATTTGTCACTGCATGCAAATATGGAAACTCTTTGTCTTGCCTAAGTGGAATTTTTCAGTCACTCAACACAAATAAATATATATATATCTATATATATATAAAAAAAATATGTGGTTTCATTTGCAGTTTCATGTGAAAATTAAGCATAAAACTAAGCATAGGCTCTAATGTCAAAATAGTCATTTATATGTCTATAAAATAGCAAATTTTAAACATTAAATTCCACAAAACATAAATATTGCGATTATTTTTATTATATCTATTAAGAAAACCTGAATTGTTATAATAATTATATTATTACTATATTAACATTCTATCTGATCACTTCTTTAAATTAATAAATTAGCCTGATAACCCTTCCATTATAAATGTCTAGATTCCTGTTTGGTCCAAGAGGCCAAAGCATCCTATAAGAAGGAGATTGGTGCCATCTCTAAAGAAGCACAGCAGGGTTACTTTAATGATTAGCTCTAAGGCAACTTTGTGTTGTTGGTGGAGGAGACTATTTCAGAAAGAAAAAGGCAGAATTTAATTATAGCCTTTAAGAAGAATGCAGAAATTAATACCATTACTCTAAAATCAAATTAAAAATAATTATGAACATTAGTGCTGTTTAATTCAGACACATACCCTGCTCACAGTTGGTGCCTCCATAGCCTGTTGGACATCTACATTTGTAGGCATGTGGTGTACCAATGCAGGTGCCACCATTGTGACATGGGCTAAGTGCTTGGCAAAGATCTTCCTCAATTTCACAATGTTCTCCTCTGAAGCCATCCTGACAGCTACAATTATATTGGCCTTGTGAAGGGTCTATTAATCTGCAAGTTCCACCATTAAGGCAAGGATTACGGTCACAGGGTGAGCTGCTATAGCTCCTACTACCAAGAGCACCACCCTGAAAGGTACTGCAGTCCTGGACATTTGCAGCATCAACAACTGACTTAACTACATCCAATGTCATGTTTGACACCTCCACCTATAGAGAAAGAAAACTTAATTAGTTTTACATTTAAGTTATATCAAATATAAAACATTTTTAGCATATTACCTTATTATTTCACATTTAATCAACAACCAAAATATGCATAATTCAAAATAGAAAGTTTTAAAGTTAAAGCAATAGTGATGATGCATTGCAAACAGCCCATGGGATAGCTGGAGTTTGGCAATTCCAAAATCTCTTAATGGATTTCTAAACTTCAATACAGAACAGAGGAGTCTTATATGGTTCTATGTTAATTTTCATCCTAGAACAAAATCTATATCTTAATATTACATTTTAAAAGGTTAATGCAACTATATATAAATTGGATCTGGAAAGATATCACATTAGTATAAAACATTATGATTATGTTTGATCTATATGAGCATGCACTTACTCTTCTTTGACTGAGGCTTGACTAATGTTTTTGAATAGTTTTGTCCGATCACTGGCCGATCACATATGTCACCCAATGTGAATCACTTCTATTATGAAGGGACCAAATATAAAGCATATCAAAAATAATATTTCTAAGTTCTTAATTACCTAGTGAGTCGATTTGATAATCTTAGGCTCCACTTACTGTTGAATTAAGCAACTAGTTTTGCATAATTCTGCAGTAAGTGGAGCATAAGATTATCAAATCAACTCACTAGGTAATTAAGAACACAATAATCGCTTCAATGTATTGGTTCCGACTCGAAATTAAATGTTATATTTAAGTTTCTAAGTGTTTACTATCATTAAATACTGTTACAAAATTGTTATTCCAAACCTCTAACAAATGTAAAATTAATCAAATATTTAAATATCTTCATGATTAATTTTACATTACTTCCGCTAAATATTATATTTCCTCATCTGTATTTTCTTAAATGCACAATGCATTGAATTCATTAAAGTGGTTGGTCATCTCCACAAGAAATGCTAGAACAAAAAATCACTTGGAATTTTCTCTAAACCACACCAAAATCTTTAAAATTTGTAATCAATGGTACAGCAGAACCTTATTTATCTGACTTCCTTTAATCTGGATTTTTGGTCATTCCAGATGGATTTTTTATTTATATACCTTTTTTTTCATTTATCTCCAAATGTGAAAGCTTCTCAGAATTTGATGATTTAGCAAATGTAAAGGGATGAAAAGTTTTACTATTGTACCTGCTTTGCTAGTGGACAGCTGTGACAAATGTCACAGACCTTACTCCTCCCATAAACAGCAACACGTCCATGAGTGATTCCAAATTATTGGAAGGCAAATGCATTTCAAACCATGCCACTGGGTACAATGCATATTTTACTGTTCTCCACTTCCTCTGTCAATCTTTGATCAGTCTTACAAACTTAAAATCTGCCTATATACTCTGTATTTATTGTCAATTTTGTTTGTTTGTGTATGTGAAATGGCACCAAAGAAGAAGAAAGTGGTTAATATTATACTTACAAAGCTGTTGACAATGGAGTGGTAATATATCTTAAACTTAGGTATTCATTTTTTACACTAAACTCCACTTACTTACGTAAAAGTAAGACGCATTTCGGGAGAATCTCTCCCATCTTCAGTTGCTCACTGAACTGCTGTTACTCGAAATGATGGCTGGACAACTGGATGTTCCTGTGGTGGCCTCTGTTGGTTGAAGTAGGAAATTGCTGAGTTCATCCGTAGGAGGAAACTGGAAATTCTATAGGTTTTCTCTATTTTTTAATATGAAAAATTTTTCCAAGTGAATAACTCCAATGGGTTGTGAAGATGTTTCAGCAGTTTAATTCCCGGTTTTATTTCATGGTTTTTGGTCCAAACATGAGCTGCTTCTGCTGATTTATCCACCAGTTTAAACTGAATATTCCTAGAATGTTCTTTCCTCCGAATTTCCAAATGTCTTTTTGGTTTGCCTATGTACCTCTGTTCACAATCTGCACATTTTATTTTATAAAATCCTGATTTCTGTTCTATTGGTATGGAGTCTTTTACTGTGCAACCCAATAAATTCTTGATGTATCTGTTCTTTGGCACTAACATTATCCCATGTTCTTTGAAGATTTTCTTGAACTTGTGGTAAATTGGATGATAGGTGAAACTTTTGAATTTGTATTCTTCTTTTGTATTTTTCAGTGTGGAAACTTCACTTATCCCTTTTTGTAGTTTAGATCTATTGATAATTTTTATCAACCATTGATTATAGCTGTCTTTATTATTTGTTTGTATTCTATTTTGTACTCTGCTTTTGTGAGTGGAATATTTATCAATCTGTGTGCCAAACTGTGAAACACAGTAGTTTTTTGTATCGGGAATTTTTCACAGTGAAATATATTATAATATGACAAATTATAATATATTTCACTGAGAAAAATTTCCGATACAAAAAACTACTTATAAGTAAGTGAAACAAAATTAGTGAAATTTGAGTGATTTCGTAACAATAATTTGTCATATTATAATATATTTCACTGTGAAAAATTCCCGATACAAAAAACTACTTACAAGTAAGTGGAACAAAATTAGTGAAATTTGAGTGATTTCGTAACAATAATTTGTCATATTATAATATATTTCACCGTGAAAAATTCCCGATACAAAAAACTACTTACAAGTAAGTGGAACAAAATTAGTGAAATTTGAGTGATTTCGTAACAATAATTTGTCATATTATAATATATTTCACCGTGAAAAATTCCTGATACAAAAAACTACTTACAAGTAAGTGGAACAAAATTAGTGAAATTTGAGTGATTTCGTAACAATAATTTGTCATATTATAATATATTTCACTGTGAAAAATTCCCGATACAAAAAACTACTTACAAGTAAGTGGAACAAAATTAGTGAAATTTGATTGATTTTGTAACAATAATTTGTCATGTGAAACACAGATTGATGAATATTCCACTCAAAGCAGCAGAATACAAAATAGAATACAAACAAATAATAAAGACAGCTATAATCAATGGTTTCAACAAAACACAGTGTATGCCAAACTGTGCTCTATGGAGTTGAGATATGGGGTTTAGAGGAAGGGTGGGATAATGTGAATCTGATACACACAACCTTTTGCAAACAAATAATGGGTTTACCCAGCCTCGCTGAATGGCGTGGCCCGAGTTGAACTAAGTAGAATGGGAGTAAAGGGAAAATTATGTAGGTATTGAAATATTGGTTTATAATTAGTAATTTAGAGGAGCATAACATCTTATGTCAGTGTTTGGTAGGTAAGCAAAGCCTTAATCAAGATGGTACTTGGCTCAACATGATAAAATAAGATCTCTAAAAAATTGGTTTTGGGTAACATGTGGTGAGCCAGGAGAATATTAGAAAGGCGGTTCTGGAAAAAGGTTAGGTTAAGAACTGAAGACATTGAAAGGCAAGAACTATTTGCTAGTTTTCAACTGAAAGCATCATTGAGTGTATATAGAGAAAAGAAATGAGTTTGGATGAGGGTAATTGTGTCAAAATATGTGATAAATCAGCAAGAGAAGGTTTAGCAGGAACTATGAAATTGAAGGGATAGAGTAAGTGGAAAGCTGGATAAATGCCCAATGATTAAGTTTGGCCCATTCTTTTATGGTAGAATAAGAGATGCTTTCCCATTTACATTGTCCAATCCTTATTTAATTTCATTTGGAGTAAGTCCTTCTTTTGTGAAGAACTTAATAACAGCTGGATACCCCATTTTGAACATGCCACAATCTTCTACGCATAGCTTTTTATGCAACTGTATCTGAACAACTGAACACAGTGGAGCAGAAGTTATAGCTGCAATTATTTACCTAACAGATAAGGTGTGACACCGAATAAGGATTTTGTGAAGGTGATAATCCTTATGAAACTTATGAACCTCTGTGTGAGCGAGAGCGTGTGTGCGTGCGCGCACATGCAGTAATGATTGAATATTTAATTCCTTAAAAACAGGTTTACTAGGAACATGAGATGGTAAATGCTGCATTATTCCTAATATTTTCTTTTGCATTTAAAAACCATTGATGAACTTGCTGCTCCCCAGAAGGGTATATTATAAGTTAACATAGAATGTACATGGCCAAAATATACTATTCTCAAAATGTCTTTAGTATAACTCCTACTTAATATGCACACTGCATAAAATATTTGGCTTAATTTATTACATAAGGTAAAAATGTGTTCATTCCAAAATAAGTCTGAGTCAATTACAAAACCTAAAAATTTTGCACTATTATGATTTTTGATTGGTGTATTTTCAATTTCTGTGCTATATGAACTATTAAGAAGAGTAAGTTTATTGAAATTTATGTACTTAGTCGTGTCAATATTTAATATTAACTTATAGTAACTTATCCATTGTGCTTGTGGATGGAAGGAATTTCTTCAAATTAGAAGCATCTGCTAGAAATATTTCAGGTTGGTATAAATGGCAATGTAAGTCAATAATGTATGCTTCAATTTATAGCAAGTTTACATATTTTTGTGCCAGTTATTTTCATTTCTATGCAATCCGATTAGTTGGACAAATACATTATCAAGGAACCATCAATAAAAACCTATATACAAACTAAGGATGTTCAGAAAATGCTAAATGATGAAAACAGACAAAATAATGATATTTGTAGTTTCTCCTCCCATATACAAGCTGTTGAAAGATTAATAAGAATGGTCTGTGATGTCTCTTCTACTGTATAAGGAAGGGTTTAGAAAAGCCTGCACTTATCTAAGCTACATGCAAGGAAAGAATTACTACCTAGGTATAAGATAAAAAGTAAGTACTTTTTATTCAGATAAAAATAAAAGCAAGAAGGAAGTAGGGTGGGTTGAATTTGAGCAGCAACCTGCTCGTTGTGAGTTCTGGGTTTTTATTGTCTGTTTAATATATAAATAATTACATTCAGTTATGTGATTACCTTATACTGAAGATTTGTATCTAAAGTCAATATAGAAATGAATTAGTGTTTACAGTTTTGTAGCAAGCAAAGGGTTGGAAAGTAATTCACACATACTTTTAAATAAAATCAGAAAACTTCAAAATCAGTGCACTTTGACTAAAATCATCCATTGAGAACAAAATTTGGTATATATAATATTGATCCATTAAAAAAACTTTTTAGACCTCCAGTTTACAAAATTTCTGAAAAAAATGTTAACCTCCCATTTTGATACACCCTAGACTTCTAAACACAGTAATTTCAGCAGAAGTTTAGTTTATTCTTAGTGTTTGGTTTTCTCAGTTACCAAAATGGCTACAATAGGTTATTGTAATTCACCTGATAACTTTTGTTACATTTAATGAAACTTTGCTGTGAAGAAACCATAAAGCAACATTACAGATATTAAGAACATTATGTGATAGAGTCAAACTAACACTCTTTTGCTCCGCTTGTTTAAATATGAAGGACCGGTATCATGAACCCTTTATTTGCATTGTCAGCTTGAGTCGACTAGGGACTGACAATTCAAATGAAGGGTTTGTGAAACCAGTCCTACATATTTAAACAAGTAAGTGGAGCAAAAGAGTGTTAGTTTGATCCATTCACACAACGATCTTAATATATGATTAGCTTCACTGTGCAATGTTCCAGTTAACAATTTTAGCTAACATTCAGACTTTGGTAAGAAAGTGTACAATTATTTTTTGGTATGAAATTGGATAATTTGAGTAAGTCCTGGGCAGCATATAAAATATGTTCCAATTGCGTGGAAGATCTTCAATAATGTTTTTTCACAGTAAGAAAAAAGCTTTCTATTTTTGAATTTCATTAGTGTGGTGAGAACCCCTAAATCATAGTAATAACTATTACTTCAGGTCATGTAATGTAATAGGTCTCAACCTAAAAAATAGGAAAGATTTTATATTTTTATCCAAACGCATGGTCAGCAATATGCCCTGTACTTCATAGTTCAGGTATAGAGGTGTACAGGAATGCTATGAGAATTCAGCATTAGTTTTCAGCAAATTGAAAATGATCACAACTGGGCAATGTGCAGCTATCTAAAAGTAAATTTCCATGCTTATAATAAATTCCTTTTTTCTTGTCCCTAGGATGTTGAAATAGAATCAATAGAATCAATAAAATTGAATCAAAAAGGGGGTGGCTGTTTAGGTAAATTTAAAACCTGGAAACAAAAATATATTATGGGAAAGTTGGCTGATCGAAAGAAAGTTCTATCTCCTTTTTATATCAATCTTGGACTCAAAAAACAATTTGTCAAGGCTTCCCCATTCTCCCCAGCAGAGAATGTTTAATATAACTGTGCAGCAAGCCTGGGGTTGTCAGAAGAAAAAGGGAAAGAAGTTGTTTTCTTTGGTCCAGATATTGGAAACCTTTTTTCATATGAAATGTTAAAAAAAAAAAATGGAAAGTATTCAAAAAGAAGTCTGGAAGGCTTTCATAGAAGTTGCATTGAAATTTCTTCTTCTTGTTAATGTCACTTCTTTCCCAAAAATCTTGGTGCTGCTAGTGAGCCATGATGTTAAGGAAATGAAGTATAGATACTGTGGTAGGGGGAACACAATATGATAGCAGACTTCTGCCAACAGATCACTTACAAGAGAAGTATCAGGAGGAGCTTCCAGAGAAAGTGAAACATTTTACACTTATTGGAGAAGATTAAGTCATTTAACAGCCAAGGATGTGCATGAGGGTCCACAAAACATGTCCTGAGTAAATCTCCAATAAGTGAAAATATAAAGAGTGTTCAAAATATTTTGACTTAGAAAGGATGGGGTTTCTCCCAAAAAATGTGGACATGAAATAATTTTTAGTTCATTTTGCAAGAGCATGCTTTTACCTTAGTATTTATTATGGTATTTCTTTCCCATATTTTTACATTAATTTTATGACAGATTCCTATGTGAAGAGGAAACACTGTGGTTATATTTGAAAGCAACATATCAGATTATGTTTAAGTACTTCAAACAATTTTCAATGACCTCACTTTTGCAGGCCGAAATAATTATTGAACATGAATAATTATGGTATAGGAAGAAGTCTTTGTAGAGAAAATGTTCCAAGAAGTCTAAATATTAACTGTAAAATAAATTTATTATAAAGGATAACCCAATTTCTAATAAACAATGAACATAAAAAGGTATGTAGGGAAAAGTATGAGATTTAACTTTAACATTTTATTTTACCTTAATGAAAGGAGCATGAAAGATTATAAATTACCAATTGAAAAACAGGAAATATGGGCAAATCTTAACACCAAAAATCTCTGAAATTATTTATTACACTAAAAAATGTGTGGGGAAGAGAAAGATATATTGAAATTTGTAATAAGATAGGAAGGTAAAGGTTGGCATGGTTTAGAACAGGAGTAAAATATTTGAGTGGATTAAAAAATGGATACACTTAGGGGATATGTCCTATGTATGAAGAACCAGATAGTACTGGCACTGTATACTAGAATGTAAGCAACCAAGTTTTGGAAGGAACAAATCCTATTACGAGAGTGGGAAAACTTACCAAATGAAATGAGAGGTAGAAGAATTTTAAATTTAAAATCAGATGAAAACATTAAGGAACTGGGAAAATACATAGGCAGGTAAGAAAAAAATGGTTATGGATGTAAAATACTTAGGTTAGGTGCTTGAGAAATGGTACTAGTTACCTAGCATTAGTTAAACACGACTCTTATACACCAATAACCAGGGTGTTAGTGTGTATGAGGTCCTAAGGAATAAGCAACTCTCAAGGATAGAAATTTGACTGAATGGGTTTCATTAATAAAAAGGAGGAAGGTTTAGTATTGTAGGAAATATAACTTAATATGTATTGAATGTATAGATTATTTTTAATGTTAGTGTTGTTTTTGGTTGGATTGGAGCCTGATCCCTTAGATAATATTCTAGCAGGTAGATGAGGTACCGGGGACTAGGTGGCTGAGTCAATCAATTTGGAATAAATTCTAATAAATTTATTGCCTTCTGGAAATCCAGAAGCCACTGTTTCTAATTGTTATATTTAAAAGTAATGTTATTTTTTTGTGTTCATTTTGTTCAAAAAAATCCGTAATTTGATACAAGAGAAATAAATACTACTATTTAAAGATGGGTACCCCATTTGAGACCTGCACAAACAAGAATAGCTTTCCATCATCTATTCTTATGAACAGTAAGGGTATAAAACCTATTGAAACTTATTGAAGATTTGGTATAGTGATACATGTCTGTCTCAGCAGCAAGTGTAAAAGTGGAATAGAAAGTTAAGAACTGGCATGACTTCTATGACAGATGCTTATTATCTAAGTCAGATATGCCAAATTGTAATGCCAGAGTCCATTGCTGTAGTTGAAGTTCAAGTAATGGAAAATTGTCAAATGACAATGCATGAAATAATCAAAATTAGTCATTGCTCAGCACCATATATTTCATGATGTGCTTCAGTTTTAAAACATATCTGCAAAGTGAATGCCATGTAAGCTCACTCCAAAAGTGAAACAGTGATGTGTTAATAATGGTTTGCAGCAATTTTAACCTTTAAGCTCGTGTACTTATACTTTTTCTGAATAAGAGCATGCATAGTATTCAGCACTATAGTTTTATCTTTTGCTTTTTTTTGGATAAGTAACATATTAAAATTAGACAGGATTAATAATAATGGAAATAAAGTCTATTAATATTATATTATGTTTTTTTTTTAAATATGGTACATACATTTTAAAAAATTGAGTCGAAATTGTAACATACACACCACTAACATTCAATAGAATGGAAGACTAGTTTTGGGAGCCATCGCTCCTATCATCAGTTCCTGGTCGACTCTGATAGGAGCTGATGATAGGAGCGATGGGTCCCGAATGAAATAATCAAAATTAGTCATTGCTCAGCACCATATATTTCATGATGTGCTTCAGTTTTAAAAAATATCTGCAAAGTGAATGCCATGTAAGCTCACTCCAAAAGTGAAACAGTGATGTGTTAATAATGGTTTGCAGCAATTTTAACCTTTAAGCTCGTGTACTTATACTTTTTCTGAATAAGAGCATGCACAGTATTCAGCACTATAGTATTATCTTTTGCTTTTTTTGAATAAGTAACATATTAAAATTAGACAGGATTAATAATAATGGAAATAAAGTCTATTAATGTTATATTATGTTTTTTTTTTTAAATATGGTACATAAATTTTAAAAAATTGAGTCGAAATTGTAACATACACACCACTAAAATTCAATAGAATGGAAGACTAGTTTTGGGAGCCATCGCTCCTATCATCAGTTCCTGGTTGACTCTGATAGGAACTGATGATAGGAGCGATAGTTTAGTGGTGTGTAATTTACAATTTTGACTCAATTTTTTAAAATTAATATTTGACACCACTGTTACAAAAGTTCACTATATTTTATATGGTACATAAACACTAATTAAAAGAATGGTGGCAAATGTACTATAGGTATTTACTTGCTAATGATTCATTTCAAAAGGAAAAATGAATAGGAACAAAATATAGTGTTACAAATGTAATAATATATCCTATATTAATGTATTTAGTTTGTTACACTAACTCCATTTACTTACATAACACTAAGATATGTTTCTAAAGATGTTTTTTCCATCATCAACTGTTAACCAACTTCAATTAATGTGAACAAAATGAATACATTAATGTAGGATATACTACCACTCCATTGTCTATAGCTTTGTAAGTACAATTTATCCAATCAAGGTAATAATGTGTTTGTACAATATTTATATGTTATCTATTTCAATGTCATTTTAGCATTTTTTGCAAGTAGTATGCAAGATCACTATGTATTTTGCAAACCAAGTTCTTGCACAAAAGACAATGCACAGTGGTTTTGTTGTTCTTATGTGTTCCACATTGTTGAAATGGGCCAGTTTTTCTATCATCAGTAACCCCTGATGTTTCAGATTGATATTTTAAAAGAAAACTCCACTATATCTTTTGGAAGGAAAGAGGTATGTGTCCTCATTTCCATGTGTTCATCCATTACAGCAAATGCCAAATTAGTCATAAACGTTCTTCTGATGTGAGTGTCTATTGAATTTTTGCAATAAAAATAACATGGGCATTTATATCAACAATGTCAAGTTGTCTAAAAATTAATGAAAGGGACCATTTTTTTGTTTTCTGCTCTGTGGAGTAGAATGCACACTTTTGATCTACTGTATCCACATCGCCTTCAGTTCAATTATAATCCTGAATCACTGTCGGCTTGTCCTCTCATTAATTTCCTCCTTATTGTCAATACTCAGCAGCAGTAACACAACTTTGTTTCTTTTAGATACATAATAAATCAAAGAAAATTCTTCTTGGAAACCGAAAAGGCTGATATCAACTTCTTGTGACTTACTTGCATGGAATTCTGCTGGAATTTCTCTCTTATTTACTTTGAGGGTTCCTAAAACTGTGATGCCAAAGGATAACTACTGTAATAGTTACCTGTAGTCAAGTTCCTGTGTGAATGTTTGATGGGTTCTATTAGTCTTTTTGGTACATCAAAGGTTTGTTCGACAAAAGTAAGTGCCTTCTCTTTGCTTACCACAATAGATCTCAAAATTGAAGGTATAGAACGTGCAGCTTGTCACACATGCATGCCATTTTTTACCATATTTTGCTGGTTTTTCTGGCATATATTAAATAAAATGACACCATCCTCAAAAGATGTGTAGCATCTCATCTATAGTCACAAACTCTATGAGGATATAATTGGGCTTATAATTGTCAACAAAGTTTGTGTAAAATTCCCTGATTACTGCTAAATTATCAGTTTTTAGGCAGTTATTTCTGGTTGTCACATCACCAAATCTGATATACTGCAGTAAAAATAGAAATGTTTTGTAGCTGAAAGCGGCTCTCAAAACAATGCCAGTGCCATCTGTGTTCCATAACTCCAAAATATTTGCTTGCCTGACTCTTTTGATAGCTATAAGATAAAGTATCCAAAAAGAGTCATACTTTCTGCAGGATATATAGGTTTATAATTCCTTTCTCTTTGGTAGTATATTGTACAATTTTATCAATCATATCAAGAGTTATGAATTTTAAGAAGGCTCTTAAGGGAGTGCACATTTCTGGCTATTCTCATAGGCCCTGGTAAGGTTTCTATTATCTTTTAGTCTTAGTCTTACCTGAAATTCCCCTCAGAGTACTAATCCAAATAGTTTCACTATCCTTATCTATGAAAAAGGGATAATCTATACTTTGATCCTGGAACATCTTCAAAATCACATTTTTCAGATTGTTCTGAGTCACTGTGACGGTTGTCTTGATGAACTACTACATCTTCACACACATTCTTCATTATACACTCAAAATTACTTACCTACACAGGTAAATGCAATAAGTAGTGCTGCCAAAATGCAGTGTTCATTTTACACGTCAATTACAGCTGTGAGCAACTCTTGAAAACAAAACACAATCACCATACACACATTCGTTAAATGCCTTCAAAGTAGAATACACAAGCAGGTTTCCAGAAATGCCCAGTGCCCTTATCGTAAGAATCTATAGACAGTAAAGGCAGCATACAATGCTGCTCCATGTCATCTTAAAGGTTAAATAGAAAAACTAATGACTACTTGTAGAATCATTACTGGAGATGAAACTGTATACTACCACTAATTGGCAATAAAATGAGTGAACAAGAGATGGATCCATTCTCCATCACCAAACCAAAGAAATTCTGGATGAAGCCAAATAAGGGAAAGTTACGCTGACTCTCTTTTGGGGATGAGCATGTCACACTTTTGGAGCATTATACACTTTATACGCTTAGGGGAAACATTGTCACAAGTGCCTCATATTGAAATCTTTGACCTGTAATCAAAATTTAATCAATTTAATTGAATGAATTTTTCAATTTCCAATAATAAATAAGGATATATAATATATCCTTATATAATGTGGGTTTCTACCATTTTGTAATATAAACTCATCATATACTGTCTATGCAGCTGCTGCAACTATCCAAGGTATACTATTCAAGTAATTTTCCTTATTTCCATACTCACCCAACTTTTCCCCATATTTGGGCCACTCAAGTAAACAATGGGCAGAGAGAAATTTGGTTCTGATAAAGAAACGCATCGAGTTGCACAAACTAACAATGTTTTAGAAGAATTCATATAATTTATAAGTATTGGAGGACCTGCAGTGAATATAATGAACACAGAAAAACATACAGCTATGTTTTGTTCTCATTAAAAAAAAAGTAGTTAACATTTTCACTTTGCTTGCCCTATATAAGTGTCCCTTAGCCATTCAATGAAATATCGTTATTCTATTGAACTAAAAATTTAACTACAAATGCTTTAATTTAATTATTTTTTTGGCAAAAACTAAGAAATACTGCTTAGAGGATATAAATTATATAACAACAGTAAACCAAAATGATACCTGAGAAATGCATCCTGTAAATCCTTTATTCACTTCAACTCCTGGTGCCACACGAATTCGCTGCTTATCAAAGCCTCCAATATAAAGTGGTGTTCGAAGATTAAGACCTCGTGTTTGTCCAGGTGAAAATCCTGTTACTTTTGGGCCATTATTTATTATAAGTTCACCTTCTCGAAAGTGACGGCTAACATTTACTGTGACCCATTCACCTGGTGTTAAATCACGTTCACTGCGAATTACTGCAGCTCCTGTTGAAAGGAAGTATGTGGTAATATATTAAATTATAAAATGAATGAAAAAAGCAGGACATAATGCTAAAAGTATTTCAAAATAGATAGTTGTATCAACAATTCTCTTCCTTTTATGTGTGGAAACAAATGTAGAAGAAAGCACTGCTATATACAGTAGTTGGAGAAAAACAATATATAATTTAGAAAAACTGTATAACGCATAGTATATTACTGATCACCATGGACATGCTCAAGGGGATTCAGAAGCTCCACTACTGCCACGGGTGGCCGAGGTCGTTAAGGCACGGATTCGTGAGCAGGAGGTCTGGGGTTCAAATCCTGCCAGAAAATCCTCCCTGACTGGGGTTTTTCTCAGTCTTCATAACTGGCAAATGCTGGGAAGGTACCTAAACTAAGGTGTGGAACGTTTCCTTCCTTTAAAAAATATCCTGTCACAATATATCATTTCATTTCATGTATCATCAGTGTCCACCACCTGTGTGCCTCAGTAGTAAAAATGGGCGTTAAACACTACTACTACTAAAAATAAATATTCTCCTGTATTTAGTTTACCTAACTAGATGCACATTTCTTTCAGCAACCACTTTATCCCTCTGTATACAGCATATGTACTATACAGCAAATATTTTTTTCTACAATCTAAAATTTTACTTAAAAAAGAAAGCTTTTTCAGTAACAAAATATTTAAGTCAGTCAGTAATCTATTTCCTGTAGGTTTCTTCCAATGTTTGAATAATAAGTTGTGAATTATAATTGGTTACTTACATGCAACTTAATAGAAATTTTATACTGCAGTATATATAAAATGTTTTAATTGGTCAGTCAAATGTATACTTTCATTTTACCACTTATTTTTACTTATTGGCAGAACTTGTTTCATGTTCCAGAAATGTAAGTAATTCATTTTCTTGCTATACTGTAAACATTATTTTTGATTCTTGTAAATTGAGCAATTTTAATGCATCCTCAGTATTAGTCTCAAGACTAATCAGGAACAGAAACAATTTGGAATCTGGTAATTTCAGAAAAATCATATTATGACAACTACATTAAAGTCAATATTTTAATCCTAGATCTCATAAGCATGCAATAACCATATCTTAACATAACAACTGTTAAATACAGCTTAAATAAAGTAGAACACAATAAAAAATTGTAGAACTTAGGCTTTCACAGTCAGTGTCATTTATGAAAACTGAGTATTTCAGGCTGTAAGGCCATAGTCCAATGGAATTCTTCTCCTTCATCTTCCCAGACATTTCATCCACAACTGCGGTGGACATCGTCAGTGGGTGCTCAATCTAATCTTCTTAGAGATGAGATAGTGACCGACTCATAGATGAAATTAGTGGCACTATATATAATGGGGGTGCCTATGGAACTGATTTCTAATTGGTTTGCTTAGTTAAGGGCTTGGATATAACTTAAGAGCTCTTGAGCATTTCTAGCAGGGTGTTGAGTACTGATTGGCTCATGCAGTTTCTTTGTCTTAGTATTTCCTAAGGCCGGATAACATGCTGAATGCAACTTCAGAGCTGCTTCTTCCTGTTAAAATTGTTTCTATGCTTGTAAATATAAATTCCATCTAGGTTTAAGTGAGGATGACAATAGGGTGTTTAAGCTAATATGTCAGTATCTTGAAAACCAATATTATGCTCTCCTTCAGCTAGGAGGGCATGCTCAGCAACTACTGATTTGTCTCTCTGACCTAGGTGACAATGTTTCTTGTATTCTGTAAGGCAAGTATTCATGCTGTGTTGTGTGGTGCCAATATAAACTGCATCACATGAGCATGGTATTCTGTAGACACCAGCTGAGGCAAGTGGTTCCTTCTGTCTTTTGTGGAGAGGAATGCATTTCTTATGTGTTTTGTGGCTGTAAAAACTCTCTCTAGGTTGTGTTGTCTAAATAGCTTGGAGATGCAGTATGTGACATTTTTTTTTGCCTTTCTTCTTAGACAGTATGTGCATTTGTTTTGTATTGTTTCTAGGATGTAAAGCTCTTTTCACTTCCTTGGTTTCATACTCATTAGCTTGTAGTACTTGTGCAGATGTTTTTTTTCTCATCCTAGGAGCTTTGTTTCACACATTCTCGTACATTCTCATCCAGCATTGCATAATGCAGGTAGACCAAGAACAGTGTCCACCTCAAACATGAAAGAATGAGTGCTATACAAAGTGGAGGAAAATTTGAGCACAAATACCAGATGGATAGCTGTAGCAGAATGGTTGTGCACATCATAATTTGGCAGATTTTGCATATGTACAGAAGTTGTACCCATATAATTTACAGAGAACACAAGTTTTGAATGTATAGGATTTTAAACCCCAGTTGGCCTTCAGTCAATGAATTCTTGGAAAATATGTAAATGATCCATGGTTATTTACCGATGAAACATGCTTTATGCAATATGGTATTATTAACTTACTTAACACACATATTTGGGCAGAAGCAAAACCTCGTGTGACCATTGAAAAAGCACATCAGCAGAAATTTACCATCAGTGTGTAGGTTTGGAAGGCAGGGTCTGTAGTACATGCATGATGGAGCATATGCCCACTTTTATGTTAACATTTCAGAGTTCTTATGCACAACCTTCCATAACAGGTTTATCAGCCATAGCTTACCAATATCATGGCCTGCCTGTTCCCCCAATTTTTATCCTGTGGATATTTTTGCTTCAGGATATTTAAAACCTTTGGGTACTCTAGCCCTGTTAATAATGTTGACCAACTCGGAGAATGCAATGTCAGGGGTTGTCAATACATTACACACATTGGGATATTTGAAAATGTACTACGATCGTCAATAAAAAAATATGCTGATCTGCGTTATGATAAGCACATCTTCCAATACATAATTTGATGTAATGTTACCCCAGATTACCTGTACTGACGAAAAATAATAAAACCCCATTGATATTGGTCCCACATTTATTAGACCATTTTACATTGTTTTATTGTTCTCTCCTACTGTTTGTACCTATAAGTATGAAATCCCCGTATAATTTTTTAGTTTTGTTTATATATATATATATATATTTCTTGCCATAGAAGAACTCAATGAGTTTGAAATATAGCGATTTCAAGTGTGACTTTATCTTAGTGTTTTATCCTTTTAAAAGTTTTTATAATTACTGTTAATTTGTTACTATGTTAATAGTGTTACTTTATTTTTCTTTTATATATATTGATATCACACTTCTTACACACCAAAATGCATAAGTTGGCATTCTTCTGTCACAAGCAAGAACCTTGTGTGCAGATTGCATCATAGGTCATTTGCATAGCGTCAGCATAAGTGAAAGCATGTGTTCAGGATGCCTAGTGTAAAACATTGTCACAGGTTGTTTCCAGCGAAAGAAAAACACCACATCAAAGAGACAAAATAATTTGGTAATCGCATTGCTGGACAGAAATATCACGTGGATGAGAGCTGTATATGTGACTGGTGAAAACATTAAGCTCATCTTGGGCAGACGAACACTATCCGGCGGCATTTTGCAGACATAAAGCAAAGTTTTCAGAAGTGGAAAACAAATTATGTGAACATGTGACTGAAAAGAGACAGTTTGGATGTGTCGTTACGAGTGAAATGTGCCAATTGAAAGCAATAGCAAGAGAACTAGACATACTTGGTATTGGTTTTAAAGCTATTCATGGATGCCTCAAGCGTGTTTTCCAATGCAATGGCGTCAGTTTTCGAAGGAAAACAAGCATTGCTCAACGTCTCTCTGTAATTATGAAGAGAATATAGTGAAGCTCCAAGGATTTACTACAAGATTGCACAAGAGAAACCAATATTTACTATCACAAATTGGTGATGCAGACCAAACACTTGTGTACTTTGAAATGTCGCAAGACTACACAATAAATAAAAGAGTAAATCCAGTGAGGTAATTATAACTAGCAAAAGTGAAAAATTTGCTTTGTGTAACTGCAGATGAAATAAAGCTACTGCCATTTATAATCTTCAAATGAAAAACCATTCCTAAAGTGAAGTTAAGGGCATCATCATATGAGCTCATCCTAAAGGGTGGTGGCTAATGAGCTTGTAATTGACTGGGTGATGCGAGTTTGCTGAAGTCGCCCAAGAGAGCTACTTAAAGAACATGCTAATGCTTGTTCTGGATAGTTGCTAAGCCATATTATATACAAGTACAGAAAGTTTTGAACAAGGGAAGAACTGACTTGGCCAGCCATTCCTGGAGGACTTACATCAATTCTCTAACTATTGGATATCTGCGTCAATCGACCATTTAAAGTTACATAAAAGAATGGATGGCCATCACTCTGAGCGGTAAAATCAAACAACCCTGGAAGTGATCCAAATCTGTGAATGTGTGAACAGTACATAGGACTCGATTTCTTTACCTTTGGAGGAAAGATGCTATAAGAAGTGCTGAATTTTGAATTCCCTTGATGGAACAGAGGATGATATGCTGTGATAGGATAGAATCGTGACGTTGACGACTCTCCTTGCAGTGATGAAGAAACTGATGATGAATAGATGTTAGGCAGGGCGTAATTATAAAAGTAATGGTATTTTATTGCACTTATTTATGCTAAATTGAACAAAAACGTTTAAGATGCTGACTTAAGTATATACATTTTCTTCTTGCAGAGCACTGGTTGGTTCCACATCTGGAAGTGATTATGAAAATTACAACCCAATGATTTCTTTAAATGCAATAACATTTTAATTTATAATTTACTGTAGTCTTTAATGTAACGTTCTAGTACATCTATCAGCTAGGGGTGATAGGTGATGTGATGGTGGACAAATAAAACAGCAAATGTTTTTCAGTCACTTTCATTTTATTGGCATCAATTTACCTATGTTGGAAAAGTTACCATTTTGAATTTAATGTTGAGCCATTGGCAAAATTCACACGATTCTGAAAATCATCCCCATGATGGGTTTGATGTAAGCTAATGTGATATGGATGGCATTTGTGATGCTTAATCTCTCTCCTTTGAGAGATTCTTGAATTATGTTCCAATTTATGGGAATTTCAATGAAGATTAACCGTAACTGTAGCTAATACAGTGACTTCCAAATTTTGCACAGTAGCAATTCAAGGTGTTTTTTTGGTGCAACACCTCCCATTTCGAAGAGTAAGTTTGTAAGTCATTGAAAATTTTTAACAGATGGCTTCCCTTTCAGGATACTATCTCAGTATAAGTGGCAAGATGCTCTAGCATTTTTATTAGCTTTGCCTAAATGTAAATTATATTGATTTTTTCAATGATTATGTATCAAACATCCATGATTGAAAAACAAAATAGAACTGGCCGAGAATAATGTCCTTTGATTTGGCAATGATGAGCACTCATTTTTGTACCGATGTCAACAAACAGGCTTCTGTGCATAAATAAATTAGTTTCCTTCATAGCAATAACTAAATAAAATAATGAGAAGTGAAAGTGAGTGAAAAATATTTGCTGCCTTATTTGTCTAATATCACATCATCTATCACCCCTAGCTGATAGATGTACTAGAACGTTTATACTGAAAATTGAATGCTAGTTCCATTCTTGGAAAAGAAAATACATCATTCCATTTGAAAAAATAAATATGACCTTGAAATGACATGGAGAATTACATTTCAAGGATGAGTTAAGGTTGCTGTCTTATGTCCCCTAAGAGTACTTCAAATTTTGTCTGAAGCATTTTTTGATTTTCTTTTGGAGGAAAATGCAACACTATAAATGCCTCACTCATAGTTTTATATTGTGACAGTCCAAAAAGTCTGAAATATGCCATATTCCCTAATGGAGTTCTAAAGGGGATGATTAAAATCATTTGGCAA
Source organism: Metallyticus violacea (assembly GCA_030762175.1). Classification (NCBI taxonomy): domain Eukaryota; kingdom Metazoa; phylum Arthropoda; class Insecta; order Mantodea; family Metallyticidae; genus Metallyticus; species Metallyticus violacea. The sequence goes on along the minus strand of CM060835.1, from coordinate 111,020,057 downwards.
CAGAAAAAGTAATGGCATCAACCTGGGAGAGAAATTGCTTAAAATTCGAGTTTGAAATGACATAAGATGGACACAGACAGACAGTACATACAGATTTTAATTAAGGCCACGGAAAGAAACATAATTGCAGCAGCCTGTGACAAGATACTATAATGTCAGCAGAGATTTGTTTATGTCATTTCGGAATATACAGGAGCACTCTCATCCAATGCAAAATCAAACTGCATCCAGGTGTATCTATGGAATACATACAGTTGTGGGGGCAAAGCTTCATTTCTTAAAGATATGCCAGCAGAGTAATGATCAAACTTATCAATAATTACAGGTCAGATTAACAGATGCACATTCCATGCTCATTCTCAGAGGATAGCCACTTTAAATATTTTTGATCAGCAGTATTCGGTTTAGTAGCATCCCTTTTTTTCACATGGAACTAGGAGATTTCTCACAGCTAACTTACATTAAACTGAGTAGTGGTTATATTTTGCCAAAGGAAACCACAAATTTGTGCAAGATATCTTAGGATACAGTGCTCCATATTATGTAATGGTAAAAGAACTTAATTCCATCTTCCACACTGAGTGAACACCTTTCTTCAGCACCAGGAGGCTGTGATGATGGTGACCAGCCTCCCACTGACTCTTTCACATTTAAAATCAGTTGGGATATACAATTAATATTTCTCAATTCATTCTGCAAACACAGTTTAGCAGATATCATTTTTCAATACATACATGGGAACTGTGAAAGATTTGATAATTCAATAATGTTTCAAATGTTACAATGCAGCAAATAATTTGGTTTCTGCAATCATTTATATAGGAAATGTCTAACAATAGCATCCCTATTCTACATAGGAATGGGAAATAAATGAAGATGATCTGCCACAGATAGAAACTGAATTGATTATAAAGCCTACCTGAGCCTGAGTCAAACCTAAACTCTAGACGTTTATCTTTGATAGCCAGAGAGGTAAAGTCTCCTTGTCCATCTTCAGCCTGTGCACAATACATGAGCAGTCCATCTTCAGCATTAGCAGGATTGAACTTCAATGCCATTTTCATTCTGTGAAGTAAATATATTTACAGGTTATATTTATGTAGTCTTACCAACATTAAAGCATATACTTTAACAATATTTCTCCAATTATGAATTGGCTAAGAATTGTTAAAAAGAACCGGTTGGAACTACTAGTCATACAAGGATAAATCTAAAGTAAGTTAACTTGTTGCCATGATCTGGCAACAGTGCGCTAAAAGAGCATAACAAAGGTCATGTTTAGAGCTTTCTATAGAACCACTTCAATTGCAGTAGCTGCATTATAGCAAGAGTACAAAATGGCAGGTCAACTGGAGACATATTTCAAGATTGAAGTACAAGGAACAGTAGAATTTTTGTGGGCAAAACGTCTTAATTGCAGTGATATTCATTGTGAAATTTTGACTGGTATGGGCCAAATGTGATGTCATGTTCAGCCATATTGAAATGGTGCCAGTAATTTGGACAATGCTCTACAAACATGACTGATGCTGATTGGCAAAGAAGAGGCCAACAACATCAAGCACCAAAGACATTGTGCTGCATATTAATGCAATGGTTCTTAGCAATTGCACAGTAACTGTCCCAGAAATTGCATAGAAGTTGGGCATCTCAATAGAAATTGCTTATTTTATCATCCAAGAACATCTGGAGCATATTTCTATTGACAGAAAATCGAAAAAATTAATGAAAGATCCAGAAAAGTGTTTACAGACACTGAATGATTATGTTGAAAAATTGTGTGATATATCTTTTAGAGTCAGTATATTTTATTTAAAGACACTCTTTTAACAGTTTTGGTCATTAACACCCATTCAATTCAGAGCGTGAAATGACCAATAAATTTTGTTTAGAGGCCTCTTTTTTCAGGCTTAAGATTCTTTTATGTGCCATAAATCTATGGCATTGGACCAACGGCTTTACTTCCCTTCTGAAGGAAGTCATATTTAGGATTTTTATGCCCTAAAAATCTATCAATCCTGGCCAAGTTTGAATTTGGGACTTTGGGTCTATGAGGCAAGTATGCTTACTACTAGTGTGTTTATCTGTCACATTGTATTGTAATACCCTGAGCAATAAACTGTCTTGCCCCAGAATGATCAAGTTTATCTTACTTTCTGAATCACCCTTGTATCATTGCCATTATTCTGAAACCTCATAACTCTAGAAAGGATTTTTTAGATAAACAAAAATGTTCATGAAATTTTCTTTAAATAAAATAACATTTTATAGGTTAATGACATAAAACACATTGATGGAAAGTGAATAAATAACAAAATTTGGGAACTTAATGGTGAATAAATACACTCGTATTGCCAAGCACTTACTCTTAGGATCTATCAATAAGTGTATCTTACTTTCTGAATCATCCTTATATCATTGCTGTTATTCTGAAACCTCCAGAACTCCAGAGGAGAGGATTTTAGATAAACAAAAATGTTAATGAAATCTTAATTTTCTTTAAATAAAATAATATTCGATAGGTTAATGACATAGAAAACATCGATAAGAAGTAAATAAATAACAAAATTCATGAACTTAATGGTAAATAAATATACTAGTATTGCTAAGCATTTACTCTTAGGATCTATGGAGTTGTAAATTTTTGGAGTTATAGCAACAATATGCATATATGTATATACATGTTGTTACTGTATACTCTGTATATACTCTTCCAATGCACGCGCACACACATACATACATCATATTAGTGCAAATAGTTTTTTTTAATAAATACTGGCCTACATTATTTTAATTTATTAGTTAAACATAGTCTTAATGTATTTCTTTTGTAACATAAGAATTCTATTTATGTATGTGCTGCAGAATCCATAGATTTCAAAACAATAACTGAGGTGGGGAAAGACAAGACATAAGTAATAATTATTTTCATTACAAGTACATCTATATAATTCTTCAATAATAATGTTAACTATGACAAATATATCATCTGCATATCTATAATAGAGAAAACAACCCTATTCTCCCCAGACTTTACTCACTCCCAAAAATCCATAAGAAGAACAATAGTATGAGACCAATAGTCAACCAAATGAATTCCCCGACTTATGAATTAGCTAAGTGACTCAATCAGGATTTTCTTCACTCCCAAAATTCAATAGCCTAAACATTAAAAACTCTAATGAACTGGTAGAGAAAATCAAACATACCTCCATTTCTACAGAGGATGAGTTAGTTTTGTTTGATGTAAAATCTTCATTCCTGAGCATCCCCAAAGAAAAGTTATTAACACTCTTAAAAAAATGGCTCACCAATATTGGTTTACAAAATGAAGAAACGGAAGACCTTATTAAATTGACAAACCTATGTATTCAACAGAGCGTCTTCAGTTTCAATAGTGAAATATACCAACAAATCACAGGTCTAGCAATGGGAAACCCATTATCACCAACGTTAGCAGAATTATACATGGGATCATTTGAAACGCATGTCACCAAAGCCTTTCCTTGGATATTCAAAACCTGGCATAGGTACATAGACGACATATTTGCTATAGTACTGAAGAAACACGTAGGTGATTCCCTCAAACTACTGAACTTACAAGACAAATCTGTTAAATTCACTATAGAAATTGAGAAAGATGGATGGCTTCCATTCTTAGATTTAAAACTAATCAGAAAAGGGAATAATTTGCAATTTGGAATATATCTAAACCGACACATACAGATAATTACATGAAAAAGAATGGATTCAACCCAGTACCACACCAATATGCAGTACTCAATAGTTTGAACGTTTAGACTGATCAACATCCCGCTCAATGCCACAGAATACAAGAATGAGTTTGAATACATCATGAACACAGCCATAAACAATGGCTTTAACATCTCAACCATAATAAAAGGATCAACAAATACAAACTGGAGAAAATCACAAGAGAGACATTGACTCTAGAAGTAATTAAAGACAATACAAGATATTGCAAATTCATGTACAACCCACAACTGCACTACAAATTCGAGAAGGTTTTCAAAAAATTCAATATAAAGCTAGCCCCAATTAACAGATACAATATCAAGAACCTCTTAAGCTCAAAATTAAAAGAGAAGATACTCATAGAAAAGAAATCAGGTATATATGCCATAGAATGTTTAGACAGTAATTTGAAATACATAGGAAAAACCAAGAGAAACCTGACAATCCGGAAGAAAGAATATTTAAACAAACTGAAAAATCGGCAGTGGCACATCATTATTGGAGCCAAAATCATGAAATAAACCCAGAGATAAAACTTTTACTAGAAATAAAGAACCCATTTGAATTGGCCGCTGGGAGAATATTTTCATCTTACTATATCATAAAATCGCTATGAATTTTGACTTTCCACTGTGGGATCATCTTTCTAGATTCATTTCAGATCCACCAGGGGATGCCATAGTTCGCACAGAAACTTGTAAGGGACCAACACGAGCATCAGAAACCACTGGGTCAATGGCTGAAGATGGGAATGCTGGTTCCCGAAACATTGTTCCAACTTAGGAAAATATAGTGAGTGAAGTGTGTTAATAAGTTACCCATAGTGTATCATTTTAAATATGATAACCACTCTTCAAGAATTATACATGGAAGTAAATTAAAATAGGTGTTCATGTCCCAGATCAGAATGTACCAAAACTACTCAGTAGGCTGTAGTTCTAATCATTGGTCATTAACATTTTTTTTACTTCTTGTTGAATTCAACCCATCTCACTTTTACCTATTCTTTTTAAAATTTTAGAAAACATCATATTTAATAAGCTGATTTTCTTTTTAGAAACTACCAGTATATTACCTAATCCATTTTTTTAAAAATAAATATATAAATGATGCTTTAATTCTTTTTATAAAAGATATCCTTGGTGCTAAAGACAGAAGAGATCATTCCCTTGGCTATTTTTTGACCTAACAAAGGTATTTGATTTTGTTTGTCATAAAATATAATTAACTAAATGAGATAATGCAGGTAATAGATGCTTAGCGAATAATGAGTTTTGTTAATTTTTACAAAACAAATAGTAGAGATATATAAATTATAGCCTGGTGCTTTTGATATAACACAAGCAGTGTGTTAGGGATTATGCCACATTCAATCCTTTTCCTAATTTCCCCCAGTATACATCCCATGCAGAAACCATGACACAACCATGTAGATGACACAATCTTAGCATTTAACAGCAGTGACTGCACTTATCTATTTAATAAAATTAATGAAACAGATAACAGTTTGTATGGCTAACAAAAATTATATTTCACTTAACAACAACAACAATAACAACAACAACAACAATAATAATAATAATAATAATAATAATAAAAACTATATTTCAAATCTCACTTATAATCTCAATATAAATTATAATAACTCAACCTTGAACCAGAAGCAATGAGATAAAATTTCTTGGTTTATGGATAGACTCAGAACTACTTTGAAAAAAAATATTAGTGAATTAAATAACAAACTTTGCAGAATTTTAAAATTAATTATGCAAGTATCAGAAGTTTTGTAATTAACGAATGTATCAACAGTATATAAGTAGACCTCTTGCAGATATATGCAATCCTCAATTACTACAGTATTTTTCTAGAGCAATTTAAAATAGCTAGAGTACACCCAATTTTTAAAAAAGGGGAAAAGATAATGTGGAAAAGAATCATTCTTTTCTGCCTGTAAAAACCTGTATTGGAGAAATCCTACTTAGTATCCAAACTGCAGAGCAGAGCAGAGCAGAGCAGAGCAGAGCAGAGCAGAGCAGAGCAGAGCAGAGCAGTCTCTATGCACAAATAATTTAGAGGAAAATGTTGGTTCACCATAACTACCTAAAGAACTTGGACAGAACTTACTAGATGAGTACTTGAAGATAAGGGCAACTATCAACACTTTGCCCAAACCTCTGCAGGCAAAATAAAATATCTGACAAGGTCTACAATAGCAGTTGAAGATGTAATCATCAGAAAAAGAAAGAGATATTGCTTTTGTTCAAGAGCCAAGGACCATAAGGTGACAAATTGCAACATTAAGTATGTAAAACCAATCTGCAATGATCTCATGGTGAATCAGTTCAGATTGTTTCACAGTGTAAAAGAAAAGGTAATTCTGAAATTTCTTAAAAAATAAAAATTGGAATAAACTACAAGGTAAAAATTTATTCACATGAGTCCTCTTGTATGTTATTTAGGCCTGAGTCCTTAAAGGTTGGTTATGTTATTTCTAGGTGTAATTCATAATGTGAGTCAGTATATATTATGTCAATTACATAAAAATAATGCGCTTTGATTCAGGCAAAGAGGAAAATTGATAACCGCTTATCAACATCAATACATTCTCTTCTTGGCATGACAGCCCTAGTAAGGACTTGCTCATCCACAGCAAGCTCTGCATTCTCTACTTCCATCTTGCAACATCATGGGTAGAGAGGGCAGTGTTGCAGGGTGGCATGTAATTAGCACACAGACACCTTTCTGGTTGCCTATCATGCAACTTTCAAAACTGAAGGGTCACCTGTTTGTCAGGCATCTACCCAGTTATTCTCACAAGGTTGTATGGACCCCATTCCAGACCTCCCAAACTTAGGAAATTTCTAAGCAGATACCGGGGATCGAACCTGGGACCTTCTGACCAGCAGTTAGCAACACTAACCACTAGACCAAGTATGCGGTCAATTAATGCAGAAATATTACTTATTCAGTATCAGTGAAAGTCCTTATGATTTTTTTTAATTTATTAAAATCATTGCATGCCCCATTACATAGTAATATTACATGTAATACATACATAATTGACAATTTTAATTCAGCATTATCACTTAAATTTTACACCTGCCTTATTTTATATAGATAATCTTGACAGTTATTCAACTCTATATACTTATCATTTTTTTATGGCTATCACCAGAATTATCCTAGCATAAGAGTATTCCTAGAATTATTATACATTTCCTGTCTATATCCATAATTAGAACCATGTACAGTATTATTTGTTAAGTGTGGGTTCCTAGTATATTCATACCCAATAATTTCTATGTGTCTTTTATTCTATTTTATCTAGTTGGACTATATGCCAATAACTTTATCTTTTACTTATTCTAAAGTATGTTTAGATATCCTATCTCTAAATTTGATTTTTCTTGCAATTTGAGTGAATAAATTTACAAAATGCTTCTAAGTGTTGATGTATTAAACGCTGAATGGTAACTGGCCAAGTTCCTCTGTGGTTGTATAAATTCTGTTTACAATGGATCTATGCTGTTCTATGTCCATACATTCATAGATAAATTGATTTACAGTTTGTCTGGGATTCTGTGTAAATAGTTTTTAGTTTCCCACTGATTGTTATATTGATAGGTTCTTTTTTTTTTTTGAATGATTTATTTATGGATGCTCTTTAACAGCTCAGGTCATCAGCGTCCCATTCAACTCAGGGCGTGAAATGGCCAACAAATTTTGCTCAGAGGCCTCTCTTTCAGGCTTGAGGTTCTTTTTCGTGCCGTAAATGTACGACATGGGACCCACGGCTTTACTTCCCTTCCGAAGGAAGCCATACTTAGGATTTTTATGCCCCGAAAAAATCCATCGGTCCTGGCCGGGTTTGAACCCGCAATCTTGGGTTTAGGAGGCAAGTATGGTAACCACTACACCACCAGGACCGACATTGATAGGTTCAATCCCTGCTAAAATACATTAAGTGTCATACATAATAGTCCTGTATGACTTCTTAGATTAATATTGAAAAATATCTGCATTCTCTAGATTTTCCTCAAGCTCTTTTGGTATTATAATGCAGCTCTCCATATGGGTGCCTTCCTATGTCAAAATTGTTTTGTCATGTAACTCTTCTATATAATTTCAATAACAGCCATGCAGATCCATCATTCACTGTAGCACAATTTAAAAGATTCATGGATTCATTCAAACTTCATATAAATTATATCAAATAAACATTGTAGCAAATAAATTCAGTAATTAGATGATTTGATTACCCCACACCATACCATATCATTCAACAGAGTGCTTAAATTCCTTTTTTAGCATGATTACCCACTGCAAATAGTAGCTCCTACCCCTGTTTCGACTTTAGTTCATTCTCCACACAATTAATATGGGCACAGATAAATAGGCATTTCCCTCCCCAAAAGCAAACAAATCCTCCCCAAAATAAAATACAAACAAACATAAAATCAAGTCATACATACACAGATTGGAAGATGTCAGAAGACTGATGAATGAAGACATTGATAATGTTGCTGTTACTGATTGGAAAAAATTGCAAGCAGCTTGCAGTAGAATTATGAGAATAATTGTGCATTTGAAAATATATTATCGATGATGATGAAAGTATGAAAGTGGATGATGAAGAAGGAACAATGAGAATAGACTGAGCCTAAATAATGAAATCTTTGGAACTCAGTTCTGTAAGTAATTTTTTCTACAACAGTGCATAACTTGAATTTTACATGCGAATATAAATGTGAAAAGTGGGACTTTACATCATTAGGGTAAGAAAAAGCAAATATGTAGTTCCCATAATGCAGATTTCAGTTGTTTTAATCTATTGTTCATAACCAGCAGTTTTTATAAACTAATATTACAGTGCCAGATAGTGCCCATTATACCAAATGTTATACGAGAGAGAGAGAGAGAGAGAGAGACACACACACACACACTCTCTCTCTCTCTCATAATATAAATTTTCCTTTTAATTTTAGCCTTCATAAAAAAAAATGGTTTGTAACAGGTTTGTTAAGTGCCTGTTTGACACTCATGTGGTTACATCAGGCCCCACTTTGTTTCATAGAATCCAAAAGACTCAATTCATAAACCAGATACAAAAATAACTATTTATTATATACTTATATAAGGTTTCAAAACAAGAAGATCTGAAAAGCATTTATATTTATTTTAAAGACAATTATTTTCATTTAGATAGTATATTATTGCAATATTATACTAAATAGGTATGAGCTGTCATATTCTTAAATTACTGAAACAATAAATAATTGAAACCAAAATTTTTCATTGGATAGAATAGCTGGAAATACATATGGCAACTTGGCATAGGCTATGAATTGCACTGTACACTGGCAATAAATTTAGTTTTACTGTAGTAAAGTTGCATAATGTTTTCCCTGAGAAAATAAAACTTTATAATAACTACATCAAATTTAAAAAAAATTTACAATCTTCTCAATTGCAGATTTTTTACAATCTTCTCAACTCATTACAGCACTGCAGATATGTAAATTATTCTAAACATGCTAATTAAATTTGTTTATTTTTTATTGTATAATGTTAACTGTAAATACACAAATTAACTATGTTTATTCCTCATCATAGCTTGACAACTGCCACAGGTGGCCGAGGTCATTAAGGCTTGGACTCGTGAGCTGGAGGTCTGGGGTTTGATTCCCACCAGAACCGTTCTCCCTAACTGGGGGTTTTTTCCAGGTTTTCCTCAGTCTGCATAAATGGAAAATGCCAGATAGGTACCCTAAATTTAGGCCTGAAATGGTTCCTTCCTTTAAAAAAAACATCCTTTCCCAGTTTATCATTTCATCTCATGTGTCATCAGAGCTCACTGCTTGTGGTACTCCAGTAGTTAAAATAAGATGAAACACTATGAACACAAGTCAGAAAATAGGGGTCCTTCTCCTCTTCTTGTGCCCAGTTCTGATATTTTCTAGCCCATGCCAATCTCTTTTTCTTCATTGAACATGTCAATAGCTGTTTTCTGACTGGTCTTTTGAGCTTTTCTTCCAGCTTGAGGCTGCCTATGCACTGTTGAAGCATCATTTTTTACCCCTGCAGCCTCAAATCTTTTCATAAATTCAGACTGTTCTTTCCAGGATTAATTTTGCTGGTTCTGATTAAATGGGCATCATCTTTCCTGGACTTTTTTTTTGTTTTTTGGCCACAACACATCCTTTCCTTTGAGGTGAAACTGACCCAATCTCATGTCCTTTCTTCAAATTATATTATTAACAGCACCCAAATTTATATTACATTCAACTGCTATCTGTTTCTGAGTAATATTACTAAATACATGGAGTTATGACCTTACTTCTCTTATTAGGTATGATATCTATTATGAATAAAACTATGCTTTCTAAATAAAATGTTAAAACAGCTAGAAATACAAGAAAATTGTTTGTTTAACTTCTAGTACAACCAATAAAAGCAATAACTACAATTATCTGAACAGTGGGTATCAATAATGTGGTGTAGAATTGGAGGAAACAATTAAAACAAAGAGCATATTCACCTATGGTGTATTTTAATTCTCAATGGATGGTAAATATTTATTTGCCGAATGCAATGGTGCAGCAAAATGTTTAGCTTGTTCTAAAATAATGCATAAACTAACTACTTTTAATTTGCAAAGACATTCATCATATCATGCCCTAGGTTATACAAAGTATGAAAATCAGGAATATGCAGCTATGATTGATAGTATCACTAGAAGGTCTCGAGTAACCACGTGTGATGAACAAATTAAGCAACCATTGCCTGACTTTCTGCATGGGCCTTCTGTTCTCACTCGTGGCCAGGCTGCATTCATACAGGTTCTGTAGCATTCGATTTCCTTTTAAATCTTTTATTCTTTGAGAAGCTATATTGGTTTAAGTGAAATTATCAAGTGATTCTGCATTCATCTTGCTGAAGTTTTTTGTTTTGTGCTTACTGTTTTTCATTTTCATCTTCCACAAGGTTCCATCCTCATCACCTGTTCCATCCTCAATTAAATATATAATACTGTTACTGTATTTAAACTTGCTTTTGTTACAGTTGTTAAACTTATGGTTGGTGATTAGTTATATTAAATTTTTTTTTATTTGTTAACTCTTTCTTTTGGTTCTTTGTTTTTGTTATCTGAGTTGAGCAGTTGAAGTCATATGTCACAATCTCCTTGCATGGTACATTTATTTGATAATCCCTCTTTATTACTGTTGGTGTTTATTTTTCTGGTTATTAATGGATTAGAAGAAGGAAAGAAAAACTTTCACAATTGAAGAGAAGTTCAGATTTGAAAAAAGTTCATTCTTCCAGTGAAACATGTGTTGCACTGACATGCGAGTTGTAGCTTGCTGTGTCCAAGTTGAATTCATTGGTCAAAAACAGAGCAAGCATTACATCCATGCTTCAGAATGCAGGCCAAACTCCAAGAAACAAAAATACTTAACATACTAAAATAAAACTCTGTTAGCACAAGCTGTCTAAACTAAGAGAATTTCTCAGCAATTTGAATAGCTTAAAAAATGAATATAAAATTCAAATTATGGCCTTATTATCTAATGAAATGAAATAAGTTATGGCATTAGTGTGTCATATTAGGGGAATAAAATTAGAATTCTTGCAATCTACAAGTATTATAACAGAGACCACATTTTCATAATAATACAGATTAAACCACAAAAATTAATGGTATACTATTAATTAAATTGAATATATGACCACTGGTACACAAAGCTATACTATGTCAGTATTTTAAACATTTTTAAATGTAATCTTGTATGTGGACCAAGCCCTTGATATTATCTTTACAATCACCGAAACGGAGAGAAATAACAAAAAGTTTTGACTCACACTGTGTACTTAAGAAGATGTTAATGTTTCAATAAAACAAAAACATGTTACTATTCAGAAACAATTACAATGAACAAAGCAAATATACACAATCAACAATATACAATTGTAAGTTCCATCTATTTTAATGGGCTTTAAAATTTAAATTTTATTGTAAAAAAATATGTAATGCAAACTTTTTCTGAAGGAATTACAGAGCGCTCTTACATACAAATATAATTCTCAAACATTTGTTGGATTATTATTTTACGTTATCTTCAAGACAATGCTTTTGTTAAATATAAACACAGTTTATAAGCTGAATTAATTTGAATTTTTATTTTGAAACAATAGAGAAAATTAAATGCAAGAGCACTTTTTCAATTTTTGTTTTCAAATATACTGCTACTTCTAATAATTTCAGTTCCATCATTTTTAGAAAAAATTTTTTTTATTTTATTTAAATGGATTTAGCACATTTTATTGTGAAGGATAAAATATTCATGCCACTAGAGCGATTTTTAAATTTTGTATTTCAAGCCCACTCTTAATGGCCGGATTTCCTCGATTTTCATTAACTATTTTTCTTATTTTATTTAAATGCTATATACAGAGTTTTGTTGCAAAAAACAAATCTGAGTGCTGCTAGAGCAATTTTTAAATTTTTGCTTTAGGTTAACCCCCACCCCCACTGGTCGAATTTTGCTGGTTAGCTAACTCAATGAGTCATTTGTTCATTTATCATTATGTGCTGAGTTTCATTGAGAAAAAATGAAAATTATGACCACTAGAGCATTAAAAGATACATCCATATTCTCACACACATATATATTAATATCCATTTTTGTCATTGTCACTTTCGGTGCCTAGTATGTAGGATCAATGGAGATTTGAAGAAATGTTTCTACAATCTTTTCATCAGTACAGCCACAATGCTACATTCCTTTGGAATTGCTAATATGAAGAACTGGAAGAAATAGTTAAAAGCTGGTTTGAAACTTTGAGAGCAGCAGGCATTCCAGTTATGGTATGCTCTTAAGGGAAAAAGCACTTAAGTTGACCAACATTCTTGGGATTGAACATTTTTATGCATCCAATGGCTGAATCTACTGATTCAGGAAAAGGTACAATATAGTCTACAAAACTGTTTGTGGAGAATTGAATGCTATTAGCAATGAAACTGCACAAGAGTCGATCAGTGGAAGAATACAGGAGCTGACCAGGAAATATGAACCCAGGATCATTTTCAATTGGACAAAACTGGACTATTTTTTAATGTGTTGTCCAGTAAAACTTTGGCATTCAAAGGTGATCAATGCTAAAGTGGAAATCGCAGCAAAATGAGGCTCACAGTAATGTTATGGGTCAACCCTTTTGTAATAGAAAAGTCTAAAATACCTCATTGCTTCAAAAATGTGTGGTCATTACTAACCTCCTATGGTGACAACCAAAAAGCTTGGATGACCTCGAATCTTTTTCAGCAGCAGTTGGCTGTTCTTGATGCAAGAATAGGAGTACAATATAGGAAGATCTTCTTTTTATTGACCATTGTCCTGCACATCCCACTAATGTATACTTGAGGAACGTGCAGTTAGAATTTCTTCCAGGTAACTACACAAGCAAGCTGCAGCCTATGGATTTAGGGGTTATGCACTCCTTTGGGTTGTTTTACAGGAAGAGCCTGGTTCGGGAATTTTGTGCATGGTGTATGCTGGAAAGGATCCCTCATCTTTTAAAGTCTCAATCCTAGATGTACACCACTTCATTGGAAAATTCTAGAAGGATGTCAAGTAGACTACAATCTCAAGTTGCTTCTTGAAAGCAGGATTCTCCTAGAATTGTACCTACTTTCAGCTACAAGAAGAAGAAGCAGAAGAAGATGATGAAGAAGAAGCAGATGAAGAGGAAGAAGAGGAGGAGGAGCAGGAGGAGGAGGAGGAGGCATGCTTTCTGCTGCATGGGAAACATTGCAACCAGACTGCACTTTCTGTTGGTGTATAATGCTGTGGTTATTGCAGAGTAAAAAGGCATGGAGGAGTTTGTTGTACAACGAACAGCAGCCGAGCCCCCCTTAGTAAGGATGAAGAAGAAAGTGGAGATTGGGAAATGATGCCTACCAGTGCTGAGGCAAGCGCAGCAGTGGAAGTATTATGCATGTATTTCTCATTTGTACAGAAGAGTGAAAATAATTTACACTCTTTATGAACTTGAAAGACAAATAGAGAACAAACAGAGAACATAAGGAATAAGAACCAAACAGAAATCCATTTTGGATTATTTTGGTAGGAAGCTGTAATTGTATTTTTTATCTAGAGAAAGAACATTTATTGCATTTTAGATAATTCTAAACCCATACTATGAAAGATAATCTGGATATTAAAGGAATATACAGACATATTACAAAATAGTTTAGCTATCCTTCCCCTAGCCAGTGGGTAAGCAGAATTATGAAGGCAGTGTAGTATCAGCAATAATTTATATTAATATTTGAGGTAAGTACTAGGAGTAAAACAAAATAAGTATAACCAATGTAATAGAATTTGTTCACACTAACTCCATTCACTTACATAAAATTGGACATATGTTTCGGGAGTGATCCCTCCCATCTTCAGCCTGTAGACCCTATAGATATGTCCAGTTTTTATGTAAGTGAATGGAGTTAGTGTGAACAAATTTTATAACATTGTTTTATATATATATATACCACTCCATTGTCAACAGCTTCGTAAGTACATTTAATTGACAAAATAAGTAGTTTATATTTATAAAGTCCATTTGTGAAATATTTACTTCTTTTACCAGAGAATTTTACCTGTATATGCATTTCCCACAATTTACACTCCCCCCCTCTTTATATCACTATTCCTCTGATCCCTTGAAAAGTGTAAAAAAAATGGGTAATACTGTATTTGGATCTACCTATTTATATAAAAATTATTTTCTGCTATGAAGCTTGTCAAAATCTGATACAGAAGTCCATTACCACATAAAAAATTGAAAAGTGCATTTAGAATTCATTGTACATGAAAACTAACCTAATATTGATGCTCTAGTAAGGTCAAAATATCTACAAGGTTGCAATCCTCAAATATTAAAAATAAATTGGTATTTATTAAAGATGCATATCAATCTCTAAATATGCTAGGTGCTAGAAACTACTAAGTTTTATAAGAAAGTGAGAAGTTACTACAATTCAATTCTTATTGAAATAAGTGTACACGTCTTTTATAAACCAGTGAGATTTTATTTCATAACATAGTAAACTTACTTCTACAAAGGTATGCAGTCCAGGACATTTAATGGAAAGAAATAAACATTTTTTTGTATATACACTCTTAAACATATAAGTAAATAAATATAGCTCTTACCAAACCAAATGCTGTTATTTTCTATAAATAAATGATTGTTTAATGGGGATTGTGATCAGAAATCCCCCCTCCCTCTCCTCTCTAATATTACAAAATAAACATACTAGTATTCTGCTGCCTTTATCCTCCCTCAAGATGGCATTGCTTTTTGCTCCCCTATGCCAATGTTTGGAGTAATCTTGCATTGCTCCAAGGGTAATTTGCTGGTCATGCCTGTTCTAAAACCTTCCCTGCAAATATGTATATATATCAAATACTTACTTGCGGATACTCTTAGGGGTTGGGTATGATATATAAGCATCATCAGAAAATGCTGGTTCTGAGATCTCTATATCATGTTCACAGTGGGCTCCCACCTTTCCAAATGGGCACAGACATTCAAAACCTTCTTCAGTGTTTACACAACGTCCAGTTCCACATGTACCTGTAGAAATCATTACACAGAATTTTGTTATGTACTAGATTACAACAACATAAAAACAAATGCCACTTACCAATAGGAAAGCTCATTGGCTAAACTGTTCATACTTAATTACAATCACTCCACATTAAAATATAAAAGTTCAGCTATGAAATTACACAAAGTTGTTTAGTTTACCTTTACAAATACTTTAGTAATGAAATAGATATTAATTACATCATATTGTGGCACATGCTGTAATAATTGTTATACAATGTTCTGTAATATTGTCACTACATTCTTGTCACAACCATGAGGCAGGCATAAGTTAGGAATTTTAGGATGATATTTGAGTAGGGTCTACTGGGTTGTGAAAATAAAAATGACAAGCAAATAAAGGTTCTGTGATGATTCAATATTCATGTGAAAGATCAAATGGTTAACAAAATTGACTGCTATTGTACACTACACAATGCAAGAATCTTACAAAACTTCAGTTTCAAAATCCATCATATTTTTGTTCTTTTTGTTTGTTTAGGGAATATTGCTGGTAATTTATATTATAGTAACTCCCATGTCATAGATTTAAGGCATATAAAAGAACCTCAAGTCTGATGACCTCAAATGCTAAAAAGTGTCCGTAAATAAAAATTAAATCAATTGAATTCATATAAGTTAACAATGAATATATTATAGTTTGTCAATATGCAATGTTGTGATATATATAAGGCCTTACATATTATAATTTTCTGTAGTTATATATTACTCTGCACGGATATTTTATGTTAGTTTATGCATCACAGTTTCTAGTAAAAATATATAATTATTTGAGAAGGAAGAATTAGATTTGGAAAATATGAGTCATGAATGAAAATCAAATCATGGTTCTTCAAACTCCCATGCCAATGCTCTAACCCAATGGTTCATTTGAGGGGAAATGGGTTGGATACATTTCCTCCTTCTAATAATCCTTCGCTGATGGCTTTAATCCAATTTACAGTTTTTACTGCTACTGACATGACTTTGTCGAATGTGCAGACTTTGCACACAAAGTTTCTCTATGTATGATATGCATATAATTTTATCACTGTTAGAAATTTCAATTTCAGTTAAATGAAATTTTAAACTGCCCATGAAACCATTAATATGATCAATCATAGAGCAGGCAACTGACGCTAATTTTTCCATGTTAAGTCATAAACTATCATATATAGTGCCTCAAAAATGTTTTCTCCACATGTGTTACTTTTAGATGAGGGTAGTCCAGAAATTCTCCTAGAATAATGAACTCAGTAATAAATACAGCTAACTGACTAGTATCTGTAAAATCTGTACAGTCATTTAGAACTAAAGAATAGCATAAAAAGTTGTTTATTTTCATTTTCAATTGTTCTTCGATGCTGGAAACTATTTCTGATATTCTGGAAATTATTGTTCCCCTTCAGAGGCTTAGTTTTTTAAATGATACTAGCATACTAGGGCAAGCATCCTTGGCTACCATTGTCATGCATTGTTTAATAAATTTCCCTTTGGAAATTGGCTTAGTCCCTTCAATTATTAGTTTTACCATTCTATAGCTTGCTTCTATTAAGTTTTTGAGTCAATATTAGACCTAAAAGAGGTTTAACTCTTAATACATTTTCCCTTCAATTCTTCGGATCTACTTTCACAGGCTGTATGCGATAATACACTGTAATCCTTTGAATGCCAACTATTAAGGTGTCTTTGAATATTATTATATTTAGATGTAATACACAATTCTATGAAACATATTATACAACATCTTTGCCTTCATTATAAGTAACAAAATTTTGATTTTTCTATTCCACATGGAATTTGTAATGGGACGGGTTCAATGTCAAACACTAATTGCCTTTTGTTTTGAAGTTGAAAGTGTTGCAGGCATATAGCTGATACTGGTAGTCAATAACATTCATCTCCACTCTGCAAACCCATGCTACTAAGCAAAATGGAGTGAAAAGGGAAAAGGTGGGTAGTAACCCATTATGTCACATTTTGGCACAACTGCTTTAACCAAATGAACTATTTTGTCCTCCTCCAAATATGCAACCATGCATAAATCTCTCACATCTGATTCTATATATCCCAGGGCTTTCCTAAGGTTTTCTCTATGACAGAACTTATTCTTTATGAGACAGCTGGAATTGCTAAGAGTACTTTTGACCTGGGTTTTTTGTTTAACCATAAACTATATACTAATTTATATATGAAAATAACTCTTTCACACAGGCTGTGTGTAGAACATTAGTTGGAATGGAAGAATCAAACTTTTCCTTACAGTCTGTGTGAAAGAATTATTTACATATGCAATTACTTGTATATATTGTACTTGTTTTACATCATAGTATGTTATATTGCTTGTTGTAAGCTTAAAGATGAATAAATGAATCTTGAATCTTAATCAAAAAACCTAAAGATTGCAGGAAAAATACAGGACTTTGTTAATTCTGTATCGGGTTGATCAAACCATTCTTAAGTATTTTTGCTAACTTTTAGAAGAGTTTCTTAATTAATTTAACCTGTTCTAAAATCAATTTTATGCACTAAATAACTCATATCTAACTTTAACTTATGTATTCACTTTTTTACACTTTACTCCATTCACTTACCCAAAAGTAAGACACGTTTCGGGAGAATCTCTCCCATCTTCAGTTGCTTACTGAACCGCCGTTGCTCGAAACTATGGCTAGACAAATGGATGTTCCTGTGGTGGCCTCTGTTGGTTGAAGTAGGAAGTTGCTGAGCTCGTCCATGAGAGGAAACTCAAAATTCATAAGGTTTTTTTTCTATTTTTTAATATGAAAATTTTTTCCCAAGTGCATAACTCCGATGGGCTGTGAAGATGTTTCAGTAGTTTTATTCCTGGTTTTATTTCATGGTTTTTGGTCCAAAAGTGAGCTGCTACTGCTGATTTATCCACCTGTTTAAACCGAATATTTCTAAAATGTTCTTTCCTCCGAATTTCCAAATTTCTGTTTGTTTGCCTCTGTTCACAATGTGCACATTTTATTTCGTAAATTCCTAATTTTTGTTCTGGTGGTATGGAATCTTTTACTGTGCAACCTAATAAATTCTTGATGTTGTATCTGTTCTTTGGGGCTAACATTATTCCATGTTCTTTGAAGATTTTCTTGAACTTGTTGTGGTAAATTGGATGGTAGGTAAAGAAGAATACAAATTCCAAAGCTTCACCTACCATCCAATTTACCACAACAAGTTCAAGAAAATCTTCAAAGAACATGGAATAATGTTAGCCCCAAAGAACAGATACAACATCAAGAATTTATTAGGTTGCACAGTAAAAGACTCCATACCACCAGAACAAAAATTAGGAATTTACGAAATAAAATGTGCACATTGTGAACAGAGGCAAACAAACAGAAATTTGGAAATTCGGAGGAAAGAACATTTTAGAAATATTCGGTTTAAACAGGTGGATAAATCAGCAGTAGCAGCTCACTTTTGGACCAAAAACCATGAAATAAAACCAGGAATAAAACTGCTGAAACATCTTCACAGCCCATTGGAATTATCCACTTGGGAAAAAATTTTCATATTAAAAAATAGAAAAAAACCTTATGAATTTTGAGTTTCCTCCCATGGACGAGCTCAGCAACTTCCTACTTCAACCAACAGAGGCCACCACAGGAACATCCATTTGTCTAGCCATAGTTTCGAGCAATGGCGGTTCAGTAAGCAACTGAAAATGGGAGAGATTCTCCCGAAACACATCTTACTTTTGGGTAAGTGAATGGAGTAAAGTGTAAAAAAGTGAATACATACATTAAAGTTAAATTGCCACTCCATTGTCAACAGCTTCGTAAGTACAAGATTTAAACTCATATCTAATTTATGCTTTTTTATATGAAAGCACTAATATTGGCAAACAGTTATAAAAATGGAGATATTCTAAACCAATGCATGGAGCTTAAGCATTTTTCGTTTTCTTTAAATTACTGAAATGGATAAGGTGTATTTTGGAACCATGGATTTCAAATATTTGCTGGCCCATTCTTTACTAAATGGAAATAAATGAGTACTAATTATTAAGCGATTTTAATAGGTTAAACAAATGACTTAGCAATTTCCCTTTTTAGCTGCAGTCATTGGTATAAACAAGGGGATAGGAGAGAACACCCAGCTGAAGCCTCTATATTTGTTTATAACATTTTAAAATTGAATTTAGAATTAAAGCACGAAGAAACAATCCACCACTGGCATTGCAAGTGAACACTGGAAAACATTTTTATCTTTTTCTACCAATAATGACCTAACAAGCAGCTTTAAAACTGTCACTTCTGCAATATCATGTGCTATGCTTACTTTGAGTCAGTAACAATGGCATTTAGTTGCCATCCTTTTCTTAGAACCTTTGAGATTAATGGTCTAGTTGCCTAGTGATATTCTCTGTCTAGTCGCACCAATACTATTTTGCTTCAGTCAATAGCAGTCTAGTAATTAACAGTAGTCAAACCCCATATGGAATAATGTCAAGTGACAACTTGCCTACAGTTGTGGGAGGGTTTATCAATGTTATTGCACTTGAGTGATAGTCATATCAAAAGTATGCCACCTTTATTATATCTACTGGGTATACAATGGGTATGGTGATAATAATTTGTATTTATGCTAATGAACATATTAAGTTAAATTTATATTACAATTGGATTTATAATATAGATTATTTTTGATTGATGTCCAATTTTGCAAATTCATTACTTTTTTGTTATTGCTAACTATAATTCGAGCATTGTTAATTAGTACATTACACTAGTACAATCACAGCATCTCAAATCAAAGGAATTGCTTATCATATCAATTGCATTGAATTGTAGAAGGGAATATTATTATAATTTATAATTCCAGCTACCGGAAACACTTATAATAATGCTTAGTGAAAGAACTGGTGCCATGAGATGTTGGCATCCCTACTCTTAGGTTTTAGCCAGAGTTTGAATTATATCAGCCTGCCATAGTGGTTGCTGCTATAAGTGTTCGTGCCAATTAGTTGATTAGTGGTAAACTGAAAATGAGCCAAAAGAAATTTCTCCTTTTTTCACCAAAAATCAAATTAGCAGATAACATCAAAGGAATCTGAACTTGGCATATCTTACAATATTTGTATGTCCTCAGATGGCATCAACATAACTCATACATCACCAGAGTCATTCCATCTACTTCCATTTCTCTTACAAATGCTAATGAATCTGGTCCCCATCAAAAGTTGGACAAAGAGTGTATGTTGCCAATCCCCAAGGAAATAATTGTGATGTTCTGGTGTAGTTATTGATAGAACCTTGGACTCCAGATGAAAAATGTGTATTTCTAATACTAAAAGGAAAGCCTTTCCAGAGAAATCAGCTTAATAAATTTAAATGGTAGCACTATAGTAACAATAGTGAAGGAGCTCTTTGTGTCTTGTTTTTTCCAGCAAGGGAAGACAAGGTGGTCCAAAATAGAAAAATTTATGTCAAAGTCATTACAATTTGGAAGATGCTCTTGAGTGTTTCTATTCTCATGAACCAACCCCTTACCACAAACA
Source organism: Metallyticus violacea (assembly GCA_030762175.1). Classification (NCBI taxonomy): domain Eukaryota; kingdom Metazoa; phylum Arthropoda; class Insecta; order Mantodea; family Metallyticidae; genus Metallyticus; species Metallyticus violacea. The sequence goes on along the minus strand of CM060835.1, from coordinate 110,999,131 downwards.
CACTCATACAGCAGTGGAACATTATTACATTAGGAATGTAAACAGTGTAAAATGCTTCTTAGTCCTGGTTGATGAAACAGTTGATATTGAGGGTAAGGAACAGCTTTCTTTCTGAGTTCATTATGTTGTGGGACAAAAGGAGGATATTAATGATTGTAAAGATTTCTTAAAATTGTCCCAGTTACAAATAAAACAGATTCAGTTTTAAAAGAGACTACCATCACAAACCTGTCAGGTTGGATACAGGTTTAAATTGCCTTCATGGACAGGGCTATGACAATGGACGTTCTATGAGTAGTGGTTTCAAAGGAATTCGAGCCGAGTTAAAGAATGTCACCCTCAGGCTGCTTATGTCCACTGTGCAAATCATGTACTAAATTTGGCATTCTGAAAGTTGTGCACTGTGAAAGTTCATATTAGAAAATGCATTGGTATTGTTGAAGATGCCATAAGCTATTTCTGTGCTTCTCTAAAAAGAACTAATTACTGAGAGAAAACTTAAAACTTAATGCCAGTAATGATAGTGTAAATACATTGCAGACTGTATACTGACTTTGTGAAAAACACTGGGTAGAGTGCATGAAGCAATAACTACTTTTATAGAGATATTTTTGACATCATAATGAGCCTGCAACACATACAAGAAGTTTTTGATAAAGCTTTGTTCACTGAAGCCATTATTAGCCATTACTTTACTTGGAAACTTTTTCATCAATTTGTTGGTATGTTAAAAAGTTTTCACATTAACATTCACCTATCAGTGTCACTGTAACTCATTGCAGTGTCATTTGGGACTTGTAGACATCATCATGCAAACTTAACATGAAATGAAATGTAGATGAAAATTTTAATTAAGCTTTTGAGTCTGATGAATTACTTTGCAAAACTAATAAAGTTGATATTAAAAAATATCCAGCTACGCTGAGCTGTTAAGAGACATAAAGGAAGGAAAACTTCATGGAAAGTGATCCAGTGAAATATTATTCTGTTTCAGTGTATATTATGTTGGATTTCATGTTAAGTTATTGACCAAAATGTTTAAACTACTTACATAGAAGCACAATTCACATGCTTCAAATGTTGGTTCAAAAAATTGTGCTAGGGGTTCATGGTAAAAGCTATAAAGCAATGATGTTTTAAATGAGAATTTACTAAATCCAGTTTCTGTAATCAATTATTGTTGATTATTTTGTTTTATTTTATTTACATTTTTAATATCTCAGGTCATCAGCATCCCATTCAATTCAGAACGTGAAATTACTTATAAATTTTTCTCAGAGGCCTGTTCTTTTAGGCTTGAGGTTCTTTTATGTGCCATAAATCTACAACAGGGGACCCATGGCTTTACTTCCCTTCCAAAGGAAGCCATACATAGGATTTTTATGCCCGAAAAAATCCATTGACGCTGTCGGGATTGAACCTGTGATTTTGGGTCTACAAGGCAAGTATGGCTATCACTTGGCCACTAAGGCAGACTTTTGTAATCAAGGCTGAATATTAACTCTGGAAAATAAAATGGGGATTTATTACACTTACAAGGCTTCAACTGCCTTGGGAGTCTCAATGTATCATCAGATTTTCTTTGCAATCTTTACAGTCCTCTCAAAATTCTATGTAATCTGCCTGTGACAACCAAATTTTATAAAAGAGTTTTTCATCTCTCTGCAGATTGAAAACTTATTTGTGCAGATAGCATAGTGAAGAAAGGCTGAGTGGACTGGCATTATTTAAAATAAATAGGGACGTGAAAATAACATCAGCAATTCTCAACAGATTTGCTTTGCAACAATGGATAATGGATTTTGTTTTATCAACTTTTACTGAGTCAAACTAATTTTAAATCTCATAATATTAAAGAATAATACATAAGGAATGCAATATACATTACAAGTAATATATACTATAATAATACATAAATAAGAATAGTTTTAAATATGCATGGAAGACGAGCTAATTTTCCAAATTATGTTCAAAACACTGGTCCCTCCACCTTAAATTTATTGCTATGGCACTTGGGCTACAATAACAATTAGATATAAGCAAATATTTCTGATGGAACAAGTCAAAGCTGAAAGAATCAATAGAAATCAATATCAGAGTATTAAATTGCTAATTTAATCATAAGAAAAAGTAGGACCCTATAAGAATATATTGCTTTATTCATAATTTTCTATGTCAAATTAAGTTCATTATTTTATACATGAACTTTATTTTACTTAAATTGATTTTCTATAATATTTACCAGATGATTACATTCAATTACTGTATGATATTTGGTAGTACATTTAGTTAATACTGGTTGATTAGGACAGAATACCATTATGGCCTTAAATGTGCTAATAAAAAGTAAACTATAATTATATACTCTTACATACCTTGGAAGCAGGCCTCACCCACACGATCACAGTTTAGACCACTAAAACCTGGAGGACAAATGCATAAATAGCCTTGTGGCTGATTGGCTTCCTGGCACACTCCTTGGTTGCGACAGGGGTTTACTGCACAAGTTTCACAAGTAGTCACACCCTGAGTAATAGATGCATCACGAACCAGTTCATGTTCTACTGAACCTATCACCAAACGGCTGATGCAACCTAAAATGATATTAGGATTGATTTATTTTAATAATGACGATAAAATGATGATGATGATGATGATGATGATGATGATAATACATTTACTGTCGAGAGACTCTTAACAAGTATCTGACATTATCAAAAATGATTCACAAGATACAAATGATTTAAAAATACATACAAAAATATAATTCCTTTTACATTACTATATTTTGCCTAACCAATATGTACATCTATACATACTTTTTAATTCATGCTTAAATTTATTTCCTATAGGCGGCTTAAACAGAGTTCATATTTTATTATACAGTATCAAACCTTTTATTAATAAATCTTAAGTTGATTTTAAATTTAGATGCATTCTATAGAAATAATATATTAACAATGATATTATTATTATTATTATTGTTGTTATTATTATTATTATTATTATTATTACTGTTATTATCATCATTATCATTTAGTGTCAACAGACTCACTACAAGTGTCTGACATCAAAAATGATTCACAAGGTACAAATGATTAAGAGATTACATAATCCTTTATTACATTATCATTTATAGTTCATCTAACCCATATATATATATATATATTTATTATGCACTTTTTTAATTCATATTTAAATTTATTTTCATGCACCTTAATTGGTGTTGGTAAATTATTATACAGTATCAAACATTTTATTAATGGGTCTGTATAAGTTGATTTAAAATTTACATTTATTCTGTAGAGGTTATCCTCATATTATAATTATATGTCACTATTTATTATATTCTTCAAGGCCATTAAAATTATCCCATATACGTACTATCTAAGCTCTGTAACGATACTCTTTTCCCTGAAAACATTTTTGCATGATTCCATGCAAGCTAATTCATATATAAATCATAGATCTTTTGTTTGGAAAACTAAAATTTTATTCATATTGGTAATGCCAGTACTTCCCCATGCTTCTACTACACCATATGATAAAAATGGACAAACTATGACATAATGTACAGTTATTAATATATTATCATCTAGATATATAGATAGATATCTCAGCCCATATAAGCTTGAGCTAATTTTTTTTTACATATATACTTCATATTGGAATCCCAAGTTAGTTGGTTATCCAAGAGCAATCCTAAGAAATTGTAGCTATAGTTGTCACTAAACACAATGGCATATGGAAGATGATCTGTGTATGTACAGCATGCTGTTGCCAAGTTGGATGGGTGTTTACTGGGTGAGGAGAAGTCTGTATATCAAAAACATTTATATTTTCATTTTTATTTTTGATAAATAAAAATATGCAGAAATAACATGTTTGTCCTTATTGGTGTTAATTTGCTGTATTACTTTATGGCTGAGGAGCAGCTAGAAGTTCAGAGATGTCTCCTCTTCATTTTCACTATCAGTACCATTTAACTCAGAATTGTTCCTTTTGTCTCTCAAGTTAATTATAACCGTTTGTTATATCATTCCTACCTATTTCTTTATGGAAATCATTCTCCTGAAGCTGCTCTGCATGTCTCACTGTGCCACCCAGTCCTCTCGCTTTACATTGTCTATTGCCATGTGCGTTAGGTATTCTATGTCTGCTAGTTTTAAAGTTGTTTTAGGTTGGGGTCTTCTCCCTTAACTTTAGCCCATATCAGTTCTATAGGGTTATATTGACAGTGGTAAGAGGGGAGCCTAATCACTTCATGTCCATTTCATTAGCTATCCTGTCCAATTCATATTGTTTATCTAATAATGTGACCAGCTGTAGTAACTCAGGGATGGTGTTTGTCAGACTATATTTAATTTAATATTGTTTTTTTTTAAATACTGTAGTATATCCTGTTTCTTGATGCTGCTGTTTTGAATTTTGTTTAGAGTGGTAGAATAATAACTGGCAATGTTCATTGTCGTTGTCATTGTTGTTATACAGCCATCTTCTAAGGAGCACAATAATTTATTAATGAACCAGTTTTTGAATGATTTGGCATTCATTTCAGTATGGTAGTCTGATTGAAGTGTTTTAAGATGTGAATGTTATTTTCTGATCCTGCAAGATATACTATAAGCAGATTTCTCTTCCTCTTAGGACTTTCCTACTACCATTAACCTTAGAATCCTGCCAAATATATTTCCTAGAATGATTCTGATTGACCCATGCTTCAATGTCCAGTGTCCCCTGCAGCTTAAAGCTCATGCATTTTCTGGAGAAATTTAATGTGATCTACTACAATGATCCCCCTTTGTATAAGGAATGTCCTCTCATCATTTGCTTTCCTATATTTAATCCAATGGATTTCATTATATTATACATAGATCTCTCCAAGACTCTGTAATTAATTTTTTAACTTATTTCCAGTGTTAATTTTTTTTTCTGTTTGACACCTCCCCTCGTCATAACACCTCAAAATTATCCTGTGCAAAGCATCTTTTGGAAAGTCATCTAAGTCCTGTAATTTGCTTTTCTAAATTTTGTGTTTTTCCTGGAGACTTAAATACTACCACAATCCCTTGTTGAACAAAAACATGAGATAGCTTCAGAATATATTCTTGAAAGTGTATGTATACTGCCTACACCACAAGCCTCAATGTCACTTCTTCTGTTTTAGAAAAATCTACAGTTGCTCTGTATTTGGGAAAGGAAAGTTATTTTAAGGATTTATACACATTATATATCACTTTCCTACTTTTACTATGTAACAATTTGCATTTATGGATTGGGAAACCACTTGGACCATAAGCATCAAATGACATTTTTCCAAACACTTGCACAAAAATACAAATTAGCCGAATATAATATTATAATAAAGTAGGTCTACAATATAAGGAATAATAATTCTGAGCACTAGTTTTAAACAAAATGAATTGCATCTCAGAACAGGTAGAACTGAAAACTTCCTGGCTATATCACTCAGCTGTTAGGCCTATATAACCAGACCTAGGTAAGTGATTTTAAAAGGAATAGTTTTCCTAGAACAATATTTTACTGTTGATGCTTGGAGTGGATTCAAAAGAGATTTCATATTTATTTTTTAATAGTGCTGATACACAGAAACCATGCAAGTGTCAAAGCTGCATTTCCTCATCTATATTTGTATAAATATGGGACATTTATAGTCATGACCAGAACATTTTGCACTTTTGGGCTATACTAATTTGCATTTGTGTATTCTAAGTAACTAATTTGAGCATAATTAATAAATTGAACCTTTTCACTTGCAGTAAGTAACAAGCATGTACCATTATTGGCAATGCAGAGGGGCAGAAAGAAATGTGACTGGCTACAGCCTTCTGCATGCCATCCTGTTTTGCAGCTAGTTAGTGACCTTTTCCATTTTCACATTATTTAGCATACTGCAATGTCTGTCTCCTTATGTAAATGAGAATATTCAAACAGAATTAATTTAACCTTTAATTTACATCATTTAAGCAAATTAGCAATTTTTCCAGTCAATCATTGTTTCCCCTAAATTGTTTAGAGATTTACTGGAACAAATTATTGAGGTGTCCTCAGCATATGATATAAGAGTAATTGTTGTGCCATGTGACAAGTTGTTTATTATATTAAGACAATGTGTAACTATGGTGCACCAGTAGTTACAATTTGTTGATTTTAGATAAATTTGCCTATTTTAGTATGTATTTGTTATACATGCCATATTACTAAGGTAAGGTGAATCATGTTATGTATTTTTCCCCTTATACCATCCAATTTATTTAAAAGCATAGAATGTGGCACACAGTCAAAGGCCTTAGATAGGTCAACAAATATCCCTGCCTCATGCCTTTATATAAATTTTCCAGTAATTTTCATATATATAAAATCTGTGACAAATGTTATTGTTGAAAGGCCATTTCTGAATGCATACTGATGACAGTTAATTATACTATACTTATTTAAGAAATTGGAAATTCTAAGTAATAAAGCTTTTTCAAATAATTCTTCAAACACAAGAGGTCAATGATATAGGCCAGTTATTATTTATATCATGTGTACTGCCCTTTAATTATACTTAGTTTTAAAAATTTTGGTAATATGCCTTCATTTATGGAATAATTAATAAGATGATTTAGAACAGTTGCAAGTTATCTTTGCATTTTTCATATTTTAGGGGATATACCATTCCAGTCAAAAGAAGACTGATTTTTAAAACTAATTATTATTTTGATAATCTCTTTAACACTACTATCACTCAAAAACTGCAGAGTTAATGAAGTTTAAGTACTAATGTGATCCCCTGACTTGAGGTTTATATTATTCCCAACTTTTTAAAAATATCATTAAATAATTAATATATTTTGTTTGGATCATTGACAAATTAACTTTTATATAATAATATAACATCGACATTAGTATAGTTTAAATTCTGAGTTTTATCATTAACTATTTTCCAAACTACTTTATGTAATAATATAATATCATTAGCATAGTTTAAAGCCTGAGTTTTATCATTAACTATTTTCCAAACTATCTTATTTATGTCAGCAAATTTATTAATTTATTGCTTATATTGATGGGATCTCAAATTGTTTCACATTAGTTGTATTCCTTTTTTAACTGTGTGTACTCATTTTTGTGTTCAACTTTTGTAATATTAAACAATTCAGAGGCATATTTCATATTATTACATAAAACATAGCAATTTTAATTTACCTATCCATTTTTTTTTATTTACTATTTTTCTTTTAAAATGACATAATTAATTAATTTAGGAGGTTGCTTTTTCCATAAATGTATCCCATTTTACATTACTGTTTGTACATTGTAAACTTGAAGCCATGTTTCCTTTTCCAATAAATTATTTAACTTATTTACATTTACATCAGAATTCATAAATTGATTCTTCTGTTTGTTTTACAATAGATTCATATACATCAATACATATGGCATGTGGGTCATAAAGATGAAAATTTTGTACACCTATTGAAAAGTAGCCAGGTTTCACATTTGTATAAATATGGTCAATTATGGTAGAAGAATGATTTGTGACCCTCATTGGTTGTTTTACCACATCAGTTAAGTTACATAATTTTATATTATCAATTAAATTATGATAATTCTTATTTGTTTAGTTTGCATCAATATTAATGTCACCTAAGATAATAAAGTTTGATAGTTTTAGTCATCACTTTATTAATAGTGTTGTTAAGATGTTCCAGGAATACAGGAACTTGGCAATCTGTCATGCCTGTACAATCTTTTTCAGTACATGTTTAGTGCTAACAGAGATTGGGTGTAGAAGTGAAAGTAAATCATTTATTCATATATTCTTTATTTTTTAAGTAATTAAGACACCCTCAGTTATTCTTAATAATATGATAAACAAAAAATATTTGCAGTTTCTGCTCAATGTTTGATGTACAAAAGTACAGTGGTAACATTGGAGAATTATCACGAATTTCATAGCAATGTGTTACTTTTTAGATTAAAGTACAACTATGTTAGACACTTGGAACTCAGTAGGATGTGACAAGGTCATTAAGTGTGAACAAATTGAATACATTAATGTAAGATCATTAAGGTTTGTTTTGCACTTTACAATTTTTATGTATGTTTTGGGCCATTATCCTGCTGCAGAATAAAGCCAGGTACAGGTGATACCACATGACACAACAGGTTTTTAAAATATCTTCCATTTTTACAGTTGCCCACTTTTTTGTTACCAAAACAACCCCCCCCCCCCCCCGACAAACTAATCAGTTTTGACTCAAATTTCCAAACTTTGACATTATTAAACAGCACACTTTTCCATTGACTAATAGTCCAATTCTTATCTTGTTTGAATCACTGCAGCCTCTGACACAAACCTGCATGTTAAAAGTGACATTTTAACAGATATATATCCACATAAGCCAGAATTACATAAACAGTATTTATTTCTGATACAGACAGTTCTTTAGTTCTGTTGATTTCACATATAAATGCACAAATGTACCTTTCTATCATACTGACTCTAGTTCACAATAAATTTATCTTCAGCAGGACATGCTATCCTGTTTCTTGCCTTCACTTCAAAGTCAAGTGAGCACCAAACTCATAAACCCTAATTGTGGGTAGTTTGTCAGTTTGAGCAACCCATTTATCCTATAGGCAATGCTAATCACACTTTTCTTTCATATAATAGATCTTTTTTCCATTTTAACATTGAAAAGCAGTTTCACTTACTGTAAATCAGATTGAGTCTCCAAACTGCAGAGTTACAACGTTCCGAAGAGTGAACAGCATTGAAACGTATTGTTAACAAATAAATTTTGGAAGAGAAGAACTGATAATAGCTGATGCAGCTCTAAAGACCACAAATACTTCAATACTATAATACAACAACCAAATTGAAGTGTGGTATACATAGGAAAAAATATTTTATATAATAGCCTAAATTTCATTCAAAATCATATTTTAATTTTAGTAGCAAACAAAAGGAACAGATAAAAGTAATAGGAAACTAAAATGTCCCAATTAATGATTGATTTTAAAATATATAAATATATTCAGAGGAGAGTTTTAACTTTTTGGTGTTAGTGTAGGTATATTAAGAATGGTCTGTTAATGATGCATACCAAAAAATGTATTTGATTATGATTTTTGCTGCAATTAGTGCAGAATAGCCACTAGTCATTGTTCCCTAGTTAGCTCTAATTATAATATATAACTATAAAAGTTCAGCAGAGTAAACCTAGAGTATAACAAAATATAAACCATATGATGACTGCACTCTGTTCTTTTTATGTGCCAAGGATGAGTAAATAACCATCCAAGCATCCAAATCACTAATCATTACTGTTTAACTCTGAGATCAGCATGAAAGATTTAAAGCTATTGCTCAGGGACTTCCAAATATTATTTTACAGTAAATCCCACATATTCAACAACCAAATAACAGGCAATATCAAAACAACAACACTTTTCAATAAGAAAAGAAAGAAAAAAAAAGAAAAACAAAACATATTACGGTTTTAGATATATAGCAATTTTGGTAACATTTTCATTATCTTCTAATGGCTTCATAGATGCAGTAGATGGATGTGGCTTAGCTTTACAATAGCAAGCAGGTAATGCCAACAAAGTATGAGTTCACACTGCCACATTTGTGGTTAGTAGCTAAAGTTAATTAATCCACTGCTGTATTTGGAATTCTGGAAAGCACTTAAACAGAAGTTAGAGCTGTTGGGTAAAATGGAAAAAGATATTGGTAGGACACATTTAATGGAAGAATCATAGCAAGCTACAATTTCATCATCTTCATAGATGCAATTGGTTGTGAGATTGGCTACCCTGATTTCATCATGTAGCCATTAATTAACATTTTCATCAGGAACGACAATTTTTGTATGTTTTTTTATGAACTACATGTGAATGTACAGTGTGATGTACTGAAATAAGTTTGCATTTCAAAAGTTGAGTTTCCAAAATTCACATGAAAAATGCACAATTTCTGGATGGAAAAAATATTCATGCATATATCTTTATACATTCATACAAACTATATTTCACTTGAATAATTGGAACAATTATTTTATTGCTATTAACAGCAACAGCTTTCATAGGATATGTCTTGTATTTTCCAGTATCCAGCAAAATTAGTTATCTGGCACTGGCTTTGTCCCATAGCTGCTGGATACAAGAGACTTTGTGTATATACATTAAAATCTCTCTCTCTCTCACGCACACACACGCACAAATTATATTAATCATAGGAAAATTTCAGGACTGTACACTATCTGCATTTCTGATATAATTCCACTTACCAACAAAGCCTCTATTAAATCCACTGAGCCGGTGTATGCTACTAAAGGTAGGTACTCCTCCAACATATAGAGGCTCTATCAGATCCAGTCCCTGAAATCGACCTGCAGCTTGACCTGAGTAAGGCCCTTTACCATCTACATACATTGTACCTGTAAAAAACCACTACTGAATATATATCACATATATGGCTGCAATCTTGGTGTCCTCATAGAAAAGTTAAACACATAATAAACACAATAAAAAATTAATATTTATCAGTGAAACAAATAACACATCACATTCTGTATTACTTTACAGTATGGAACAGCTGCCTTGTTTACTTTGTTTCTTATACTGAAGATGAGTTAAAGTGCTAAAAATATTTATTTTTTAGCTTATTTAATTGTTTTACTTTTCTACAAGAACACCTAGATTGCAACCTTATTATACTTGAAAGAGTCATTTAATTTTCATTTTACTTTCATTGAGGTGCCAAAAAATGTATACACTCACAGTAGATATCTATTTAATATAATTCAAAGTTGGACCAAAAAACAACAGTAATATGTAGTACACTGTTCTGTAAACAGATGTGGCTCACATATATTATGATAGCATTGCTATGTGACAGATAAATCAACAATGAACAAATGAAGCCAAGATTATTGTATGATGTTCTGTAAACAGATGTGATTCACATTACGTTATGCTAGTGTTGCTACAACAAAATGGAGCCAAGATTTTTGTTTGAACAGCGGAAGGCAATTTTGAAGTGGTATTGGAAAATGTTGTTGAAGTTCAAAGGCAATGGAGACATGTGTACAGAATAGAACTGCCAACCCAAGTAACAATTGCATGCATTTGAGACAAATTTGAGACTCATGGTATCATACGTGATGTTCACAAGGGCAGATCTGGCAGATCACCACATTACCACTGAGAAGTATGTGAGTACCTTGATGCAATCTTCCAAGACACTGGATAGGACGAAGAGGTCAGATTGAGTTTTCAACGCATTTTTTTTTTTTTGAATCATAAGGCAGTGGACACTGATGATACATGAGATGAGATGAAATGATATATTGAGAAAAGATTTTTTTTAAGGAAGGAAATGTTCCAGGCCTAATTTTAGGGTACCTCCCCAGCACTTGCCATTTATGGGGAACACCAGACCTTTCGCTCATGAGTTCACACCTTCACAACTCCAATCACCTGTGGTGGTCCTGCTGCGTTCTCCGGAACTAACTCTGTTGGATTTCTACCAATGAAGAACTCTTAAGGATGTTGTATACTATAGAAAACCAGATACACTGGCAGCACTAAGAAATTGAAACGACATGTACTGCAATCGCTAAGGACACTCACAAACATTGCTAAATCAGCAGTTCAACGTACTCAGAAGTGTATCAATGCCGAAAGTGGGCTTTTTGAGGAACTGTAACTGTAAAAGTCTAAGATGATTAGTGCTCATTATTTTCTGTTTATGTAAATTCAGTTTTGTTAACACAGTTTTTTCTTTGCTTGAAGTGTGTATACATTTTTGGCACGCTCTGTATTTTAATTCTTTTGTTTCTATAATATAACTAAAGGATACAAATTATGATTTCTAATGGCAACTCACTTGCTAATCAAGACACTGGAGATCCACACTCAAGCAGGAGAAGGCAATAATTCTTGTCTTGCAAAAAACCTAGTAGTTCATATTGTGCTTAATACAGGATTATTATAAGTCTTAATCTGAATTTTATTAAATTCCAGTAAAAAATATCATCAATCATGATGAAATAAGAACTATAACAATAATAAAGATTATTAGATATATAACAAAAACTAAATTAGTTAATTGATAAAATGCTTATCATCTTTTGAATAATAATGCTGTAAGAAACTTGGGTATTCAAATTTTTGTACATTTGCAGACCACAAATGTACAAAAATTTACATGTACTTAAGTTTGTTAAACGTACATTTAACAAACTTGTGTATTTAAATACTATTGTAATAGAGAAATGGGATAATTTTCAGGCAAAAATTCTGGCATTAAAAATTTTTGGGATTAGCAGAAAAGAAACTGAATCAGTTTGGAAATTATGTCCAAAGTAAGAGAAAAGTGATTAAGGCAAAGGAAGAAAGAATAAAGTAACAACTAAGGAAATATTTGTAAAATTCATTTGATAATTTGTTTAGTTAGAGTTATGGAGGATCCATGTACACAACAATCAGGGTGTTAGTTGCCTAGGATCCTGAATTACCAAACACTCAAGAATCAAGGAAATAGTATAAAACTGTAATTTGAATATGTATAAATAATAATAAATATTCCTTCATTCACTATTGTAATACAGATAATCATTTACAGGGAAGAAAATATTAGTAACAGAAAGTAGTACGTAGCTTCTTTTAAATAACTGGTTGCTCTCTATTGTTTTTGGAAGTTTGTTAAATAATTTGATTGCTATGTGTTGTGTATTTATCTTTTTTATGTTCAAGCTGCTATTTTCAGTATGTGAATTATCTCTCTGTTGCCTATTAAAATCATAAATACAAGCATTTATTGTTAACTTTAAGATAGGTATTTGCATATTATTTACCATTTCAAGCATATATAAAAAGGGATGGAAACAATTATGTCTAGTACCTTGCATGATGTATTCCTTCTTAATCTACAAACTCTTATCATTCGTTTTTAATTTTACGTACTCCACTGCATTCTTCAAATAAACAAAACTAATGTTTCATGTGAAAGCATAGAAATTCTTATATTTTTAGTGCTGGCACTAATTGTTGCTTTTAACACCTGATCATATAGCTACTTTCATTTTGTTTATGGCAGAGAATATCTACGTAAGATTTCCAGTTTTAATTTTTACTTACTCAGAAAAAATTTTGATTACTGTTGTCTTATCTGTATTTATTAATAATATACTTTCATATAATAATGATGGAAATCATTCATAATTTTTTTTAACATCCTTTGAATAGAAGTAACACCTTTTGCTTTAAAAGAAAATTTGTGCCATCTTCACACACTACAGATCAGGTTCTTTAACATTCCTTGATTGGTCATTTATACATAATAAAAAAAGAAGTACTAGATGTACTTGGGGTGATGGACTAATCACCTATCCTCTGACATTTGTACATGCTAAGTGTAACTAAATGTAAATGGTTCATAAAGTTTGTCAGGACCCAGAGCAGGCCTTAGACATAATCCTGATGAGAAGATGAAAATGATGATGACAATAAGCAGTGATCCAAGAATAGGTCCTTGTGGCACTTACTATGATACAAGCAATCCAGAAGGCTGTCTATATATTTTCTCATTCAAATAATTTACTTAAAAAGTCTGTTCCAGTTCAAGTATGGTGTGACTTAAACAGACATCTCTAATGCAGTATATGCTTAGTACAGGAGAATGTTTTGATCTAGGATATCATAAGACATGTTTATTTATTTCCTGCAGAAGGATTATAACTATAATAATAATGTAATAATGATGCTGATGATAGTGATGGCAGTTAGAATAATTAGAATTATGATATCATTTTTGGTGCTTTGTTGGTGTTCCTGTTGATGCTACTGGGTATCTCAGCTTAACATCTGTATGAACAATCTTACCCTCCTTCCTGTTTCTCTCTACTTTGACTGTGTGCCATTCTCCAGTTTGAATGGGACTTGCTGATCGAATAACTGCAGGACCAGATCCTACATCAAATCTGAATTCAACATAGCTGTCATTGAGACCAAGAGATACAAAATCTCCGCCACCACCTTTCTGCTGTCCATTATACAGAATCAAGCCTACAAAAGAAAAAACAATCTTCACAATATATATTTTATGTTATTATTTTTTATTATTTTATTCAGTTTATACAGTCTTTTTAAGAATTGTTTATTCTTTTAGATATTTCTTGTACACATTGTTGAGTAATCAAAATTTATTGAAAACATATCTCACAAAGTTCATATTATGATATTCATTCAAATACACATACTTTAAAAAAACAAAAAAAAAGTATAATATTTATGAATGAATTTATTTCCATTAATAGCATTACATTAAATTTACATACCCAAAAATTTACAATACTAAAACTAAGGTGTCTTTATTTACATTGTTTACCTTGCTCTTTATTCTCTAGGTTCTAGCAGTATCCGTCTAAACCCTGGTGTCTTACCTTTTAACCAATAGTCTTTATAAACTTTATCTTAACTGCTACTGGACCCCAGACTCTGGCTCATCAGCAGTAATCTAATGGAATTCCACGAGACTAGAACCCAGTTATCCTAATAAAATATTCTGTTTACTAATGTACTGTTACACTAATTTATATTAAAATTTATTTCAACAATCATCATTCAATTATATTTGCATATTATTTAATCTTTTACAAAATAAGATCAAAACCATGGTTTGAACTGAGCAAGGGAAGTGGATGAGTGTGCTCCTGTGTGTAAAAGGAAGAAGGGCATAAGAGGCTATGGGAGTGGATCTAGAAACAAAGAGGCAGGGTTGGAGTATTTATATTTAGAAGATATAAATTAAGAATTAAATATGGAAAGTAAGAAAAAATTATAATAAGACTATGGATGTTATCTTGTTGATATTATTGGTAATTGGCTGAGTAGAAGTAAACCCGGGGCCGGTGGATAAGGGAGACAGCCTGGAAAGAGTACTTAACAGAATGGATGGGATTGAAGAGAGACTTAGTGAACAAGTAAATGTCACTGGAGAGGATATCAAGCATGAAATAAAGCTGGAAGTTAAGGCCATTAGTAGAGAAGTGGATGAAATGAAAGTAAAAATTGATAAATTATGGGAGAAAGGTTGCAAGTTTAACTTGATATTTTTTGGAGTGGAGGAAAAGAGAGGGGTTAAGGCCATACAAGAGGTATGAGAGATTTTAGAACAGAAATTAGTAATCAAATTATAAATTAGTAATGAAATTAAGAGGATGGGAAATTACAGATGTCTTCCACATGGGGAAAAAATGGGAAGGAGAATGATAATGGTCATTCACAAGCATGTTTACGAGATCCTGAGCAAGTCAAAGAAATTGAGAGAAACAGATATATTTATAAATAAAAATCTATAATTTAGAGAAAGAGAATTGAAAAAAAAAAGAACTTATTATACAGATGAAGGAAACTACTTGAGGGGAAGAAGGCACATATTCGTAACTTACAGTTATGGATTGATGGCAGGGAAGTGTTATGTGAGGGAGAAAAGGACCTAAGGAGGTTGAAAGTGGAGACAGAGCAGGGAATAGTGCACCAAAATATGTCCTTAGAGAGGAAAACAGGAAGATCAAAGTGCACTCCAGACAGAAGCAATGTGGTAGAAAGCGAGCATAGGACACTTAACAGCAATATTTTCAAGATCAAGTAGGCAGTAAATGACAGTGACATCACTGAGTAGAAGGGTCACTTCACCAGAGAGGGGCTTTCAAGTGAGACACATCAGCTGGCTGAGTGTGCTACAATTGGAGATGAAGGGGCAGCAAGTGTGTGGTACCTAGATGAAGGGGAAGAGACTGCTGAATCAAGCATAGTGTCAACACCATGCAGGAGTATACTGGAACTAAATGATGGGAAAAGAAGAAAAATGGAGTACGGTAATGACACGAGACGACGGGAAATTGGACGAGGAGATTCAACTATGAAGCGATAGAAGAACAAGATATAGAGAGAAGTTAGAGAAATTCGGAGGAGGTCAGAGTGGTTGAAGATAGGGATTGAACTGGAGTGTAGTGTTATGGAATGTTGAAGGTTTAAGATCGAAAATAAGAAGTGGGGAACTATTTGAAGTGTTAAAGGAGAGAGAGAGCTTTTTCTTTTAATAGTGTTTAAAGCCCATTTTTAATACTGAGACACCACAGGTGGGGAGGGTGAGCTGATAGTGATAGTTGAGACTTGGTTAGATAAAGAAGAAAGTGTAGAGGTGACAGGATATGAATTTCTAGATCATGGCATAAGGAAGAGTAAATAAAGGGAGGGTCTCGGGGAAATAGGGGTATTTATAAATAAGAGTTGCAATATAAGGGTGAGTGAAGTGTTATATACAGAAAGAGGACAAGTAATGTGTTTGGATATGGTTAAGAGAGTGAAAGTTTGTATAGGTTTAGGTATAGTGTATAATCTACCAGAGCTATCAAAGTTTTATAATTATCACCTGTTTATGAAATTGAATGAATGTATAGAAAACTTAAGTAGTTATATCCAAGCATAGAGTTTATTATTGTGGGTGATTTTAATGCAAGAGTAGGTGATCAGGACATAAAAAGTATTGGTGTAGAAAATAAATACTCATGGGAGAAAAGCCAGGAGCAGAGAAGAAGAAGAAGTAGGGTATGTAAGGTGCTGAATAAAGAAGGTAGAAAATTGATAGAGTTTTGCAAGTGAAACAACTTAATGATGTGCAATGGTTCTAGAGGTGAGGGTGGAGAAGGCGAATGCACATTTATAAATAAGAATGGTCAGAGTGTGATTGATTGTGTGTTGTGTAATGTAGGTATTGATCAAGTGTAAATGGAGTTTGAAATCTTGGATATGATAATTAACCGTGATCATTTTCCAATAAGAATGATGATGAGTTTAAAAGGAGGCTATAGATGGAGGAAATAATAGAGTTGAAATTTGTAAAAGTTTTTAAATGGAAAGGGGAATACAGGTAGGATTTTTGGGATAATTTAGTTTCCAAAATGGGGGAAAAAAGAAAATATGGAATTTTGGAGGCACTGAAATGTGGAAGGGATAGAGGAAGAAATAGGGAAGGTTGATTCAATGGCGAAGTGGGCAGGAAGTAAGATGGAGGTGAAATATAGAGGGAAAACAAAGGGGTGTGGTTGGTATGATGGGGAATGTGTAAAAGTAAAGAGAGAAGTGTAAAGGGACTTAGTAAAATGGAGAAGGTCCGAGGAGGAGGAAGATAGGCAAATATTCTTGATGAAGAAAAGAGGATATAAAGGCTTAATACAGGATAAGAAGGAAAAATGGCAGCAGAGAATAAGAAATAAGATGAAGAAGGTTGTGCTGGCTAAGGATAGCAAAAATGTATGGTTAGTGATTAAGGACATTTTGAAGCAGAAATGGTTGGAAAACAAGATAGTGCCATTGGAATGGATATATCACTTTGGAAAATTGTTAAGTGATGGGAAGATACAGAGTTATGAATTAAACATAGTTTGGTAAGTAGATTAGAAGGTTTAGATAATGAATTTGGTGAGGAGGAGGTAGACAGATAAAAACATTGAAGAGGAACAAGGCAGTTGGAATAGATGGAATCCCAGGAGAATTTTGAAAAGTTTTTAGGGAAATAGAATGGAAATGAGATTATTAATAAAGTTGCTAAACAGAATTAAGGAGATGAAGGAAATACTGGAGAATTGGAAAGTGAGCATTATTGTTCCGTTATATAAAGATAAAGGTGATATTAATAATCCTAGTAATTATAGGGGAGTTAGTTTGAAATACATTTTAGGTAAAGTATACATAGGTATTCTAGTGGAAAGATTACAAGAAAGGGCAGAAATGGAAGGTAAATTATCAGAGTATCAGGCAGGTTTTAGAAAAGGGAGAATAACAGATAATATTATGATGATTCAAACTATAATGGATAAATATTTAAGGAAAAAAAGGGGTAAAGTATACATATTTTTTGTGGATTTAGAGAAAGCATTTGACATGATAAATTTAGGTTAACATAAAAATTGAGATGCAAGGGAGTCAGTGTTAAATTTATTTTAGGGCTGCAAAATATATATGAAGGAATTAGGTTTAGTGTCAGATGTGATAAAAGTAGAATTACAGATTTCATGAGCAAAGAAAAGGTTTAGAGACTGGGATGTAAACTGAGCCTAATATTATTTAACATATTTATAGATGATATCACAGAGAGGATCGGGATGAAGAATAGGCACTGTTCAATAATTGGAATGAAAGAAATGTGCTTTTTGCAGATGATCTAATAGCGGAGACAATAACTGTGATTAGCACTAGCATGCCAATGATGAAATTAGTAGATATTGTACAGAATGGGGTCTAAAAATAAATAATAAAAAATCAAAGATTTTAGTATTCAAAAAAATGACCAAAATTAAGGAAGGATGAGAGGTGGTTTATAAATGGAGATCAAATAGAAGTAGTGAAAGAATTTGAATATTTGGGGGTGAGATTTGTAAGAAATGGACGATGGGAGGTGCAGTCGAGAAGTGTACATTCCAAAAATAAATTTGCTGTGAGGGTAGTTAGAATAAGTTTGTATAAAATTTCCACATTACCAATGAAATGGTTTGAGATATTATATGAGGCAGTGGTTGAAGGTAAGATGATGTATGTAAAGGAAATTTTAGGGGTGTCCAAAGGTTGCATGAAGATTAATATGGTCCATAGAATGTTTTGTAGAGAAGTACTGGGGTTACCAAGAAATTCGCCAAGGGAATAAGTCTGTTAGAATTGGGAAGAGTAGGAAGGAAAGATACAATAATTGAGAGATTTATGAAATATTGGTATAGATGTCTTAAATTAGATAGTAATAATATACTAAAAGTATGTCTTATGTATCAAAGAAATGTTTTGGGAAGAAGGAGTTGATTTGGAGAAATGGGGAATATATTAGGAGAAATTGGAATGGGGGATGTTTGGAGATTGGGTGAAAGTAATAGGAAGGGTTTTTGGAAAGAAGTGAGACAGAGGGTGGAACGTATTGAGAAGCAGGAGATTTGGGCTAGTTTGAAGGATAAAAGCTCTTTGGAGTTTTATAGGAAGGTAAAGGAAAATCGGGGAAGAGAGAAGTATATAGATAATTGTGACCAGTTCAGAAGAATAAACCTGGCATGGATGCGTATAGGGGTATTATTCCTTAAAGGAGTAAGAAAAAGTTATAAGGTAGATGCATAATGTGTGTGAAAGAAAATAGTATGTTTCATTGTTTATTAGAATATGAAATGGTGAAAAAATGGAGGGATAGTATTTGGAATGATAAATTATGTTTTGATACAACAGTAATTAAACTACTGACAGAGGAGAGGATAGAGAAAATTAATCAGATTGGGGAACTTTTACAGAAGGTAAAGGAGAAATGGAGGAGATGAATAGAGAAGGAGTTCAAAAACACTCAGGAAAGGGGACTTTTGGATATGGAAAGATTCTTTAATAATATCATTCCCTTCAAACATAATTCTATATATGTATTTAATATTATTTTTGTAATAATTTTTATCTTGGTGGAATATCTACCTAGCTCTATGCTACACTATTTGACAATTCTATTTGCAGATCCAAAACCTGTTTACAAAAAAAGCAATTTATTTTATTAATAGCTTTCTATGTAATCCTCCACCATCCCATATTTCATACCAATATAATATTTTTGCTTCTACTGTGGTTGCATAAATTCTTTCAAGCCAATTAACCTTATACTAGGAAATTTTCCCAAATTGCTTTTATAGCAATGAATGCTGCTTTGTTATTGCCATTTTTTTCTGTTCATTCCAACTTCCATTAGAACTTAATCTTGTGCCTAAATAATTAAATTTCCTTACCACCTCTATTTCTCTCCCATTTACCCGCCATTTCTAATTCCTTCTCAATTTATAATCCCTTTTAAAAACAACTATCTTTAGTTTCTTTTCATTTATTTTCAATCTTCATTCATTACAAAAATTAGATCCAATTACTAAATCATCTGCAAATGCCCTAATATTTCTATATTATTAATTATTGGTAGATGTATCTTTTCTCGTTGAATCTCATACAGAATGTCATCAAATATGTAGAGTATAATAACAGCTATGAAGAACATTTCAAAAAAACATTTCATGAAAACATATAGTGATTTGTAAAATATACTAAGGCATGGAGTAAATGTGAGTGAAGTGCTATTAACAGAAGAAGGCAAGTAATGTGATTAAAGTAATATAAGATGAAAGGAGTCAAAGTATGTCTAGGATTAGATATAGTGTATAACCCACCTGAGTCATTTCAGCTCTACAATGAAAACTTATATATAAAACGTCAGACTAGGTGAAAATGAATAAGATTTATGGGTTTAGAAAATAAAATACATATATGAGTGAAAAGTGATGAGCGGGTAAAGAAAAATAAAGATATGTTCTCATTAAGGAAGGCAGACAGTTGATTGAGTTCTATGAGTGAATAATATAATTATGGGCAATGGTTTAAGAGAAGAAAACCAATGGGGAGAATTCACATTATGTAGTTGGGCAGAGTATGATTGATTATATGTTATGCAGTGAAGGAGTCAATTAGGTGCTTGTAGATTTTAAAGTCTTGGATGCAATAAGAAATAGTGGGCAGTTCCCATTAAAAATGAAGATGAGCTTAGGGGAATGTCATAAGGAAGAGGGAACAATAGAATTGAAATATGTAAGATGTTTTAAATAAAAGGAAGAATATGCAGAGATATGGGATAATTTGATATTCAAATAGGGTAAATATGAATTTTAGAGGCCCTGATAACAGGAAAGATACAGGGGGCATCAGAAAGGGTGTAGTCAATGGCAAGGTAGGCAGGGAGTAAGATGGAAGTGAACCCAAGTGGAAATATAAAAGATAATGAATGGTATGATGGAGGGTATGTAAAGAAAAAGAAGGAAGTGTTTAAGGATTTAATAAGGTGGAGAAGGTCAGAAGAGGAAGATGATTGGCAAATATTTTTGCTAAAAAAAGGGAATATAAGTGTCTAGTGCAGGATAAAAACTAATAGTGGCAGCAAAGAATGGGTGAAAAAATGAAGGAAGCTATGAGAGCTAACGATAGTAAATTTTGGTCACATGTTAAAGATATCTTGAGAAAGAAAAGAATAGAAAATAAGATAACACCAGTGGAAAGGAATATCATTTTATAAATCTGTTAGGGAGTGAAAAGTTTCAGAGCTATGAAATAATAGATTTTGTGCAGAATGGGATCTAAGGATAAATAGAAAAAAATTAAAGAAAATAGTATTTAGAAAAGGATCAAAATTAAGGAAAGATTAGAGATGGTTTATAAATAAAGACTGAACAGAGGTAATGAAAGAATTTGATTATTTGGGGATTAAGTAGTGGAAGATGGGAGGTGTAGTCTAAATGTGCAAAGCTAAAGCAAATTAGCTATGAAAGCTGTCGAATAAGTTTGTGTAAAGTTCCCACATTGTCAATGAAATGGCTAGAAAGACTATATGAGGCGTATCAGAGATGATTTAAGAAAGTGGGTAGTGTCAAAGGGATGGACAAAGGTTGATGTGATATATAGAATGTTTTGTAGGGTGGTTCTGTGGTTATCAAAAGTTCACAAAGGGGGGGGGGGGTTAGTTTGGCAGAACTGGGAAGAGTAGGAAGAGAAGATATAATATTGGGGAGAATCTTGAAATAGTGGCACAAATGTTTAAAATTAGTTAATGACAGTGTACTAAAAGAATTTCTTTAATGCCAAAGAGATGTACTGGAAAGAGAAAGTTGGTTTGGGGAGGTGGGGAAACTATTAGAAGAAATTGGAATGGGGGCTGTGTGGCGATTGGGTGAAAGTAATGTCAGTGGATTTTGGAATGAAATGAGACAGAGGTTATATCTTCTACCCTCTGCCTCAAATTTCTACTGCTTACATCATCTCCAATCAATCACAGCATCATATAGTCTTTCTAGCCATTTCATTGGCAAGTGGGAACTTTATACAAACTTATTCTGACAGCTTTCATAGTTGATTTGCTTTTAGCTTTGCACATTTAGACTACACCTCCCATCTTCTACTACTTGTAAATTTCACTCCCAAATAATCAAATTCTTTCATTACCTCTATTGAGTCTCTTTTTATAAACCATCTCTCATTTTTGCTTAATTTTGATCCTTTTTTAATACTATTATCTTGATTTTTTACTATTTATGCTTAGACCCCATTCTGCACAAAATCTAGTAGTTTCATCAATGGCATGGTGTAATCCTATCATGGTTACTGCTCCTGTTATGAGATCATCAGCGAAAAGCAATCCTGGTACTTCCTTTTTTTCAATAATTAGACAGTGCCTATTATTTTATATAAGTTTAAAGAATTTTTATCCTCAGAGATAACCTAAATCTCTTATAATAGTGTCAAAGGAGTGGACAAAGATTATCTTTGAGGATAAAATTCTTTAAGCTTATATAAAATAATTAAAAGAAAATGGGGATGGGGGAAGATGTAGATAATTGCGATCAATTAGAAGTATAGGTCATGCAAGAATGTATATAGAATATTATTTTCTAAAAGGATTAAGAAAAAATTTTAAAGGAGGATGCATTATGTATGGGAAAGTGGATTGTGCTTTCTATTGTCTAATTGAATGTGAAATGGTAAAAAGGTGGAGGGATGGTATCTAGAATGAAAAGTGCGTCAAACTACTACAAGATATAGTGGCAATTAAAATAAATGGAAAAGAATAAGTATAAGGAAGGAGCTTGAGGGTATACAGAGTTGTGAAAATGGTTATTTATTTTTGGCTTTTTTACCATACATATAACCTGGTGATTAAAAATATTGGAGAGTCTATAACCTTAGTTTTATTGCTAAATTCTTAGGTATTTTGTGAGTTTATGTAAATCTAATTGTAAATGTTTTTTGCTGAAATTAAAAATTCATTCATACTAATGCAAGGATAGTTCAGGTCTTATAACAGTAGAACTAGAGGGATGCTAGAAACAAATGTGTAGAAATATTAGTTTAAGTAATTTTAAAATGTATGCTTTCATGGCTGATTATTGATGGTTAAACAGTAAATATGAGGTATGCACAAAAAGTATCCATTCTTAGACTGGAAAAAAACATGTTCTCTGACTGAATACTTCTTAATTCCTTTCAAAATAGGCCCCTTGTGAGTCTACATACTTAGTTCAACCTTCCTTCCATCAATGAAAGGCTTCTTTAGGATAGTGGGCAACTGTGCCATTGCATTTTTCATTATGTTCTTGCAGCCTAAAAATGGGATTCTTTTAGTATTTTCTCAATATTCTGTAACAACCAGAATCACAAGAAACCATTGCAGGAGAGTAGAGAGCCTGGAAAAATTGTGTAATGTCATGCTTGGTCAGAAAATTTTGGGCCAGATGTGCTGAATGAGCTGGAGCTATGTCAAGAAGAAGTTGCCAGTTCTTTACAGCACACAGCTCCAGTCTCTTGCATCAAACTGCATTATAAGCATAACAGACTTCTCAGTAGTACTCCTTATTAATGGTTTGGCTTTCTGGTGTGTACTCATGATGCCCTGGTATTCAAAAAAAAAAAAAAACCAGCATCACCTTCACTTTGCTCCTAATCTATTGTGCTTTTTTGGCCTTAGAGAACATGAATGCTTCCATTGTCAAAGCCCGATTAATCTTTAGAAGGGTTTCTGCTTGGGTTTTTCCTAGTTTCTGAAAGAACTTGATGCAGTATTGCTGCTCCAAGCATTCAGTCATTGTAAGAAAATGAGAATGTGACAAGCACATGTTCTCACGACTTTGTGGAACTACTAAAGCTAACAGCATTGCTGTAAGGGAAGAAAATGAAAATATGACAAACATGTGTTCACATAACTCTGTGGCAGTTACTGAGACTAATAAGCACTGCTATGAAAACACAAAAAATTACGCATGCCCATGAAATTTTGCTCTACATGCAACTATAATTGCCGCATCTACATCATTAGTTACTATGGAGAGGAAAAAAAAAAAAAAAAAAAGAAAAAGAAAGAGTCAGATGCTTTTTATGCACACCTCATTGTGTCCCATTTTAATATGTTTCTAAAGGTGATAAAGTTAATTATTTAAAATGCCAAGAACCCTTATTTACAGTGCAAAAATACTAATTCTGATATTAAACTTGTCAGTAGGAGTAAAGGAAGGTGAAAATGTCAGGTAGGCCAGGATGAGTACTACAAAATGTTAGGAGCAACAAGGCTATAAAAATAAGTTATTTACCATGAAAATTAAGAAGGGCAGCTCACAAATACAATTATAAATGAGTTCTTGGGAAAGCACCTGGGTAAGAAGCGGTAAATCTACCAAGTTTTCAATGGCTGTCTCTGCCATCTTCTTCAGAGATCTGCTGCTGAAGTGCCATAGGGGTTGACTGTGTCTGTATATATACTTCTAGTCATGGGCATGGCTGCTGCATGACGCGAGCCAATGGGAGGCAAGAATTGCATTTTTGCTGTCAGATTGGCTAAAGTCGGCTTCCATGCAGCACCAAGTAGGAGCACATTGTCTGTGTTGAGGAGATTCTTTCTTAATTGAATTTCTAAGGCCTCTTTTATGAGACAGTCCAAATAATGTGAGGTTTTAACCAGAACCTCTGTTGCCTGGAAGTCACTGGTGGGATGGCCATGGGGTCTCCTATGTCTCTGGTGGTGGCCAACCTCTACGTGGAAGAATTTGAACATCTAAGCCTTAGAAGGGAGTCCATTTAGCTGGCCCACTTCTACAGATACCCTGACATAGACGATATCTTCGTAGTGTGTCCATATGGCCACCAGATGCTACAAGACTTCTTGAACCATCTCAACAGCATCCATCGGAATATTCGGTTCACTATGGAGGTAGAAAAGGATGGATGCCTATCTTTCCTGGATATCCTCATAGAGAGGAAAGAAGATGGCACCTTAGGACACAGGGTCTACAAGAAGCCCACCCACACCGACCTGTACCTGAAGAGTGACAGCCACCATCACCAAGCTCAGAAAAATCTGTTTCGACTACCCTCATCAATAGGGCCAGCCACTGTGCCAGACAACACCTCTTTACCAGCTGAGATGGATCACCTGAGGAAAACTTTCAGGCAAAATGACTACTTTTCTTCAGATATTAACCAGCCCTAAAAAGAGAGCAGTGGTACCTAGTGAGTCTGCCTTGATGCAGGAGACAGTCAAGCAGGCATTCCTACCATTCTGTGGTGCAATGTCTTCAAAGATTGGAAGGATACTGCACAAATACAACATAAAGATGGTCTTCATTTCAGTCATCAAGATTCTTGAGTTCCTGCACTCACCAAAAGATTTTGGGACTTAGAACACCAGGAGTTTACAAGATTCCTTGTCAAGACTGCCCGCTGGAGTATATCAGCCAAACCCAGAGAACTAAAGCTGAACATCGGGCAGAGCAAGAACGGTTCACCTGTGCACTGACAAGTCAGCATTAGCAGAGCACCACTATGAGACCAGCCATAGAATTGACTTTCAGGCAACAGAGGTTCTGGTAAAAACCTCACATTATTGGGACTGCCTAATAAAAGATGCCTTAGAAATTTAATTAAAAAAGACTCTCCTCAACAGAGACAATGGGCTCCTACTCAGTGCTGCATGGAAGCCAGCTTCAGCCAATCTGTCAGCAAAGCAATCCTTGCCTCACATTTGCTCGCATCACGCAGCAGTCATACCCATGACTAGAATATATACAGACACAGACACAGTCAGCCCCCACAGCACTTCAGCAGCAGATCCCTGAAGAAGATGGCAGAGACAGCCATCGAAAGCTTGGTAGATTCACCGCATCTTACCCTGCTCTCCCGAGAACTCATTTATAATAACATACACTGGAAAGCTTTAAGTCTTATATCACAAATACAATATTTGAAAAAGAACATAAAATGAGATGAAGAAAAATTATTAGGGTGGAACAACATAAACTCTTAGCATGATTAAGCAACATAAAGCACATAGCATGATTAGGATTCTCTATTTTCTTACATTTTTATGACAAAATGCAACGTGACGGTAAGAAAAGGAAAACATTTTAATAAGTGCTAAACACTCTTTTCCATATAGACAGTAACTTATAAATTTGCTTAATATTAAAAAGTGATATTATTATAACTATCTAGGTCTAACAAATAAATGCTTCTAAATTTAATATATTCAGAAATCAACACAGTGAAAATGAGTATAAAACTCCAGTAGATAAAATATTTTAAAAACACTTCTGTGGATTCACTTCCAATGAACAAGGAAACAGACTATTTAAAATATTAATACAATGATAAAACACTCTTAATGTTTCACTCTCAAAATTGTATCAACCTTTTAAATGTTTTTAACTCAGACTGTTTCTTTGTTCATTGGAAGTGAAGCCAAGGAAGTGTTTTTAGGCATTTTAAAATATTTTATCTACTGGAAATAAATGCTTATTAGGCTTTCCTTTTAAGAATATGCAAATGATAATAAAAAAAAATATTAGGTGCACACACTACAGGTTTAAAAAAAACTCCTGGGCAATTTGTTTCATTAAATTAACATCAGAAAAATTTTTGACATGGACAGAAAGAACATACCAATTATATTTTGGTTAAAATATTAATGTTTGTTTTCATTTCATAAAATATTTAATAAATGCAAAATTTATTGTTTATTCATTCACAGTACAATTTTACATCCTATATACAAGATGGAAAGAAATTCAGTGCCATAACTTTATGGTGAGATACCATGCTAAAAATGGAGTAACATTTTTTCTATACCATTTTAGCCATTGACGTTTGCCAATAAAAATCAATTTATACATTATCTTTCATGATTTGTAAAATGTTGATGCATTGGAATTCATACATTAAAACTATAATTATGGATAGACAAACATATATAGTGCAAATAATATCCTTTGCTTTTTATTGATAACTTGAAGTGTTCGGGCGTAAATTCACCTGAAATTATTTATGTGAATCATTTGGGTTAAAAAATTAGATTTGGCACTTCACTAGCTCAGTGCTGTGTTAACAAAGATTTAAAAAAGTGAGCAATGCTATTAAGAACATGTTTTCAGTAAGATTATGCAAACACACTAAGTATTATATCTGAAATTAGTACATTCTAAATTTATGTTAGCTATGGAAATGTTCATCAATCAAGAATATTTAGATATTTATAGTGGTCATCTTGTTGGGTATCTCTCTTGGTACATAGCAGTTATGCAGGGTAAGGTATTGTGTTTTTCTTTAATATCCATTAATAATACTATTATTTTGCTTGTTTTAATTTTATTAAATTTGTTTATGCAGTAAAATTGCCAAGTTTTTTACTGTGCTATGTTAATAACAGTTAAAAGTAAAAAAGAGTATGAGATTAATTGATGATTTGTAAAGAAAGAAAATTCTGAAAATAACAAATTTCTATTATACAGTATTGAATGTTGATGTGAAAGTTTGATCCAACACATGTAGAGTAAAATCACATTCACACGTTTAATATGATACTACCCTCTTCTGCCTCCACCGAGACAGGTAACATCTAGTTGCTGACCATGGTAAAATGCTTAGTAAAAAAGAGAACTGTGAAAGGGTACAGAAGAGACAGCCACTGCAGAACATTAAGCAGCATACATATGTTCTGAGATAAAATTATTTATTTTTTTCAAAAACTCTAAGAGAATGAAAAAAAAAATATATATTATGGCTATTTTTTGTTAAGCTCTATTACTAGCATTATTTATGGTATTGAGTGTCCTTCCCTTCTATATATTAGCACCTTACCATCAGGATTCTCTGGCTTAAATGCTATTTCAATGCTGAATTGCAAATAAGCATCTGGAAGAGTAGGAAGTGCCATGTAGGAATTTGGAGCCTGTGCAAAATATGGTACCATTCCTGTAACTACTAGAACTGTTGGGATATCCATCTTTACTTTTCTATTTTGTGCAGTACAGACATAAGTTCCAGCATCTTCTACCCGGACATCAGGAATGCTTAGTACTGCCTGTAAACATGAAAATGAAAATTAAACATAATGCTAAACACTGAACTTATTGATAAAATGCTCCCCACAGTATTGCAATTTCAGGCAGAGTTTTCAAAATTATTTAACACGGCAATGGAGGAGCTGATTACATTCCTGCCATTGGTCAACAAGTGAGCCTGTGGGGGCACAACAATTCAGCATTGTCATAATATTTAATTGTTGTTATTTAGCTATTGTTTTGACAATTTAAAATGTTCTCTTGAGGAAACAAATTATTTCTTTTATTAAATAATATAATCAGCCTATAAATGAAGTATCAAGTGCATCAGTTATCTAGAGTAGTTTTTCCTGAATTTTTGCAAATTTCACATTAGTAAATCCATCTAAAACATTATCTGGGAAAAATAACTACCAATATTCAATTTCATTTTTTGCATTTTGAACTCCCTGTTTTATACCTGGTGGATGAATAACAAAAAATATTCCTCTTTCTGGTATATAGTTAAGTTGTGGCAGGTGGACATTCCAGTGTTTTAATAACTCTTCGTACATATTATTATAAATTTTGAGCAATATCAGAATGTGAATCACTTGCAGAGATCTCAGAGGCTGTGTCCCATTCCATTTATTAGGATTTTCAGTGTTTTTTGCCTGTCCAAGATATACTATCATCTTCAGAAAATTCAATTGGTGAGAGTGACTCATTTTCAACCTCCTCATGCCATACTAGTATCTCATAATATGAAATTTTTGCCTAAGAACTTCAGTACACTTACATGAATTTATTTAATTGATTTATTTACGAATGCTCTGTAACATCTCAGGTTATCAGCATCCATTCAATTCAGGGAGTGAAACAGCCGACAAATTTTGCTCAGAGGCCTCTTTTTTTCAGGCTTGAGGTTCTTTATCGTGCTGTAAATGTATGACATGGGACCCACTGCTTTACTTCCCTTTCGAAGGAGCCCATACTTAGGATTTTTATGCCCGAAAAAATTCATCAGCCCTAGCCGGGATGAAACTAGCGATTTTGGGTTTAGGAGGCAAGTATGGTTACCACTATACCACCAGAACCGACACACTTACAAGATAATGTGTTTAGTCGACAATATGAAATATTACCTCTGAGCTTGAGAAAAAAATAATAGAGAATGAGACAGTAGTGCAAAAGATTTAAATATGTACAATGCACTCACTTTAACAACATGAACTAATTCTGCTCAGTTTAACAACGTGGATTATATTCATTTAAGAACTTTTGAAAAATAAGACATTTTTAAAAAATTCTGTTGGAAATTACACAGTGAAGCTTGTTAAATGTAAACTATAATTAATCTGTCGTCTAACACATTCATATGCTTCATTTACTTTTAAATCAGTGGGACCAGTTTTGAAGAGACATCCTCTCCATCTTCAACCAACTTGACGACTGGTATGAGAAACTAACATCTATGAGGACCAGTGGCTCCATCTGTTTTTTCTTTATAAACTGGAAATTGGTATTACATTCTCCTATAATATCGAAATTCATAAGATGATCCTTATGTTTATGAATGTAAATCTTCTCCCATGTGTCCAATTCTGTACCTTCAAGTGCTTCTTTTAGTAACTTTATTTCTCTTTTTATGTCGTGATTATCTTTCCAAAAATGGTGTGCCACTGCTGACCTATCAATCTGTTTGTGCTTAACGTTCCTGAGATGTTCCTTTAACCATGTTCCTATGTTCCTTTTAGTTTTTCCAACATATATCTCATCACATTCATTATGTGTTATTTTCTAGATACTGGACTTTTTCTCCTGTGGAATGTTATTAAAACTGTTGTCCCATAAAGCAATTTTCAGAGTGTATCTGTTAACAGGTGCCAATTTAATGTTAATATCTTTAAAAATTTTTTGGAGTTTATTCATAGCTACTGGATGGTAGGTGAATTTTTTAAAAACCCGTCTC
This sequence comes from Metallyticus violacea, assembly GCA_030762175.1. Lineage (NCBI taxonomy): Eukaryota > Metazoa > Arthropoda > Insecta > Mantodea > Metallyticidae > Metallyticus > Metallyticus violacea. The sequence continues at coordinate 110,969,227 of CM060835.1, read as the reverse complement.
TCTTTTTCAGTTAATAGTGTGGTGGTATTCTTGATAAATTTCTTCTTTAGGAATCTATTAAGTTTTTTGTTCTAAATTTTTGTTAAAACCATTTATAATGGCAATCTCTTGTATCTTCTCAAATTCTTTTTGGTACTCCTCTTTACTGATTGGTAAATTCACAGTCTATGCATTAAGCTGTTGAAAATTGAGTGCTTGTGAGCTATGGGGTTAAACCCATTTGATTTTATATAGTTATCTGTGTGCGTATCCTTTCTATAGATTCCAAATTCTCAATTTCCATGATTATTATTAATGTTTATATCTAAAAACGGCAACATTCCCTTAGTTTCTGTTTCCATTGTGAAGGATATATTCCTATCTTGTATATTTAAAAGCTTCAAAGCATCTTCAACAAATTCTTTTTTCACTATACTAAAAATGTCATCAAAATATCTGTACCAGCATTTTAAATAATGTGGGAAGGCGGAAATTATGTGAGTTTCGAATGTACTCATAATTAAATTTGCCAGAAAGGAGGACAAAGAATTTCCCATTGTGAGTCCTGTTTTCTGTTTACAGAACTCTCCTGCAAATGTAAAATATGACTGGTTTATACAAATGTTAGTGAGGTGGACGTATTCTTTCCTATGAGTTTCATTAATTCCTATCTCCTTTAACCAATCATTCAAAAATGATAAAAGCTTGTCAGTTGGAATACTCGGGAACAAAGATACTACGTCAAAAGACACTAAAATATCAGAGTGTAGAACTTTAAAATCTTTTACGTTTTTTTTTTTTTTTTTTTTTTTTATTATTAACTGGAACGAGTTTTTTATGCTTCTACTTTGAAACCTTGGCAGAGCTGTAAATCTGTCTATAAGCCATTTTATTAGAAAATATGTAGGGGTATTTATATTATTAATGATGGGTCTCATGCCCTTCCCCAATTTATGAATTTTAGGTCACCCATATATTCTGGCTATATTAGTACTGTTTTGCTTTAAACTATGTTTTTCTATGTCCGGTATTATAGTGCAAGTCTGTATAGCTTCATTCACTGTTTTTGTGCATTACAGCTACTGTTACAGATGTTAAACAAAAACGAATATGCCCATGTCAAATTTGACCCATTGAAAGAATGCACAAAAACAATGAATGAAGCTAAGAGTGTGTTAGACGACAGATTAGGTATAATTTACATGGATCATATTATTTACTTATCCTATGAAAAAGCATTGAAAGGTACACAATATCTCTATCTGTTGGCTTCACTGGTAAACAATAAATTGACTTTGAAAGTAAGAGTGAATGCAGTGTTCACATGTTGACCAATGATGGGTTAAATTAATTCAGACCTTGGAATATTTCCATTAGAAAAACTGAAAAATTTCACTTTAAAATTTTATACAGCCGCCTACCAAAAGACATAAAGGAAAATTAAAAAAAAACATAAAAAACTATTTAAGAGAAAATATAGTTTAAAAGAAACTACTCATAAAACTAAGTAAATCTTTGTATAAATATTTTTAAAAACTTAACCTGTATCATGTAAATAAAGGTTTAAATAAAACGATAATGAATGTTTGATATTTTACTGTGATGTTTCATATGAAAATATGATTTATTTCTTGTGTCATGCATATGTAAATTTTTTCTCATAATGAAGCAAGATGTCTTATCATTCACTGACCTTTTGACAAGGAGAATGCTATTATATATACAAAATAGCACATGTAGACAGAGTGGTAGAAGAATTTTTGGATTTCTGTATAATGGTTTGTATGACATTCTACAGTCTGTTCCCACAGTTAATCTTAAGATTCTTTTTTTATTACAAAAAAAAATAGCAGGCAAGTTACTCCAAAATATAATTCTACGTTTTGGGTGTAGATGCACAAATGCAAAATAACATGGTCTTAATACTTCTTTATTTACACAATCTGAAAGGTTTCTGATTAAATAGCATATTATTTACACGGAAGCCTCAGTGCAGATTATCTTGCACCCAAATGCCGAGAAATATAGCACCGTCAACTTTTCCAGTAGTTTGATTAAACAGTTGTACCTGTGAGGAAAAATAGTTATTTTTTTAGTTTATATGGAAATCCTCTGAGATAGTCTTATTCAGATTAGCAACGAGTATTTTGACTAATATTGTTTATAATCTGGCACTCAGTTCTGTTTATAGTTATTAGAATGGATTCTATTTCTGTGCCCTTAATTACTGTATCAGTATCATCCACAAACATATTCGAATCCAAGATCTGCAATTTATTCATAAACAGAAAAAAATAGGAGGGGACCTAGGACTGAGCCTTGAAGTACATTATACAATTTAATATTCACTATTCCTAATTGAAACTACCATTTCTATATCTATCCTGAAATTCAACTTCTAATAACTGCTATTATGATAAAAGCAAATTTATTGGTTGTGTAGCCCTCTTATGTCCAAATTATCTAGTTTCACCAGAGCTTTTTATGATGATTAATGTAGAAGTTTTTTGATACATCTAAAAATAATGTGGTGATATATTCTTTTTTTAATCTATAGACTTAAGGCATTGCTTATAAATGAGAAGAACATAGATTCTGTGGTGCCCCTTACTGAATCCCTGGTGAGATTCTGTTATTTCTGATGCTTTTTAGGGCTGTTTTATGTCTGGTATAAAACAATTTTTCTAAGACCTCTGTAAATACCAAAGTTAGTGCTATTGGTTTATACTTCATCTGCATCATTTTTACTATCCTTCTTATACCTTAGTTTTATTATTACCATTTTTAAAATTGAAGAAAAGAGGGCTGTTTTATGTCTGGTATAAAACAATTTTTCTAAGACCTCTGTAAATACCAAAGTTAGTGCTATTGGTTTATACTTCATCTGCATCATTTTTACTATCCTTCTTATACCTTAGTTTTATTATTACCATTTTTAAAATTGAAGAAAAGATCCCACTAGCTTGAGATGCATTATAAATGAAATCTAATTGTTGCACAAGTAGTTGAGCACATTTTTTATAAGAAAATCCAATATCCCATCAATAAACTATATCGTTTTTAAGGTCTTTATAATTTTTTTAATTTCATCACTATATATGGGAATGACATATAAAGATGCATTAGGAGCCATGATTATGGTACTGTCTGGTTTTGAATGAATTTTTTTTTTAGTTGCATTTGCTAAGTATTAAAGCAGGTGGCAAGAAACTCAGAAATAACTTGGTGCCTTTATTTATTGAGATGTTAACCATAGTAATGAGGTCTCCTGCTTGGCTAATTATTATGCTTCATGAACCTTTAATTGCATTATTGGAGTTCTTTATAGATGCATTAATACCTTTTTTGGGGGGGGGGGTTCTTTTATTACTTTGGATAAATGAAATTCAGGCGTGGTGGGCATGTTTTAGAGATTTCAAATAACTCATATTTTTTGCACAAGTCGTTTTATTCCTTAGCTAGCATTAAAGGCAGCTCCAAAGGGCATATTCTTCATTCATGTTTTAACATCAAAATACTGTAGTTAAAATTGAAAGCTAATTTATGTATGCTACTCTCTTTTTCTCTCTCTGCTCACCTATGAAGAAGTAAGTAGATGCTATCCAAATCAGCATATTATCTTTACTATATTTGAAACTCTCATACAAAATAATCTATAATTAATTAAACAACAACAATATATACAAAATGGTTTTATATGCACTAAGATAAAAAATATGTTATTGTGGACCTCAATATCAACATCTAGAAATCTTGTTTTTTTTTTTTCCCCCTTCCTAGTGTTTAATGCACATTTTTAATACTGGAATGTCAAAGACAATGAACACAAGAATACTGAAGAGGTAAATTAAAATTCTGTGTACATAAAGGCACCAATATAGCAGCATTTTCATTTTAACAGTTGTCAAAGAACTATTCTTTTTCTTTTTCAATCTTTGGCCAATTCTTTGTGATTATTTTCTCTAGATGCCATTATACAAAATCTGTCAAGATCAAAAACATCCCGGCTACCTTTTATAATCTTGCATTTTTGCAGCATGAAAATAATTCCATTGCAAAAATATCTAATAAGAAGTGTATAAATCTTAGTAGCATCTACATTTCAGGAACTAAAACCTATCCTTTTTTTTAAAATATGTCACACTTTCTAAACATATAAATCTGTCATTCTCAAGCATAATTTTTCTAGATCCAGCATTTGATTTTTGTATTTTCAGACATAATTTCATTATAAACAATAGAAATAAAACTCAAATTTATCATTCCTAATAGTATTGTTTACCTGCAGTCAATTGAACATATTGTTTGCTTTAGGAACTGGTACCCTCAATTGATAATTTTTTTAATCCTGAATTACTGATAAATTTCAACAAGTACAGCTAGTGTTTTTTAAACATACTGTAGCAAGATGCATTGTTTTTCGTGTGTGAAGAGTGAGGCATCATGAATTGAGTATGCAAAGACAAAAGGTGCAACAAGTTATGTTTGTACTGGAAGGGAAGTGCAATCAGAAACGAAGATGCACAAGACAGATGACAAACAAAGTCACAAATTAACTCTTGCAGCAAGCAATTTCATTTTAATTGCACATTGTAAGCTCTTGGAGTATGCACATGCTGTAAAAAGGAAGCTTAAGTTTTATTGTTACTTAAATCATGGCATGCCTCATGAAGCTTATGAGGAAACTTGATGAAAAATTATAGGTTATTTTAGATTATGGGCATCTCTGATGGGAACAGAGGATGCCATCTTCCTCAATATTTTGATATTTTAAAATGAATGTAGTAGCATATTTCTGAGTTCCACAGGCTTTCTTTCATTTTAGTCAATAAGCTTTCCCCTCAATTTTAAAATGCCAAAGATATCCACGTTTTAGATCCCTTTACCCAACCATCATTTTCCCAGCATTTATCATTTTGTTTTGTTTACCCTGCGGCGAATTATGGATCAAATTTTCACTGTACTTCCATTATTCATTTCTCAAAGTTTGTATCCTTCCTCACTAAGTCACCTTAAGAACAGATTTCATTTCATCTGGCCACTTCTACCTTCTTGAGGACACTGGTTCAAAACCATACCACTACTCAAAATGTAAAACTTTTGTCACAATTACATATCAATCCTTCCAAGCAGACAAAGAACTCAAGATCACATCATTTACTAACTGCTCTTTGAAAAAACTAATTGGTATCATTGTATGATTCAGTTGAACTACACACTCTTATGCTTCACTTCTTGTCATAATGTATGGAACCAGCTTCGAGAACATTTAGTTCTCATCTTCAGTCAGGCTTAAGTCCAAGTATTGGATCATTCGTTGAGCTGTGGGAATGTGTATTCGACTCTGGTGGCAGTGTGATAAACTTGTAGTTTATGTTTTCATCCCCAGTAGTGTCGAAGTTCATTAGACTATCTTTGTATTTATAGATGCAGATTTTCTCCCAGGTTGCTAGTTCTGTAGGTCCTTGTACTGATTTTAATAATTTTGCTTTATTCATTATATCATGATTTTATGTCCAAAAATGATATGCTACTGCTGATTTCTCTATCTGCTTGTATTTTATGTTCCTAAAATGTTCCTTTAACCATGTGCCTATGTTTCTCTTTGTTTTTCCAATGTAGATTTTTTCATATTCTGCACAATTTATTTTGAAAATACCTGCTTTTTCCTCTTGTGGAATAATGTCATTAACATTGTCTATCAGTAAGTTTTTAACATTAAATCTATTAATCTGTACCAACCTGATATTAAAATCTTTTAAGAATATTCTGAAAAATTTTGTAGCCCATGGATGATATGTGAGCTGTTTAAAAATTAGCTTATCTTTTCTTGCTGAAAGTGTTGTGGTTTCTTTGATACGTTTTTGTCTCTTGAATTTCAGCACCTTTTCTTGTACTAGTTCTTTTTTAAAACCATTTTTAACTACTGTTTCTTCTATTTGTTTGTATTCATTAAAATATTCTTCTTTGCTAATTTGTAGGTTAACTAGCCAGTGTGTTAGACTGTTGATAACTGCATGTTTGTGCGCTGTGGGGTTAAAGCTGTCAGCTTTGATGTGAGTATCTGCATGTGTATTCTTTCTGTATATTCTGATTCCAGATTTCCTTGACATTTCATTATTTTAATATCTAAGAATGGTAATATGTAATCTGTTTCTGTTTTGTATGTAAACGATATGTTTCTATCTTATATATTCAAAAATTTTAAGGCATCTTCAATGAGTTTTTTGTTAACTATGGCAAATATATCGTCGACATATCTGTACCATACCTTAAATATGTATGGAAAAGCTGTGTTGATGTGTGTTTCAAATCTGCTCATGTAGAGATTAGCTAGAAATGGAGATAAGGGGCTGCTCATTGTAAGTCCTGCTTATTGTTTATACAATTTTCCTTTGAAAGTAAAATAGGCTTGGTTTATGCAAATTTCTGTAAGTTTGATGTATTTTTTTATGTGTGTATCCTTAATTCTACTTGTTTTAAGCCATATCTGTTTACTTTATAAAACATTTTAAGGGTTATTCAAATGGAACATAATCTGACATATGAGAACTTATATTTTATGTATTGGATAATATACATTTTCAAAATGACAGCATATTGAGGACAGCTCAATTGAGTATACAGATAATTACTGACATTGTTTAGGCATCTGTATGGACACTCAATATGCCTTTCAACAAAATGCTCATTATTGATGAAACCATTCTTCCACAGCATCATGAATTGCTTGATCAGAAGTAAAATGCTTATCCTTCAGAACCTTCAACAAACCAATGACATGATAATCACAGGGGTAGCTATCTAGGCCTTAAGGCTGATAATCCCTAAATTTCCAATGTGTGTACTGTTGTATTGGCAATTTGTGGGAAAGCATTATTCTGGAGCATATTGCACATTTTGCAACAGTTTTCCTGGTCATCTATATGAATTCAAAGAAAGACTGCACTTGGTAAAGCATCTTCTTTGTACAGAAATTGGAGCATATCACATTATAAGAAATAGGTAAAACAGTTAAATAGTAATATAATTTTTGCTATATTTCAAACAACTCATGTTCTTCTTCAAAGGCAGAAGACTTTTCATGAGTTCTTAGGTAGATTTGAAGATCATTTCACTGTGTTGATTCTTACATTTATCATTAATTGTCATGAGTTGTTTGAAATATGGAAAACATTATGTGACTATTTAAGTGTTTTATCTATTTCTTCTTTTTTAGTTCTTGTTATTTTAGTTGCATATAAATTCATATATCCAATCATAAAGATAGGAGAAACTAATGGATACAACAAAGACACAGTAATAAAAATCATCAATAAATCCAAAAAACAAAAGGCAATAAGAGATGTTTCCACTCTTAAAAGTGCCAAAGAAAGGTACAAATTCAAAAGTTTCACATACCACCCAATTTATCACAATAAGTTCAAAAAGATATTCAAGGAACAAGGAATTATGTTAGCCCCAAAGAACAATTTTAATATAAACAACTTATTAGGTTGCAGAGTAAAGGACTACATGCCAACAGAACAAAAGTCAGGTATTTACGAAATAGAATGTGCAGAGTGCGACAAAAAATACATTGGAAAAACGAAGAGGAATTTGGGAATCCGGAAAAAAGAACACTTCAGAAATATTCGCTTAAAACAAATTGATAAATCAGCAATAGCAGCACACTTTTGGAATAAAAATCATGAAATTAAATCAGAGATAAAACTACTTAAACAACTTCATAATGCAATAGAACTTTCCACTTGGGAAAACATTTTCATTACAAAAAATAAGGATAATTTGATGAATTTTGATATCCCTCCATTGGATGAACTCAGCAAATTCCTAATAGAACCAACAGATGCCGCCACAAGAACATCAAGAGACCCAACCGCCACGTTTAACAACAGTTTGTCAACAGGCTGAAGATGGGAGGGATCGCTCCCGAAACATATGTTCCAAATTTATGTAAGTGAATGGAGTTAGTGTGAAAAAAACTGTATACATTGTTATATATAAAGTAACACTATTAACAATGTAACAAATTAACACTAATAATAAAAGTAGATAAGGATAAAACACCGAGAAAAAGTCACACTTGAAATTGCACTTTTTCTCAGTGTTTTATCCTTATCTACTTTTATTATTAGTGTTAATTTATATATACAAACACAGCAGATTGTTCACACTTTTAAAAGGTACATAAAAACAAAACACACATTAAAAAGTGCATATTTCAGGTCACAGCCCCCTTTTAAGAAGAAGCAGATGAGAAAAAAAAAATACTGAAATATGTTTCATTGATAATGCACACTGCCATAAGGCCCTAGTATAAGGAATTTACATCCTTGCACTAACTGTCAAAGTTGTATGATCGACATTTCTTTATGTTGAAGAAAGTAGTCTGTTCTTAGAAGAGGGGTATTTGGAAATGATTTACAACAGCAGTTTTTGTACCTTATCTATTATGCAACATGTTGACTGCACATGGGATCTCAATATACTCCCTACCAATGTATGTACTATTGCCATCTTCAAGGTAACTTTATTATGGCATTGCAAAACCATTGTTTTGGGAATACTACACCACTACTTATGGACAGCTGCCTGAATTTCCTTGGTGTTGCCACATATATGTCTCAGCTAGTCCTTAAAGTTGCTGAATAAGATATAATCAGACGGAGCAAGATCTGGTGCATAGTGGGTGCAGTGCAACAACGAACCCCAGTGTTGTCAAATTTGCAGCTGTAGTATTACTAGTGTGTGCCCATGTATTATCATGCTGTAGGAACACTCTTGTTGTTGACCACTTCATCTTTCACTGTTGCTGAATCTTGCGTAAGGGTCTCAAAGTACATTGTTGTTGACAGTCATTTCTTGAGAAAGCTAGTCCATTAGCAGGGTGACTGAAGTATCCTAAAAGATGATCATCTGCTTGCCTGCAGATGGAGTAGAGCAAAATTTCTTGGCCAAGGACTCCCTGGATGTTGCCATTACATGGATGGACTTTCTTCTCTGGTGTTTGCCAGTGACACCATTACTCGTCACCAGCTTCTTCAAAAAATCTGGATCTTCATTGTTCATTTACAGAAGCTGATGACAGACTTTAGCCCTTTTATCCTTCTGTGCCTGTGTCAAGTACCAGAAACCCAATGTGTACATATTCAAATTGTCATGAATAAAGGAGTGCAGGGTTGTATGGCCAAGGTTTGTCTCATTCAGTTCATCAAAGATTATGCATCTATTAGCCATTTTCAAGTCAGACACAACTTTGATGTTCCTGGAGGATTGTGATGTTGATGGATGTCCAATACTCCCATTTTGTATGTAGATTCCCTGTTGCTGGCAAATCAAATGATCCACTTGTAAATGGTGCATGAGCTTCTTGGCCATATACTGCAGTTTAGCTCCTGGAGTTAAAGGAAAAAGGATTAAGTAACAATGGGAGTGAGTAATGGGAACCAAGCTATGGAAGAGATTTTATCTAGAGTAATGGATATGGACCAGAGATTATGAAATAAACTAAATGGAGTAGAAAAAGAGGTAATGGAAGTTAAGGATCATATAAGACATGAAGTGCAAGACATAAGAACAGAAGTGCGGAATATCAGAAGAAAAGTTGAGCTTATGGAAGAGAGATATTGAAGGTTTAATTTAGTTATTGCAGGAGTTAAGGAAAGAAGTGGAGTTTGGCCAATACAAGAAGTTAGAGAGATTTTGGAAGGAAGATTAGGGAGGTGTTACAGGGATTGGAGATTGGTGATGCTTACAGAGTAGAAAGATCAAAAAGAAAAACAATTATAGTGGTGAGATTTACATCTGTGCAGTTCGTATATGAAGTCCTAAGGAAAGCCAAGCAATTAAGAGGAACTGATATTTTTATCAACAAGGATTTATCAGTGAAACAACGAACTCTTAAGAAGAAATCAATTCAACAGATGAAAATAGCAAGATCAGAGGGGAAATGGGCTTTCATATGAAATCTACATTTGTGGATTGATGGGCAGATGGTGGCTGTGCAGGAAAGTGATATAAGAGACATAAGACTGCATCAAAAGGAAATGAATCAGCAGAATGTATCAATTGCTGTGGGGCTGGAAACAACACTGACAGGAAGTCAAAAGGTTGGGCAGAAAGCAGCTCCATCAGCATCAGAGGATGGGCTGTCTGAGTTTAAGAGGAGTATGCGAGACGAAGGAGGTGTAGAGAAGATGGAAAATGACATAGTGGGTACATCACAAAGGAATGATGTGAGATAGGCAGAAACAAGGAAAGTAGTATTGCCAAAGAGGGAGGAAATACGGCTAGCACGTGGACTGGAGTAGAGAGGGAAGAAGGCATGGTCAGAGAGCAGTGGGGTGGGATGGAAGAGGACAGCATCATATCAACTCCAAATGGCAGCATACTCGTGCTAGACAAAGAAAAGGTGGCAAATTCAAGAAAGGGAGTTGAACTATGGAGCAAGGAAGTGTTAGAGAAATTTAGAAACAGAAAGAAATCCCAACAGGGTATGGGGGAAGTAAGGAGGTTGGGATTTTGGGGAACTATGAAGGTTTAAAAAATAAAATGTATATAGGGAAGCTGAAACAATTACAAGGAAAGATAGATTATTTGGGAGTAGTAGAAACATGTCTAATGGAATTGAATGTAGAGATGGATGATATTACATATGTTGAAATAAAAGGATAAGTGGTGACAAAAAGAAGTGAAGAGCCTTGGAAGGTTTGGGCTTTTTTATTAGGAAATTGTTGAGAAAAGTAATAAGAGAAACATGTGCAAGGTCAAAAAATGTTATGTGGGTTGTAATGGATGATAAATTGATAGATGAGAATATCATATGCCTAGGAGTAATGGTGTAATCCATTAGGGCCCTCACAGCACCATAACTCTGAACTGCTTAAGCAACTGGAAAGTGATATAGAGAATTTAGGAGAGAAGTATATGAATGTAGAGATTATAATAATGGGGGATTTCAACATCAGAGTAGGTGAGGGAGATGTGGAATTTGGGACTGATATGGTATGGGACAATGAAATAAGTAGTGATAGAGATAGTGAAAAATTTATTGAATTTTGTGAAGTGAAAGCACTAGATATTCTGAATGGTAAATATGGTGAAGATGTATTGGGGGAATTTACTTTTGTTAGTAATAATGGTCAGACATTACTGACTATGTATTATGGCCAGTCAACATGGGGTTTATTGTGTGTAATTTTAAGATACTTAATTTTAACTCAATTAGTGGTCATTTTCTGCTGGTAGTGGATATAAAAATTCAATCAGGGTATGTAATAGTTAATTCAGGGGAAGGGAAGAATGGGGCTAGCCAATATACTACTTTTAAATGGAAGGAGGATCAGAGAAATTTAAAGAGACTCTGGAATGAAAGTATGGTCAAATATACCAACATGGAATAAGTTATATGTTAAAAAATAATGAAGCAGAGAAAGCAGCCAATAGCATAAATACATTAATGCAAAGATCTGGAGATGGGATGAAAAACAAGATGGGAGGTGAGGAAAGGGGTGAAGAGTGGTATGATGAATATAAATAACAAAATAAGTGCTGAAGCAAATGCTGATAAAATGGAGAGAGGCAGGGAATGAGGAGTCAAAGAAAGAATATTTAGAGGGGAAAACATTTTATAACTTGGTGATAGAGAGCAAGAAACATGAGTGGAAAAGGAAAAATGAGAAGAATTTAATCAGAATATTAAGTGAAGAAAATATTAGTATGATATGGAAAATGTTAAAAGAAACTTATAACAAGTTAGTAGCTAAATCCAACATAAATCCAGTAGGGTGAATAACATATTTTAGTACTCTTTTTAGTGAGCATAGTGGTTTAAAAACAATGCCAAGGTTAGGAGAGGAATGGGCTATATAGAAATGTTGGGTAGCGAGGTGAGGGATGAAAAAGTAGTTAAACAACTGAAATTAATGAAAAAGAATAAAGCAACAGAAATAGATGGTATTCCACTAGAATTTATAACCAAATGGTGTTGTGATGTAAACAGAGTTAAGATCACAGGCCTGTTTAACTTAATTATGGCAAAGGAAAGTGTACCACAACGTTGGAGGAAAGCAATCATTTACTCAATATACAACGGCAAGGGAGGTGTAGATATGCCAAATATTACAGAGGTATTGCATTATTATCAAATGTTGGAAAAGTTTTACAGGCATTTTGATGAATCGGCTATAAAAATGGGTTAAGGAATATAAAATTATTTTGGAATTCCAAATGGGATTTCGCAGGGGGAAGATGCATGATGGATAATATATTCATTATAAAAATATTAGTGGACAAATATTTAAAAGAGAGGAAAACTAACTGTACACGCCATTTGTTGACTTACAGAAAGCATATGATTGCATAGAGTGACAATTGTTATGGGATAAATTACTGAGTAAGGGAGTAAGTTTTCATATGGTGAATATTCTTAAAGCATTACGCAAGAGAAATACCTTCTGTGTGAAAGCTGGGAAAGGAATAGTAACAAGAGAAATAATTCAAGAGAAGGGGTTAAGACAAGGGTGTCAGTTAAGCCCAGTGCTATTTATTTTTTTATTACAAGATAAAAAAGTAATGATTTATTGCCAGTTATTAATAATGTCACAATCCCAGGGTCATTATTTGAAGAAGATTTAGTTGTTGGATCCATCTTAACAATTGACTTGCAACAAATAGACAAGTACTGTAATGATTGGAGCTTGAAGATAGTAGTATTCAAGAAAGGAGCAAAATTGAGTAAATATCAGAAGTAGAGGAAAGGGGATAAAGAATGTAAGGTTGTTAGGGATTGCATTTATCTAGGAGTCAAAATAGATGGAGGTGGTAAATGGGAAAAGCAAAAAAATTAGCTTTGGCAAAAGGGAAAGAAGCAATGGCAGCTGTATATAAAATCCAGATGTAAATGTTAAGTGACTGGAAAAAAACTATAGTATGGTGGTTGAGGCAAAAATTGTACGGTATTGAAATATAGGGACTGGAAAGAGGATAGGAAATTGTGGATGTTTTGTAGAGAAATTTTAGGTGTACCAAGTACAACAGCAAAGGAAGTTGCACAAACAGAAATGGGAAGAGTGGCAAGGAAAGATGTGATTATGGAAAGGGCTCTCAAATACTGGTTCAGAATCCTAAACTTACATGAAAAAAATTTGTTGAGGAAATGCTTAGAATTTCAAGAAAAGAGTGTATGGAGCTATGGGTGCAGTGATAGACTTAGGATAATTCTGGAGAACAATGGAATTTGGAACATTTGGAGGAGGAGGAGGAGGAGGAGGAGGAGGAGGAGGAGGAGGAGGAGGAGGAGGAGGAGGAGGAGGAGGAGGAGGAGGGAGAATGATGAAAAGGGTTTTTGGAAAGTAGTAAGAAAGAGGTTGGAAGATATAGAAATACAAAAACAATTTTGCGAGAAAGCAGGCAAAAGATCTTTAGTATTTTATATACCGATAAAAAATAAATGGGAAAGAGAGAAGTATATTGATAAATCAAATAAAGAACAAACAGAGGGTATTGCATGGTTAAGAGCAAGCATGTGGAGATTAAAAGGAATAAGGAAAGGGTTTCCTCAAAATCAGTGTCCAATATGTGAGGGGAAAGGAAGATATGGAACATTAGTGTTTGAGTGCAAAGGGATGGGACTCTGGAGGAAAAAGTTTGTAAACAAGAAATGGTTTAAATTAGATAGAAAAATAGCCTCAATGAAAATCTTTAGTAAAGATAGCAGGAATGTAGGGGAATTCCTGAGCAAAGTTAAAAATAAATGGAATCATGTCCTAAGAAGGGAAGTAAATCCAAATAATTTAATTTGGTTTGATTAATCATGTTGCATTTGATTAATCATGTTAGGATGTAGATAAAGGTGATTATGGTTGGGAGTATGTTACAATTTTATTAAATTTGAAATGTAGCAATTAGTATGCATTTGGGAAATAGTCATTATTAGTTTGTAAAGGCTGTAGCTAGCTATAATTGTATAGGTAGTAATGAACATTTTTTATTTAGGACCTTAGATTCGGTTGGAGCCCTGGAATTCCAGAAGGCTGCTGCTGATGAACCAGAGACTAGGGACTGATGCAATCATGGTGAAAATATTGTATTGTTCAATTATATATTGGAACTCGGATAAACATGATAGAATAAAACAAATTGTTGCATTTTGTTTTGTAATTGTGATGGGGCATACTCTAAAATGGCCTGGGCCAGGCAGGTGGAGGCCCCCTGGTAGTTTGTATTTGTATTTTTTGTATTTGTTCTTAGCATATCAATAATTTTCAATTTCATACCGCAGTTAAACTCTGTGAATTTCTGCAGTTTTTATGCCTTCCTTCCACAAAAGCCATACAGTCCATCTTTATTCATGATAACCATCTTTCATCTTTCTCTACTTGACAAAATATTAACACTGTTGATTTACTACATACTCTGCTTACTATCTGTATCCAGATCTGCATGGCATACCAGTATCAGTCCATCACCCTATGAATGGATATGCCCATAGATTGGGCAGTATTTGTATAAAACACCAATAATGAGCATACTTTTTGAATGCCCCTCATATTTCTGCTGTTATTTCTGTCAAGTACTTAATTAGTTTTACACAAAACTGCAACATATGTGAAAATGCAATAGGTACTTTTGAACCAAAAGCACTTTTAATAAAAAACAAGACATCTTAGTAGTATTTAATGATTTTTTATCTCAGTATCTCTCTAATTATGTTTGATCTTTTTGAGCTTTCAGATGTTCAAATAAGTACATAATTACTATAATTTTGAAGTTCAAGGATGTTATTTTTCACTCCTATAAGTTCCTATTTCTTAATTAATTTTTTTCCCATATGAAATATATAATACACTGATTGAAATTATTAAATACTACTAAGATGTCTTGTTTTTATTAAACGTGCCTTTGGTTCAAAAGTACATATTTTATTTTCACTTATGTTGCAGTTTTATGTAAAAATAATTAAGTACTTGACAGAAAATTAAAGTATTCTAAAAACCAATGAACCTTCCTATAATTTTTCAATCGTTTTTGTGATCACAATATTTAATGATATTAACCCGTGATAGCTATTAATGTTACTTGGAAGTTTAATTTTTTGGCAAAAATGGATTCATGATAGTCTTTTTCTGTTAAGACATGACTGTTATTTTCCACGATATGCAATTTAATTCAGGAAATTTTATATTTCATTTCTGCTATAGTATTTAGAAAATTTTGGATGGGTTTTATCCAATTCAGGACATTTTTTTTGCTCTATTACTAAATTCAGTTCTGCTCCATTAAAATCTGTGCTTGATGATGATGATTGTTGTTTAAGGGGCGCACAACAGCTAAGGTCATTAGCGCCCAAACATACTAAAAACTGCGTCAGAACTAAAAAATAAATAGTTAACACAAATCAAGTCTAAGTAGCACGTTGTGCAACAAAATAAAAACCCATAACAAATAACAAGTGGGTGTAATGGTCAACAAAGACTGGTATTAAAAAAGCCGCAATAGCGAAAAACAACAGTCCTATAATGGTCTAAAAAGGGTCAATAAAACCCTATAACCATCAACACTAGAACATATAAAAACTGGTAGTAAAACACATCAGCAAAAGATGAAAATAAACCAGTATTGTAAAAGTTTAAACTGGTAACAATAAAACCCCAAAACAATAACAAGGGTTATATATAACAACTCAATTAAAGACTGGTACTAAAAACGATGCATCAAATGCTGAAACAACAACAGTCTTAAAATCGTCTAAAAATGCCGTCATGGATAAAAAGGGAACACCTCACACCTTGCTCCAAAAACCACAAACACGGATAAAACGGAGCACTCGCTCAACAGCAACCACATCATCTGCAAGTAATTCCTCAATAGAGGAGGGCAAACCTAGGCTATGTCTAAAAGCTGCCAGATGATGGCATTCAATTAAAATGTGACGCACTGTAAAGGGGTGGTCACAGTGGGGGCAAGCTGGAGCGGGTTGACCATTAAAAAGGTGAGAATGACTAAAACGGCAATGCCCAATTCTAAGACGAGCTAAAATTACTTCTTCGCGACGAACAGCGCGAGAAGAAGTTGACCAGTTAAAAGGGGATGATTTACATTCCCGAAGCTTATTGGCGAGTATTAAATCCCACTCATCGCGCCAGCGCGAGAGAATGTCACTACGTAATAAATGGTTAAAATCGCCAAAATAAAAACGTTGCTCGTGCTCAGCAGGGTCTAAAAGAGCGGATTTAGCTGCGACATCTGCGGCCTCATTACCTTTGAGTCCCACATGTCCAGGTACCCATAATAGTGTCACCCTGACGCCAGCGTCCAAAAGAGTTAACACTATGTCCTGGACCTTCTGCACAAGGGGGTGGTGGTTGTACAGATTTCTAAAACTTAATATTGCACTCAAAGAGTCAGAACAAATAACAGTGTTCCCAAGCCCGTGAACAGAAATAAATAAAATCGCCCGATAAATAGCATAAAGCTCCGCTATAAAAATAGATGTCGCAACGTTAAGACCAAACGTAAAACATGCTCCATTAAAAACAAAAGCACATCCTACCCCTGTGTCAGATTTCGAGCCGTCTGTATATATAAAATTCCAGCCATTAAAACAGGATTTGATCTCGCTAAAAGAACAACGAATAAGAATAACATGTGATGCGGTCGAAGATTTCGGACAGGACGTAAGCCCGAGATGAACGGGGGCCTCTGCTAAAATCCAGGGGGGAGAAGAATTCTTCCCGGCAAAGAAAAAAGCAGGTAACTCAAAGCCCAACATCCGTAAAATCTCCCTAAAACGAAAGCCAGCAGGCTTAGGGGTAAAAGACCGAATAGCATAAAAACGATCAAAAGACACATTAAAAAACGGCCCATTCGTGGGATGAAGAGGTTGCGCAGCTAAGCGACAACCGTACGCAGCTAGTAAAACATCCCTACGATAAAACAACGGAGGTTCTCCAGACTCCGCACATAAACTCGACACAGGACTAGTGGGGAATGCTCCAATGCCAACACGGATACCCCGGTGATGAATCGGGTTAAGGCGACGAAGCACAGAAGGTCGCGCTGAGCCATAAACCACACAGCCATAATCCAGTTTCGATCGGATAAGTGAGCGATAAAAACGTAAAAGAACAGTCCGGTCAGCTCCCCAAGATGTGCCACTTAAAACACGTAAAATACAAAGAGAACGTTCACACTTGCCTCTGAGTTGCGCTATATGCGATGACCAGCATAATTTCCTATCAAACACCAAGCCAAGGAACCTGACTTCGTCTGCGAAAGAGAGTGCGTCTGGGCCAAGATGGAGCGAAGGTGGAGGATACTCCTTGTGGCGCCAGAAATTCATGCAGACGGTCTTCTCTGCGGAGAAACGGAACCCGTGAGAAACACTCCAAGCGTGAAGGCGGTCGAGACAGCATTGGAGGCGGCGTTCCAAGAGACAGGTTCTCCGAGAGGAAAGATAGATGGCATAATCGTCTACAAACAATGACGATTGTATTCCCGGCGGTAAACACTCGGTGATAGAGTTAATCGCAATGGCAAACAGTGTGCAACTAAGTACCGAGCCCTGAGGTACACCGTTCTCTTGAATAAAATTAGATGATAAAACTGATACCACGCGAACATTAAAAACCCGGTCTTTCATAAATTTCTGAATAAAAACAGACATACGCCCACGCATGTTCCAATCCTGAAGCGTTCGGAGGATACCGCCTCTCCAGCAAGTATCATACGCTTTCTCCAGATCAAAAAATACAGCAACCGTTTGGCACTTCCGAATAAAACCGTCCATTATGTGGGTCGAAAGAGATACGAGATGGTCGACAGAGGAGCGGTGACGACGAAAACCGCACTGAGCGTTCGTCAATAGATGTCTCGACTCTAAACACCACATAAGCCGTCCGTTAATCATGCGTTCCAACAGCTTGCAGACGCAGCTGGTGAGGGAAATCGGACGGTAACTGGAAGGAAGATGGGGGTCCTTTCCAGGCTTAGGTATAGGAATGACGGTGGCCAATCGCCAAGCGTTGGGAAATGTGCCATGACACCAAATAAAATTAAAAGTTCGTAATAAAAAAGCTTTGCCTTCCGCTGATAAATGCTGCAACATAGCAACATGAATGTCATCTGACCCCGGTGCGCAATGTCGAGAGGTGGCCAGTTCCCTGGCGGTAAAAGGAACGTCGTAGCTCTCCTGATGGTCGGAGGCAAATGAGAAACCTTTCCTCTCAACCTGCTCCCTTAATGCGCGAAAAGTAGCCGGGTAATTGGCGGAGCTCGAAACATCAGCGAAGGTTCGCCCTAAAACATTGGCGACGTCAGTCGGAGTAGTGAGCACTCGATTTAAAATCCTAAGACCGGGTATAGGTGTAAACCTTGGTTTGCCAGCAACGCGGCGTAGCCGTTCCCAAACTACGGATGAAGGCGTTGTGCGGTTAAAAGAAGAGGTAAAAGAAATCCAAGAAGCCTTTTTGCTATCCTTGATGACTCGGCGGCATTTGGCGCGAAGTTGCTTATAGCAAATCATATTTGCTGAAGTAGGGTGGCGACGAAAAACTCGGAGAGCACCTCGGCGTGCACGCAACGCATCCCGGCATTCATCGGTCCACCAGGGAACCGGTAAGCGTCTAGGGTGACAAGACGACCGGGGAATAGTCTTATCTGCGGCTGTTATGATGACCGTACGGAGATGCTCGATCGCGATGTCGATAGATGGAAATTCACACCCTGAAAATTCGGCCAAAGATCGAAAGAGAGGCCAATTCGCCTTTTCAATGAGCCATTTTGGCGCGCGCTGTGAATGTGCGTTTGAAGAGAGTACATGGATCTGACACGGAAAGTGGTCACTGAAATATAAATCGGAGATGACGTTCCAGGTGAAATGTACATCAAGTGTGGCAGAACAAATGGATAAGTCCAAGTGCGAAAAGCTATGAGTGCTGTCAGAGAGAAAAGTAGGTTGACCAGTATTGAGAAGTATAAGATTGTGACGAAGCAAAAAGTCAGCTAAGAGGTTACCCCTTGCACACTCCGTGGTGGAACCCCATAGGGAATGGTGTGCATTGAAAACCCCAAAAGGAGAACAGGGGGTGGTAGCTGAGACAAAAGATCGTCCAGATCAACTGTGGTGATTGTGCCGGACGGAGGTAAATAAACAGTGCAGACAGAAAAACGAAGGCCAGAAAAGTGAACTGTAGCTGCAGCAGCTTGTAAAGGAGTCTGGAGCTGTAATGAGGTGCTGTACACGTCATTGCGAATTAAAAGTAAAACTCCGCCGTGAGTGGGAGTGCCATCTTCGGGAGGGAGATCAAATCTCACCGAAGAGTAACCGCGTAAATTAAAAGAATCTTGTGGGCGAAGTTTGGTCTCTTGGAGACAAACCAGCGGAGGGTCAGTAGAGCGTAAAATTAACTCGAGGTCAGGTCTTCGACTACGGAGACTACGCACATTCCACGAAAGGATAACCATTGTTAAAATTAGATAAAAGAAGCTAAAAATTTACCACCTTACTTTTTGGACGGTCCAGGGCGAAACAAACGTCCTTTTTTCAATCGCGTGGGGCTCGGTGGTTTTCCTGGAGCAGGTACATCCTGCTCCATGACCTCCTCAGAGGGAGGGCTCTCCCGCTGAGAAGCATCCGCCGATTCCAACGCCTGGAATCGATTGGATGTGGGTATAGGCGGCGACGGCGACCGCCTAGCGGGTTTGCTCCCATCATGGGAGCGTGACCTCCGAGGAGGAGGAGAAGGGCTCTTTTTGTTCTCTACCTGAGTTGACGACTTTAAAAAAATCTGTTCGCGTAAAACTCGTCCTGAACTTAATTTCAGGGGCATTAAAAACCACCGCTTTGGGCTTCACAGTAGAGCGCTTTGGAGAACTAGGCGTAGTTTGGACCCGTGTAAACACAAGATCGCAGGTCTGCGTACTGCTATCGCACTTCTTGGGCGCAAAAGAAGCTGCTGCGCTGTAGGTGCCGGTCTTAGGCACGACAGGTTGGCGAGACTGGAATCGCTTCCGGGCTTCAGTAAAGGAGAGTTTTTCCTTCACCCGGATCTCCTGGATACAGCGCTCCTCTCGAAAACGAGGGCAATCGCGGGACGAGGCTGGATGTTCACCGCGGCAGTTGACGCAGACAGGAGCGGATGGGCATGCTCCCTCGTGACTTGCTTGACCGCAGGTTGCACAGATGAAAACGGCACTTTTACAGGATATGCGAGTGTGTCCAAAACGCTGACACTGAAAACATCGCAACGGGCTCGGGATATAAGGGCGCACTTCTATCACCTGGTAGCCCGCCTTTATCCTCTGCGGCAATTCGACCCTGTCGAATGTGAGGAAAAGAGTCCGGGTCGGCTGTAATTCCCCCTCTTTCCTTGCCTGTACACGATAAACTGAGGTGACCCCTTGGTCTTCGCGACAGCTCTGGATTTCCGGGTCGGACATTCCGTCTAGAACATTTGTGGTAACAACTCCTCGCGACGAATTCATGGTCTTATGTTTCTCGACACGGACGGGATAACCGTGGAGTAGCGTCGCCTTGAGCAACGAGTTGCTTTGAGACAGGCCAAGTGTCTCCACCAAAAGTGATCCGTTGCGTAGACGGGTACAGGACTTAACGGGCCCAGCTATGGCATCAATGCCCTTCTGAATTTTAAATGGATTTATGGTCGTAAACGACTGACTCTCTTCAGTATGACTAATAACCAAGTATCGAGGGAAAGACTTCTCGATTACTTCTTTTACGTCAACTCTTTTACGTTTAAAATGTAAAGGATTATTTTCCAGTACCATAGAAATTTATTCCTCCACCATTGCATCTGTCTCCGATGGCAGGCTGCTTCCTGGGCGCCACCCCGGCTTAGGTTACTGGCTCTGGCCTGAACAAAGTAACCTCAGGGTCACACCTTCCTGTGGGCTGACGAAGGGACCCAATCGCCTGCAGGAAGTCTACAGCTCATGCAATGGCCCTTCCCCGGGCCTGGCCTTTACCAGGGGATACGCTCCCGTCCTACATGATAACCCAGTGCTGGGAGTTACGCTGTTACCCAGTCACTTTTTACCGTGTCAAACACGGGGGCACCCATCAGACAAAGAACAGGGAAATAGGACATATAAAACAATAAAAGAGGCAAAATAAAAAGGAGTCAAACGCGCTAAGCGCGGACCTAAGGGAGCAGCTCAGGTGCCTCGGGGTCGCTACGCCCCGTACCCAAGAGGTTATAATATTCACATATTATAACCTCTTCAAAACTGTTATACATTTGACTAAAGAACGAAATGCAATGTGGCAGTTATTAATTTTAGATTCTTATGTCAGTCTGCATATTTTCAATGAGATTTTGTGTTTATTCAAGGAATAAAATAAAAATGCAGCATTAGTAATATTTTGCACCTAATTAAAGTTTTTTTTTTATGTTGTACTGCATGCTAACTTTAGTAGCAAGTCTTTTAAGAGTTTTTCCAATGCCATCATCACATGAGCCTGTGCCATCTGATGATGTAAAGATGTGACATTCAGCACTAATTTCATAATCATCTTCATGTATGCACATATTTATTATTATTTTTTTTGTAATATGAACTTGAACCACTCGCAAAAGAAATAATTTCTTTATATTGTTGAATTCTTCTTTTAATAGAATGATTGCTTTGGATTAGGGGAGGGGAGAAAACCTCATGCTCTAAGGTTTCAGACATGGCAGCTTTTGTAATGCATTTTTGCTCATTCTTTGAAATACACTGTAAATGACTGTACTATGACTTGGCAGTTGCTCAAGTGCATCTTTTCATAAATCTTGTACAACAAAAGAAAAATTTTCAGAAAAATGTGCAATAACATTATTTTTAAACTGTAAACTTTTTTTTTTTTGCATTTCATCAAAAATTGACTTTGATGCTGAGCTATGAAAACATGCAGCAAAATGGGAGAAGTTTGCCTGCCAGTTTATCTAAAAAATTATCAGTCAAGAATAATGACATGCTTATAAATTATTGCTTATAAATTATAATTATAATTGCTATAATTTATTGCTTATAAATTACTGGATGTCCCAGAATTCAACCACACAAATTACAATGATTGTGGAGGGGTCCTAGATGAGCAATTTTGAGGTAGGGAACTTATGGTCTTGTGGTTTCCAAATTTCATGCAATAGCATAAAATCTATTAATGCTTAGCATGCCACTGATTAAACCTCCATAGGAGGTTTGGAAAAAGACAGTTGTTTCACTTACTCTAAGTATCATTCCTGAATAGTGCCATGATTAAAGGCATGCTACATATAGCAACATTAGATATTGTGATGCAGGAGGAAGTTCGAACCTTTATTCCTGCACTTTTTTCTTTTAATTTTTTTCATGTTATAGTTACCACATTTGTTTTGATGTTCAGAACCACTCTTTCACTCTAATGAATTAAGTAAAATAAATTACAATGTGTTTAACAAATAATATAGTAACTCTGAACTTGTAAGGGTTCCATACCCAAGTGTTATCATCTTGGCCTATGATGTACATGTAGTATTGTACCCAGGTACATTTTGAAACTTACAAGATGTTACCTCCACTCAAGCCATAGATGGTAGAATAAACAAAATAAATAACTTTCTCCAGAGTAAAGGAAAAATGTGCCTGAATAAAAATACCTAAGAAAAATTAAGAAAACAACGTTCTAGCTTTTCACCCTGTGTGAAAACCAAATAAAAAAAGTGGGGGATTAAGAAAAAACGGTACTTTAAGTGCAAAAAATATAACAGAGATCACCAGAGATATTGTTCGATGTGTCATCCTGCAACATCCCTGCAAAGAGTGCACCTGCAAAAAACAAAAATTATCCTCGCACTCTCTGAAAAGTATCTGGAGTGTTATGAACCTCAAACAAGCAACCAACCCTAGTGCTAGTAACTGCTCACCAGTGTCAACTGATGATGCCTACATGATACTCTTAAAAACAAAATCTAGGCATTGAGGTCCAGAGAATGCAGTAGCCAATTTACAGGACCATCTCTTCCAATCCACTGCCCAGGAAGATAATCTCGTACTTCCATACTAAAATGGGGAAGAGCTCCAATGTGCTACAATCACATCTGACACCAGATATTCAAAGGGAAGTCTTCTCAAAATCACAGGCAAAACATGGGCGAAGAACTGAAGAATAACATACTTGTACATCTTAAGACTCTGCTAAATTTATTTTTATCAGCAAACCATGACTTATGCATCGAACTAAAATTTTTTTTAATAATGTGATTGGAAAGTATTTAAAAACTTTGTATATCTTCTGTGATCTTTACTGTCACTAATGTTGCACAAGTCACACTGCATGGTTCACCCCATGAAATTTTCTTAAAAGTGTGATTGGAAAGGATTTAAAAACTTGACATATCTTATGTGGTCTTTACAGTCATTCATGTTGCACAAGTTCCACCACATGGTCTTCACCTCATGGAATTCAAACCCTGACTGGTTAGTTTTCCTTATCAACCATACCTCCTTTGCTTGGACACTATCTGTTAATTGTCAAAATATGATAAAGACTAGCATAAACATGCAGTATTATGGAGATTCCCCTCTCAGTTCAGCTGGCAACTTAGTAAAATAAATTTAGAGGTTGTATAATATTTCTTTAAACATTAGCCATTTCATGAACCACTCGATTTTGTTTTGCAGTGGAGTTACAGGTATTTACTTGCCCTGGGATTTCCTAAAAGTTTCAATTGCTAGCAAACACAAACAAGTGAAGCCAAAAGAGTATTCAGGTTTTACTTAATCATACAAAAAGTATCATATGATATGCTTCACTGTGCAAGCTACAAATTACATTCCAAATTAAGGCTTAAAAATCATAAAATATTTTTAAAATATATAGATAATGTCTACCTCTCTGCTGTTGGCATCTCTGGGAAGCAAGCCACCCTGCTTAGACCAACTAAAAGTGACTGGTGGCTCCAAATCTGTACGGCAGTCCATTACTACAGTTGATCCATAAGGTGCAGT